>JAAGEH010000125.1:30043649-30068457 GCA_011751065.1 Lasiurus cinereus | reverse complement strand
AGAGAGAGAGAGAGAGAGAGAGAGAGAGAGAGAGAGAGAGAGAGAGAGAGAGAGAGAGAGAGAAACTCCAAACTTCCACTCCGCTGGAATTTAAGTATGTACTGTGTCATCTAAATCCCTACAGCATATTTCTGTGACTACAACACTTAATTTCTATCCCGTATTGCAGTTATCCTTGTGTATGTCTAATCTTTGACACTGGACTGTAAATGGAGGTTAAAGGCTCTATTTGATTCATTTGTTAATTTTTCAAAGCACCTAGCATAATACCTTACCTAGATTAGATATCTAGTAAGTCTTGGTTGAGTAAAAACATGAAATGCTTCCGTGGAAAGACAAATAAGGAACAACACGGATAACTTTTGAGATCTATGGTCTCAGGAAATGCATCTTTGTCAAGTTTTCAGTGGTACTTGTTGCGTTTTGGCTTGTTTTCCTGTGTACTTAGGGGCCTCTATCCTACTTGCACTTTCTCCTCTTTAGGGACTTTGAGTTCAATGCCCCATTATTAATTTTCTCCTTCCTGTCACTAACAGAAGGTCATAATGATGTTACCCATTTATTAATATGTACACCTTATCGATTTTCCTTTCAGAGGTAGGCCCAGTGGAATATGGTGGAATGGTGGAAGGCAGCAGAGAATAATGTATGCAGCAAGGAATGTGTGGTCAGAGAGTGTCTAGCCAAACCCAGTCCTTACACTTCAGGAAATTTTCTCCCTTTTCTAAAACCTTAATTAAATACTGTGGACATATGGAATATCTAGAATAGAGTATCCAGCTCACAGGAAGCATCAATAAATGAAAATTATTATTACAGGATTGTAATGTTATTATTATAATTACCTACTACTCAGTGTACATATCATGTTACCTTAAATATAACAGCCACAACTAACATCTGCATTTTTAGAAAGATGCCAGTAAGAAAGAAATCAGCAATTTGTTGTTTATAATCATTTGAACATCGTTTTCATAAAGAGATGACCAGCCACATCAAAATGCATCTTCTTACCTCACTGCCCTGCATGGTCTTTGCTGGGTTAGCAGAAGGAATGGCAGCATTGAGCTCAGGCTCTGGCTTACACAAAAGTGCAATGGCGTCACGGCGTGACTGATACCGTTCTTTCACTTTCCCATCAGCCTGCACAGCTTTATCCAAAACTGCTCTGAAGTTGGCTCCCTCTGTGAGGGGAAAAAATGTAATCATACTGATTTCAATAGAAATGTTTATGGGTTGGTTGTCCTTTTAGCTCTGTTCTCCTTCTAAAGGCCCCAATTCTTTGTAGTTACATTTCAGCATTTTGGAGCTCCTCTCTTAAGAGGATTATTACTTTTTCTCCCTTTTACAGGCACCAATTCACTCAATAATGGAAACTCAGTTCCTGTCAAGTGTTTGCGTTTTTATTTTTATTTTTGAAAAACCAACTACAAAGCAAAAGCACAGTTATACCTTAAGTACATTTGTGATCACTGTCCACTAAATAAAAAGCTATTTGACTAATCTTTTCCCACAACTCATGAATAAAGAAAAACATCATTCATCCCCAAAATTGTTACAACTTATTTAAAAAGTATTCTTTCAAAGGATCACTTGACTTACATAATAGCAGATATAATTTTAGAGAAATCTCAATAGCAATAATTCCTTTTACTGAGATAAAAAAAAAACCACAATTCTCTAGCTACTATGAATACATCATTTATCTTAAAAAGTTTTCAAAAAATTAGTTTTCAAAATAATAACTTGGCTTCAAATTAACTGTTAAAAAACCATCTTTTACCATCCAGGATTCAAGTAAAATCCTATCTAATAAAGAAGGAATATGCTAATTGACTGTCACACCCTCACAAAGGTGACAGTGTCCACAGCCAATAAGGAGAAAATATGCTAACTGCTGCCACACCCTCAAAGATGGTGGCATCCAATCCACTTGGCCCCACCAGGACGGCAGGCATGTGGCACAGCCAGGTCTGCCCCCAGGCAGGTCCAGCCACTCCACACACCTGCCTCCATAATCCCCCAGTCCCCTCAGCCCCCCAGCTGCCCAGGGCCAGCCCAAGGCACAGGCAGCCCTTGATGGCAGCTTCCCAACCACTCAGGGCCACCTGAGGCTCAGGTAACCAGGGCCAGCCGAGGCTTGCACTGCCAGCAGTGGCAGCAGCAGAGGTGTGATAGGGGCGTCGCTTTCCCCTGATCACCGGGTTGCCTTCCACCCCTGAGGGCTCCCGAACTGTGACAGGGGGCAGGCCGGGCTGAGGGACCCTCCTCCAGTGCATGAATTTTCATCCACTAAGCCTCTAGTGAAATTATAAAACAATACATAGAATATGATCTCATTTATGTCAATAAAATATACACATGGCTGGAATAGAAAAGATTATAAGAACATTTTAATTTTTACTTTATACTTATCAAGAATCTGAATTTCTTATAATGAATATGGATTATCTTTGCTATATTTTTTATCACTGAAGAAAAACACCTGGGTTATAATAGCAAGAGTTGCAGTAAAAACAGGCTTACAATTGAACCTAACTTAATCAAGCAAAAATGTGGATCCAAATTGAGACTTTATTAATTTGAAGATCATTTATGCACATTTTTACCTGCTCTTAAAGGCTTATAGAGTTCGTTGGATGCTGTCCTTTGCCACCGTTCCTTGAATTTTGCTCTTAAATCATTGTCAGTTGCTTCTTCTTCATCCAACAATCTTAATGACTTTTAAAAGAAAGCAAAACAACAATGGATGTCATTTCTGGTATAAAAAGTTAAATATTTTTTAAATGATCATACTCCAAGTACATGAAAATTAGTGAAATGGGACTACTCTTAACATTACTGGTAGAATATAAATTGGCACAACAATCTTTGTTGCAGAAATTCATGTTATAATGTATTTAATAAAAACAAATCTTGTAAAAAGATTAGGTCAGCCATTACTTTACTTGGTAAAATTAAAAAGAGTAAGAGTTTTTGTATATCCATATACCAAGACTACTTTAAACAAAGACTGTTTTTAAGATAAAAATAAACAGAACGCTTTTGGACCTTAGAAGCTATAAACAAAACAAAGAGAAAACTGATTACCTATATAAAATAAGATTTAGATTTCTATCCCAATACCACACTGAATACTAAAACATGTTAAAAATGCCTTTTTAATGCATAGCTGAAAAGACAAGATTGTAAAGTGCCAGAAACATAAGATACTAATTTACCAGTGGAAACAAGCGTTAGAGCCAATGATATCTGCTAATCCCTGACAGCTTAGAGCAGAGGTCTGTAAACACTTCTGTCAAACACTAGGCTTTGGGGGCCACAGTCTCTGTCCTATATTCTACTTTTTCTTTTTTTGCAACCCTCTTAAAATGGTAAAAAATCATCCTTCATTAGTAAACTATACACAACATACCACAAGCCAGAATTAGCCACTATCCTTAGTTTGCCAACTACGTAGTTCACTACTAGTTTAGAGTGTGAATTTAACAGAACACAAGTAGATACAAGAAACATCAGTGAAGACCCAGCATGGCTCAGTGGTTGAGTATCAACCTATGAACCAGAGGTCAGGGTCTGATGCCCAGTCAGAGCATATGCCTGGGATATGAGCCTGATCCCCAGTGTAGGGCATGCAGGAGGCAGCTGGTCAATGAGTCTCTCTCATCATTGATATTTCTAATCTCTCTCTCTCCCTCTTCCTTTTCTTGTTCACTATTATTTATATCATATCACTTATATTATCATCACCATAATAATATAATAGTAGAAAAAGCTATAATTTATTAAGCACATATATACTGTGTGTCCAACAGGCTAGGCATTTCACTGTTTTAATTTAGCTCCTCTTTTAAATAAGCCTATGAAGTCAATATTCACTTCCCCAAGGTACTCACCATCATAAGTACTTAAGTACTTTGGCCCTGCCCCAAAGTACTTGAAAATGATGAAAATACAATATCCTCTGAAAGTTAACTAAAAAGGCAGAACATCAGGGATGAAAGCATTGATAACAAAAGTCATGTAAGAGAGTTGTCACTCCTAAACTAGAAAAAGCCAATGTAACTAGTTTGAATATAATTATAGCTGAAGAAAGAAATTTATCAATTAAAGAGTTAAAGGCACAATAAAGGGAGAATAACATTGGCAAACTTTTGGCTTTAGCCAAAAACTTGAGTGTTCTATTCCTACTGATAAAATGCCCTCTCTACTGGAAAATGAATACAGTGGACTTATAAAACATTTGATGGCCTAACTTCCTTTGTTTGACTCCATGTTCATAAAGAAACCCAATCTATATATATAAAAGGCTAATATGCAAAGTGTCACCACAGGAGTTTGATCGGGAGACCAGGAGTTCTATTGTTCACTATGACATGCGCTGACCACCAGGGGATGGCGCAGAATGAAGGAAGGCTCTGGCTGGCAACCAGCAGCCCCCGATCAGCCCTGATCACTGGCCAGGCCTAGGGACCCTACCTGTGCATGAATTTTGTGCACTGGGCTAGTCTTTAATATTAAAAAATCATTAATTATGAAGATTAAACAATTTGTGTGATAGTAACTACTAATAGTATACTAATATTAAACAATGGTCGTTTTGTTTCATTAACGTCCATTTACATACCCTCACAGATATGAATGAACCTATTCTCACTCAAAATTCTTTTTGAGGCTGAAGGTCAAGCTCTGGCCCACATTAAATTCACCACAATGGTGAGCACCTCCCTGTGAAACCAAACAGGAGAAAGCCTCCAGTACTAATCCTGGCTGGACACCAAAGAGTCAAATTATTTTATGTGAAAGGCAAATCTCAAAACATACCTCATCTAGGATTTCTCTATTTCTTTGTAGTAGTTCAGGTAGCTCTTTGATCAACTGATCTACAGTCTGGATGCCACCCTGTTCAATCACAGACGTGGACTTAGTCAATATAGACCGAGGTACGGTATCTCCAGATACATCTTCAATTGCTGCTGGAAGATTAAGAGATGCTAAAACCCTGAAAAAAATGAAACACTATGTTAACATAGAGGTCTAAACCATCTTAAAACATTAATCTCCTATATCCATGTTAATAGCAATGGAGTTGCCATCCCAAAAATAGATAAGCCTTATCAACAGAAAAATAAAGGAAAAGAAAAAAAATAGGTGACTGAGAAAATTAAAACTAAATTAAAAAATTAAATTATTTAAATTCACATTAGAAATTAAAAGCCAAAAAGTAAGATATATACATTAAAATATACTAAATACTTTTGGCTGACAGTTCTAACTTAGCTTCTTTCAGTCTAAGTAATTATAAGTCAAAAATTCTATCTTAAAAACTATAATCTTTTTACTATACTCCTAATTGTTATACTGTCAATGACAAATCAGAATACATAAGTTATAATTTCATATCACCTAAGCAAAATGTAAAGAGAACATAGCTGATCTAAGTATTATAGAATCTTCATCTGTTCTCAGTTAATAGAACAGTAATAATTACTCAGTTATTTCATTTATATAATAAAGGGAATATTAAACTTATATTTCTTTCTTGCTAGAAAAAGAAAAATGAGGTCAAAATCCATACATTCATTAAAGTTAAAAACATGAAAAAGTAAAATGAAATAGGAGAAAATATTCTCAATTACATACATCTGACAAAGGGCTTGCTTCTAAAATATGCAGAGTTCATCAAAGATTAATAAGAAGAAAAACTCACTCTTAAAAATGAGCAAAAAATGTCAATGGACACTTCACAAAAAATATTATGAATAACTAATAAACACATAAAAAGTTGCTCAACATCCTTATTAATCAGGAGAATGCAAAGTCACGAGACACTGGTACACAAACTAAAATATCTACAATTAAATATATTCAAAAAAAACTGACAATACCAAGTGCTGATGAGGATACAGAGCAACATTTCTCAAACAGTGCAGTTGGGAATATAAACTGGAACAACCACTTTGGAAAATAAGCGAACCATTTCATATGAAGTTAAACATACACTTACCATACAATTAATCTATTTTAATTCTAGTTATTTACCCAAGATAAATAAATAAAATATCTCAACACAAAGATCTGTTGGTGTTTACCGCATCAACAATATGAAATGTCCATCAACAGGTGAAAGAATAAACAGACTGACATTTGACCATAAAACGAAATACTGTTCAGAAATGAAAAGGATCAAAGTGATACCCACAACATATATGAATCTCAAAAACATTATGCTAAGTCTAAGACACCCAATACACATTTTGAGTATATAGCATAGGTGCTTATCTATACTGTAGGTATTACATATGTAACAATACTGTACTATACTATGTACTATAATATGCATACTCCACATGTTATAAAGATTACATTTACATTAAATTGAATAGAAAGAAAAATTATAGTAATATGGAGCGCTATAGACAGTGGCTAGGAGTCAGGGGGAGAGAACCTGAAGGGAAAGAAAGAGGCATGAGGATGTATTTTAGGGTGAAGGAAATATTCTTTGTCTTGATCATGGAGATGGTGGTGGTTACAAGGGTATTTACATTTATCAGCAGAAATTCACATTTATCAACAGAAATGAACTATACATTTAAAATGAATGTACTTCACTGAATTAAAATTATACTTAAGAATTTTTTAAAACCAATAAATCTACCAGAAACAAAACAGGTTCAGAATACTCAATATACCATGTATCTTACTTAAAAAATTCATGTCTACTTCTCATTTCCCTCAAATAAATACAAATTAGTGGTCAAACATTTTTGCTTTCAGCAATTAAATTCCTTCCAACTATATCTGATAGGGCTTAATAAATATAGTATCCCCAAGAAATGTGTTTGTGTATGTTATGTGCTTATTTGCTATTTCACTTATCTTTGATATTCAGTTCCAAGGTCAGAAAGTAAAATGTACATAAACTATTTAAAAAATCAAACAGAAAACATTAGAACTTTAGATATAAATTTATGAAAGATAAGCTCTACCTACCCATTTGCCAAATTGGTGGCTTCTCTCATTTGAGCAATTGATCTGTTAACTAAATCAGCTTTCCTCTGGTTATAGGCAGCCAAAGCCTGCTGCACTGACACAGGAACCATCTTCTCAAACAGATCTACAATTAAAAATGGAAATGTCAACAGAATTTTGAGACAAAAACTCAAATTATATAATGACTGTTTATATTTCCTTTCCAATGTTGATATAAAAAGTCTACAAATACTTAAAAGGTAAAACAAAATCACTACTGAAAGTACAATGATGGACAATGACAATGAAAGCTTTTTCCATGAACTTAAATTTCTTACCTTTTAGATGTGTGTCACTGAATTTAAGGAATCTTTGATGAAGAGCTAATCATAGAAAACATTTCACTTGTTTTGGTCTACTGTGCTATAGTTCAATTTCCAGCTCTCCCACTTTCTAACTATGCCACCTTGGACAAGTAAATTACTTCATCACTGTGCATCAGTATCCTCCTCAGTCATGTGGGGACCATAATAGTAACTAGCTCATAGGGTTGTTGTGAAAAATAAATGAGCTAATATTTGTAAAGTGCTTAAGAGAGTCCCTTGGCACATGGTAAACACTTTGTGTTTGTTAAATAAAAATAAATAAAATAATCACCCTTTCCCAATAACTTAGAATATTAATTATCCTTAGGATCTCAGCTACCAAACATTGCATATACCTACAATACCCAAGCATATTGTAATGTATTTATCTGACACAATCATGACTCCAGAATATGATAGGTTTGAAGTTATATTTATGAATGTTTATTTTTAATGGCAGAATCTTCAATAATATAACAAATGTTAAAATGACAACTGCTTAGTTTTTATCACTACTCAAATGCAGTTTCAACTTTTCTGCCTCTGTTGTATATTTTATATATCCTTTATTGACATCTTTCCATTTAAAAATTTCACTGTAGATATAATTTTTATTCTCAAATTCATTTTGAACAATATGAATGCAAAGTATATTCAGAGCATTCAATAGCAACTTTGAGCTTTTGGGCTACTAAAAAAAAACACACAGATTAAACTGGAGAAAAGATGAGTCAGATTAAATTACAACTGAATACTTGACATACCAGTGAATTTCTGGCTAATGGGTACATTGACTGGAGTAGATTTCACAAGTGTGGCTTTGCCAATAGGATCTAAATCTTTGAGGTCTGGAACTCGATCGTGATATATGAAGTCATTGTCCTTCTTTGCTGCAGTAAGGGCACGGTTGATTTTGTCTGAAAAATCCTTCACATTGACATATTCATCATAGCGAGATGCCACTGTTTTAATCAATTCTGCTGCATGCTAAAAAGAAAATGTTAAAAAATAATAATAATGATGTTACTTTTTCTCAACCAAGCATTGGTTTCTTTTTTAACTAAAGAAAAAAAAAACTCTAATTTGAGACTTTGCATTTTCAGCAATGTGGTCAACATATTAACCTAGAAATTCACTCTTCACAAATTACCCCAAAATGTAATACATAGCAGACGTGTGAATTACCAAGAAAATAAAGGAAACCCATGGGCCACTAAGTATAAACTGGCATTGAGGAAGACCGGATATCTGGTGTTTCAATACTCCAAAGGACTATCAATTAAAATGATTTAAAAGCCCTCAGGAAACCTGAGACAGGGTCTTGAAACTACAAAAAGACAGAGAACTGAGCAACATCCCTTTCACTACCTCACATGAAAACAGGAATTTCAAAGGATTACACCCACAATGCAAGAATGAATCAGAAAAACATTATCCAGCAACATGTTATATCAACAAAGAAACAAGATGTCTCAGCATCAATATAAAATTTGTTTAAAAAAATGTTCACACCTTGGCCAGTGTGACTTGGTTGGGTATCAACCAATGCACTAAGTGGTTGCTGGTTGATTCCTGCTCAGGGCACATGCCCGGGTTTTAAGCTCCATCCCCTGTAGGGGGTGTGCAGGAGACAGCTGATCTATGTTGTGCTCTCACATCAATGTTTCTCTCCCACTCCCCCTCCCTCTACTTTCCTTTCTAAAAATCAATAAAAATTATTTTTAAAACCACAGTTTGCCATTAGAATTCATAAGATGAGCATATGCCTCATATAAACCAAGAGTCCACATTTTCTTACTTAGAGAGTATTAGAAATAGTAACATCAGATAAAATAGGCAATAAAGCCAAAAGCATTATTCAATATTAATTCAGTACATAATGTTTAACACTTGCCAATTTGCCAGAAAGGTATAAAACTTCCTAAATTTTGCATTTAATAGTTTCTACCTATATAAACTGAGAAGTTGATACATCTACCAATAATCAGAATGGAAGATTTTAACACTTTTGTCTCTGTGATGAATGGACCAAGCAAATAAAATTTTTAAGATTACAATTTTATTCACCAAACATGGAAAACCCTGAACTCCACTATTAGAGAATACATAATATTCTCAGGCATTTAGAGAATATCTATATAAAGTGATCACATCAGGAGACAAATCAAATCTACAACACCAAAATGACAGAAATTCAAAAATTGCTTAATATTAGAAAAATCTACTTATAACTCTTCAACTTTAATAGATTTCTTAAAAAATCAAATTATCTTCACTGATATTAAAAAGCATTTCATAAAATTCAATATTCACTCTTGATTTTTTTTAAATTTTAAAACAGAAATAAATACATAGTTTCTTTAAAGATTTTTTTTTAATTGACTTTAGAGAAAGAAAAAGAGAAAATCAATTGGCTACCTCCTGCACTGGGGATCCAGGCCAAAACCCGGTCATGTGCCCTGAAGCAAATCAAGCAGGCAATCTCTGGGTGTTTATGTTCTATGTTAACTTCTGACCTATGAATAATAAAGCTATAAAACTAAAGCTACAAACCCTCATGTGTCTATAATTGAAAAAAGTTCTCACTTTTCACTGTGAGTCTAAAATAGTTTCCTTCCTCCAGAGTAGATTATTTTTTAAAACTGTATTAAAATTTCAAAAGGAGCTCTTCTCTGACTCGTTTACAGAGACTAAATAACAGCTTGCTTGAATCTAATAGTCCCAGAATCCCCAGAAAATAAAGAAACTAAACTTTTAATACTTTAAATATGCTAGCTTAAAAAAAAACTTTCCCACAGAAACCCCTTTCATATAAGAACCTAAGTTACTGTGATCAAAGTGAATTCCTAGACAAACGAGGTATGTTTGTTAATCTCGGTTTTGTAAAAAAGTATGTTTTCCTCTGATTATGTCACTGTGCGTTATAATACCAGCATACATTTTAGTTTTTGTAAGTGTGGGTTTCTTTTTTCATGAAAAGACTAATTGTGTGAACTTCCTAAATGATACTTGCATAGTACCTTCTAATATCCAGCCCATATTAAAATTCCCTTCCTACCCTCTACTTACCAATACTCAAAAATACAAACAACTGCCAAAACCGGTTTGGCTCAGTGGATAGAGCATCAGCCTGCGGACTGAAAGGTCCCAGGTTCGATTCCACGCAAGGGCATGTACCTTGGTTGTGGGCATATCCCCAGTAGGGGGTGTGCAGGAGGCAGCTGATTGATGTTTCTCTCTCATTGATGTTTCTAACTCTCTATTTCTTTCCCTTCCTCTCTGTAAAAAATCAATAAAATGTATATTTTTTAAAAAATAAAAACAACTAATAAACAGCCCTTCAGGCTGAAAAGTTGCCCCAGATGTCAACTCCAATGTTTCTCTCTATCCCTCTCCTTTCCTCTCTGTAAAAAAAAAAAATCAATAAAATATATTTAAAAGGAAGGAAGGAAGGTAGGTAGGGAGGGGCCCTAACAGGTTTATCTCAGTGGATAAAGCATCAGCCTGCAGACTGAAGGGTCCCATGTTCGATTCCGGTAAAGGGCATGTACCTTGATTGCGGGCACATCCCCAGAAGAACGGTGTGCAGGAGGCAGATGATTGATGTTTCTACCTCATCAATGTTTCTAACTCTCTATCCCTCTCTTCCTGAACGTAAAAAAAAAAAAAAAAATCAATAAAATATATATTTTTAAAACCATAGAGATTAAAATGGAAGAATTTTAAAAAACTATCTTTATTTAAAAAAATGGAGATCCAAGTTATTTAATATTTATTTCTCAGAGACTCACCTGTAACCTTGCAATCTCTTCGCCAAATTTCTTCTGCTGTTTTGCCAGGATAGACTGATGGTACTCAGCATTGGCCTGCATGATACAGTGTTTGGCAGCCAAGACAGGGAACACCTCCTGGAAATAAAAATACTGACCAGGGAAGAGTCCAACCACACAAACCACCACAGACAACATGGGATGCAGGAAGAAAAAGGAAAAGGAGACAGAAATTAGAATTACCCCATTAATGGTTTAGAGATAGGTTAGTCAGGTGTAAACAGAGAAGACCACATGATTTTGCATGGGTTGAATTCAATCATTTCAATTTTGTTCTTCCAATTAGAATGAAGGGGTAAGTTGCTGTTTTTTTACTTTTAAGTGAAGCCAATTAAAATATTTATAATTCTCTTTAATCGAGCCATGAAGTCAACATTGTGTTTACAAAGAAGAAAGGAAAGCATGCATTAGAAAGAGAAGTAGAATGGACAGCCAAAGGAATAGCAAGCACAAGGCTTTAGAAGCTTTCTTATGAGCCCTTTACAGTCAACTAAAACCATTACTCACATACACTAATGAAATTGCTCTATAGCTGACTGTTTCATCATGTTTAAAAGACAAAAGACAGTAAAAGTAAGTTCCCACTTATACTCACATCCTAAGACTTTTTAATAAAGATGATTTTTAGCCAAATAAAAATTTAGTATCATATAACTAACATTTCAGTATCATATACTCAAAAACACATAGCAAATAGACAAATGAACTAATAACTAATATGATCCAGTGTAATTCTGCCCTAATCTGCCTTAAAAAAACTGCACTCAAAATTAATTGTAAAAGATCCAAAAATATGAACCAGGGAAGCAGTTATATGGATATGTGGTCTTCTAAAAGGTCAAATCCTAGCCTGCAACCTTATTGTTTTTAGGCAGTAACATGTCATATAAAATCCAATAAATATACTAGACAAGCACCGTGCAGACAATAAATAAATAAAAAAAAAACATTAAAAAACTGAATTATTGCCTATGTTCTTTCCTGTTTCCCAAAGAGTAATATTCTAGCTTCCTGGATCATTATTTGTAGAAATTTCAGTTTTACAATTAAAATATGAGATATTTTATGAGTTTTACTAGTAAAAAAGGCAAAAATAAAGGACATCTAAAATCTCAAACTGCACTCATGCCTGTTCTCAAGGTAAGGCTGACGCAACCTGGTACTTAAACAGAGAGTTTCAAGGAATACCAGGAATGCTGCAAAGTAGTTTCCAAGACGTTATAGGTGACATTCTTCTCTCCATGACAAGACTGAACTAATGGCCCAACAGGATGTAACGGTACAATGTGCAGCTGAACATGAGGTCTTTCCTATGAAAAAGAGGTGGGAAGGGATCCCAAGTCTCTTTTTAAGAGAATATTATTAATAACCAAGAGTCCTGGGCAACTTTTAACTGATATCTTGGTATATTTTAAATTTCCAGGAAACTTCACATTGGACATTCTCTGACTAAACTAACATGTTCTATTGATGAACTTACATGCTCTTTTTTACTTCACCACGAAACTGTCTGCAACTTCGTAATTTTAAAAAATTCCTAAATGACTTATTAATTAACTAGAGACCTGGTGCACAAAATTCATGCAAGAGTAGAGTCTCTAGGTCTGGCCGGCAATCAGGCCCAATTGGGGCCTTCCTTCCCTCTGTTGCTGGCTGCCAACCAGACCTTCCTTCATTCCACGTTGTCCCCTGGTGGTCAGCGCACATCATAGCAAACAGTCAAACTCCCAGTTGGTCGAGCTACCGAGGGGACAATTTGCATATTAGCCTTTTATTATAGAGGATAAACTCCACCACAAGACCATGTGACAAATACCATGAGCTATCGTACAGACGAAACTAATTCCTTGAACATTTCTGAAAGAATACTGAATCATATCACATTCCACTCAATCTCAGTTTCCTTTCTAACCATTTTAAATTTACTTGTTAGTCTAATAATCTACTTTGTCCTTTCAAATGATCACATAGACTAGTAATTTCAAATGATCACACTGACATGACACTTCAGAAAAATTTACATTAAAATAATACTTCCTGCAATAAATATGTGGTTTAAAGATGGTTGTTTTCCTTAGCTGTTCAACAGCAGCCCAATTTTCTATTCCTGTTGACAAAACTTAATTCTAATAAAAGTATTGGCTGAATTTGCTTCCTTTTCCTTTTTCTTTATGTCTGGTTTTTGCGCTTTTAGACTCATCTTTAAGAAAACAGGACAATAATTAAAAGTGTGAATTATCAACATGCTCAAGTATTCATGCTTGTTGTACCAAATCACCAATGAATCAGAAATACACAATGCCCTTATTTGATAAAATTATTGGAGACAGATATTTAAAAATTTCCAGGAAGAGATTTAGCTTGGAAAAACAAGTTTAGTGAAGAGCAAAGGCAAAGGCATCCCCTCAATATAACATAAATTTTCATGCATCTTAAATGAAAAAGTATTTATACAAATATATTGCCTCTCGTAAATTTTCAAATATTTATAAAACATAATTTTCAACTTGCTTCTTGTACACAGTATCCAAATATTTCTACATGCAAACAGCCAAGTATGTATAAAAAGGATAACTGACCTTAGGGAGAGTGTCTTTATACTGACACTGTTTGAAAGCATCACCAAAATAATCTGCAGCCTGATTCGCCAATTTAGCTATGATGGCATCTTTCATTTTATCTGTAATAAAATATGAAATTGACCATTATAATTAAAGTAATCTGATATATCATGATTGTACATGTCTTTAAAAATCCTTATTCATCTGCATGAAATTTAATTATATTTCTCAGGCAAATACAGAGTCAGAAAATAGTTTAGTGGTTGCCAGGAGCTAAGGGAGGGAATAGACTGTGACAGTGGGGATGAGGTTTCTTTTGGGGATAATGATTATGTCTTAAAATAAGACTGGTTATGGTCACAAAACTCTGACTATATTAAAAACCAAGTATGTATTTTAAAAGGATGAATTTTACTGTATAGGAATTCTATGTCATATGGATTCCACATGACTGTTCCCTTATTTTTAATTTCTCTGTACTTACATATTCAGCCCATATTCCAATCTGTTATACTAAATTACATGCCTTGTAAGAATTCATCTTATTCCCTCATTCACAGAGCCAGGGATTCTGCTAGGCTCAATCTTGTCAGATGATGTCAATGAAATGAGATCTCCTCAAAAGTATTCTTCTTCAATAATGAATCTAAAATTAGCATGACTGCCCCTCCATCCTTACCCCACAGCCAGACCAGACCACCAGCCACTATCCCACAAACCACCTTATTCTCTTTAAAGACATTATCTCTCTTTACCTGAGCCACTTAATTTCTTATTATCTCCCCAATACTAAAATATAAGCTTCCTGAAATAAGGAATCTTGCTTGTCTTCTAACTCTATTTAACTAGAGCTTAAAGCAGGGACTAGAACACTGAAAGCACTCAATAAATATTTGCTAAATGAATACATTTTTGACATATTACAAACCTATGTAAACATTATTTCAGAGTTCAATGTTTTAAGACAATAGCTACTATCCATTGTATAAAAGATTGCAAATACAACTTACATTCTTAAATGTGCATTGTACCACCTTAAGTTCAGAAAAGGAAAGCTGAAAATTTTCAATAACGCATGTTTCAAGTTCATGCTCTACACTGAACATGTTATATTTTAATCATCTTCTAATTTTAAAAACCTATCACTTATTTTCACATGCAACAAAATGACGAATTGGAATTACCTCTTGTGGCCTTTAAAAAGAAGACTTCTTGGGCCTGTGCCAGCATAATAAGACTGAGGGTCCCAACAGTATCTGGAGATATGTCCACAGTAGGTTCCCGATTTAAGGCAGATAAAACCGTCTCTTTAATATGTAGAAAGGCACCACTAGCGAACTAGAGGGGAGTAAAAAAGAATTTCTTTAAAATTTATAGGAACTCAGCAAGACTTAATTTTCTACTGTTAGACACAAAATTATTCCAAATGTTAAGTCAGTTGAATAGTTATTTAAATTTTATATTGTGCAAACAATATAAACATCTGACCTACAGACAATAAGGGTATTTTTTCTAAAATACTATAGAGTAACAAGAAATTTAACAAAGGTAAAAAATAGATTGTAACAAAAAAAAGTACATTAACAGGACAAATTGCGTAAGCTTATTTTTAGCTATACTTCCTCAAAACTATTATGAGAATAAAGGCAGTGATAAAATACTAAAATGTTTTTAGGACTGAATGTACTTGGTTTTGTCTCAAATAAATTCATTTCTCAAACAACTGAACATATGTACTTAAAGAAGACTCAAATAGTACAGATACCTAGTCCTCTGAGGAACAGTATTACCATCCAATGCTAATGATTTCTATTTGACTCTCAGAGCTTCTTGGTGAAACATCAACCATCAGATTTGTCTTCCCAATTATACTTTTCTAAGTTTAACACTGAAATCACTTTGCTCTCATGAAACAAACGATACTAGTAAAAAGAAAGAAGTCCGCCTGGGATTAAAAGGTGTTGTGGGTTACATAGATAAGCTATGCAGAGATATCAAAAGGTTAACTGTTTCACGAGAAAATGATACTTTCAGCAGTCATGAAGTATCATAAAACCAGAGTATCTGCAGAGAGTGATCAGCTTACTCTGCTTAGTAAACTAACAGAATCACAGACGAGAATAGCAAAGAATCCAGTCTCTCATTCGCAGATACGGAACTGGAGGAGGCCTACAACAGTTAAAGAAGTTAGACAGGACATGCAGCTCTTGGTGGCAAACAGCCTAGGAAAGAATCTAGGTGTTGTAATTGCATTTGTTATCTTTCCATCACTAGGTGTCCTGTTGTGAAACACAGAAGTGACTCACAGAATGGGATGTGTCCTCAATAATTCAGAATGCCCTCTAAAATTTCACATGCCAGTTAACAATTACAACTAATAGAAGACTAAGTAAAAATTGACTCCATTACTGCATTTTAAAACATTTGCCATTTATGGCCTCAAGAAGAAAAGGTACACATGCATCATCTGATTGTATGGTAAGCAATAATATGGAGTGCATTGTTTGATTAAAGTATGTTTTCCTCTCACTTTTCTAAAACCGCATTCCTCACCTCCCCCCTAAACTTCAACATTGGGAAAAATCAGACTCCACCTCTGGGAGACACTGGAAGTACCATTTGGAATTCCATTAAATTTGGTTGGAATCAGGACACCTGAAACTCCAAAGCACCACTTAATTAACATTTTTGCCCTTAGTCTTCCTGTTTGTAAAATAAGAATGACATATATAACATGCCTCACATAGTTTACCTGAGAGTCAAATAATGTATATGAAAAAACTCTGAAAATTATAAAATAACATAAAACATGAAAACAAAATTATAGATATTACCACTAACAATAATTGTTTACTGTTCTTTAAATTGAAACAAAAAAATTAAAGCTGAATAAATAACAATTGCCACAAAAATCATATGCCTTATCAGTAAATATAGTATAACATTACATATCTGACCACATTTAAATATGATCTTTCCACAAGTGTCAAAGTTCAACTTTTCTTGCTAAGAGGTCTTAAGCTTTGTGACTTGTGTGAAACTTTACAAGTGTCTCTATAAGAAAAAAAATTAAAATAAAATAATGTACAAAATTTTTAATGAGGTTATTTTATACATTTTATAATTTGAACCTAATTTATTGAGCCATTATGTGCCAGGCACTGTGCTAGGTGCTGGGTATACAATGATGAGAAAAATGAGAGCTGGTTTATAGTATGTAGCTTATCTACAAACCTCAAAAATATAAATCAATTCATTAAAAAAATATACTAGTTTTCAAGAAAATATCTGTGTGCAAAGAAGTATCTGTAAACCTAAATGCAAATTATTTTCAATTTAATCCAACTTAGTGTTGATCATTATGTAGTAACTACTGTTCTGCATACCTGGTAATGCTTAGCAGCGATTTTCAATCCTTCATCATTATCCAGGTTCTGTTCTGCTGCAATTTGGCTAGCTAAGGCTGCACAATTGAACAACACACAGCTCTTTTCATATCCTAAGCTTGCAAGAGCTGTAAAAAATTGAGAAGGAAAATTTATCAGATTATTTCTAAAGAAAATTAATGTTTCAAAGAGAAATCATATAATCTCTATCCCATTGCCTCTCACAAAAACAAGTTCCCAGACCTGTTTTCTCACTCATTATAGGCTCCCATATTAATAGCTACCTTTTATTAATAATGCATTTATTTTCATAATATTCCCATCATCTAAAATTCAACAGATCAATATATTATTCTTTCCTTCCCTGTAAGTCCACACTATTAGTAGTCAAGTTCAAAATGGAAAGTCATTTTCACAACATTTCTCACTTACATTCAAATACATTATTTCTATTTTTCCATCACTTCTCTAAAAAGTGTTTCTTCCCACCACATTTAAACCAATTCCTCATTACTACAAACCTAAACAAATGCCAGAACCTCCTTAGCTAACCTTCCATGCCTCATATGCCAATACGTCTCTCAGAAGACTAACAAATTATTTAAAATACAATTTTGATCAAGAATCTATACACCTCACATCCATTTAGAAAGCTACCATAAAAAAATTGTTTTTTAATTAAAAAAAAAAAAAAAAAAACAGCCCGGCTGGCGTGGTTCAGTGGTTGAGGGACAACCTATGAACCAGGAAGTCACAGCTCGATTTCCCAGTCAGGGCACATGCCCAGGTTGCGGGCTCAATCCAAAGTGTGGGGGGTGCAGAAGGCAGCCAATCAATTATCCTCTCTCACCACTGATATCTCTATCTCTCTCTCCCTCTCCCTTCCTCTCTGAAATCAATAAAAATAAATTACTAAAATTAAAATAAAAAGATTGAGAGTTTGGAAAAACCTCCAGAATATGATAAAAGCACAGAAAATGTATGGTGGTGAAGCAACTTCAAAACACTCATGCATATACACAAACAGGGCAATACAGGAAAGCCATGGCTAAATATAAAGCAACTGGTACCAGTACAAAACAAAAAGTCAATGAACTTCAGGATGAATGAAATATATTCCAAGCAACAGATATGGGTAAACTTTTATATACAAGATATATGTATATCCCAGTCTATTGTACTTCCCATAAACATTATCATCCCAAGCTATAGTCTTTTATTTTGACACTAGAGGCCTGGTGCACGAAATTCGTGCATGGATAGGGTCCCTAGACCTGGCCGGCAATGAGGGCTAATCAGGTTCCCCTCCTCCCTGCCTCCATGCCTCCTCCTTCCCTCACCACCTGCTCCTGCAGCAAGCTCTCAGTATCCACCACATGGTTCCCTGCCTCCTGGCCTCCTCTTTCCCCACCCTCCCTTAGCACCCACTGCTGCCATGTTCCATGCTGCCCCCTGGTGGTCAGCACACCTCATAGCAAGCGATAGAACTCCCGGTCTCCCAGTTGAACTCCTAAGGTGACAATTTGCATATCAGCCATTAATTATATAGGATTTCTTATGTATAAAATACTTTGTAAAAAATTTTTTTCCTTATAATTAAATCTTATCTTTTCCTTTATGATCGCTCCTATTAGACCTAAACACAAATCAGGTGGGGTTTTTTAAAATAAATATTCAATTCTCCTTCCTTCAAATAGCTTTTTCTTAATATTCAACTCCTCTCAATTTTAACCTGGGCGTGCGCGTGCGCGCGCGCTCTCTCTCTCTCTCTCTCTCTCTCTCTATATATATATATATATGTGTATGTATATATATATGTATGTATGTATATATATTATTTTTTCTTTATTGATTTCAGAGAGGATGGAAGAGGGAGAGATAAAAATATCAATGAGGAGAGAGAATTACTAATCAACTGCCTCTTGCACACCCCCTATTGGGGATCGAGCCCACAACCCCAGTATGTGCCCTGACTGGGAATCTAACCATGACCTCCTGGTTCAGAGGTCAATGCTCAACCACTGAGCCACACCGGCTGAGCTGTGCTCTTCTTTTTCACACAAAGCCTTTCAAAATGAAAACAGCTTGATTATATAGTTTTTCTAAAGCTTAAAATAGTTTTTAAATACTACAAAGAAAAAGAAAAACAACAACTACCAAATATGTTACACCTCTCAGTTACCCACTGTTAATAAAAATGCAGCAGCTCTGACCTATAATAGGCATCTTACTAATTATCATTTAGTTCTCTTACCATCTGCTCCTTATTCTCAACCTACTAATTTGCTTGTCACAAAATCACTAAAAATCCTTTTCTTGACCTTGCCTCTCAGCATAATGCTCCCATTACTCCCAAATCTTTACCCCAAGTTTTCCTAAATAAACAACCCATAGTTGCTGTCCCCATTTCATTGCTTCTGGTCCAGCTCGCAAGCCGATGCAATTTGGCTCCTGCGCATAGCCCTAGCAAAACTTCTTTCGTTGCCAAATCCAGTGGCTTCTCCAACCTTACATGACTTGATCCCTACTATAATGACTGTCAATAATGTTCCAACCTGGATGAACATCTAAGTCACCAGGAGATATTTTCAAAGATACTGATTCCAGTGCCTCACCTTGAAATATCTCCCTATCACATCTGGCATTCTGTAACTTTAGCTTTAAAAATATACCTATATCTTTAATATTTCCTCCAGGTAATTCTAATGTGCAACCAGGTTCGGGAGCCACTGGACTACATGGTCATTGAAGCTCTTCTGGGATTCAAGTCAATGTCTCTCTATTCTTCCCTGTGTCCCCCGAGATCTGAAAGCTTTTTCTCAGCCTCATTCTCAGGAATCTTCCACTATTTCCTGTAAATGTCGTATTCTCTAGCTCTGGCTTTCACACTTTTCACAAACTATACTTTATCAGAGGGGATAAATTTATTATCAATTAGTGGTAATTGTTCCCAAATTTACCTCTTTTCTGCTTTAAATCCATTATTTCCAAATGCCAAAGAAAAGTTTCTACCCAGACATAACACAGAAAACTCAAACTCAACCTATTTACTGAAAGGAATAAATCAACAGGTCAAACCAAATTATAAATCTTCATTAGCATCCATCCTTAATTCCTACTCTTCTCTCTAATAGTAGATCAGTCAGTTTCACCTCTGAAATCTCTCTCAATCCCACCCCTTCTCCTCTGACCCACATACACTTCTTGTCTAATTTCATCCATAATGACTCTCACAAGACTCTTAACTGGTCAGTTTCTCCCTAGCCTCTGGAGTTAGGCTTTCTGGACTGGTATCTGGCTTCATTAAATCCCTGCCATATAACCTTAGGAAGTCATTTAATCTTTCTAAATCAGTTTGCTCAATTGTTAATAACAGTGCCTTTCCTCATTAGGGTCCTGGGGAATTCTGTGCCTGGATGGAACATGTACTCAATAAACGTTAGCTATTAATATGTAAGAGCTCTAACTGGTTTGGCTAAGTCTGTGGACTGAAGGGTCCCAGGTTCGATTCCAGTCAAGGGCACATGCCTGGATTGCAGCTTGGTCCCCAGTGGGGGATGTGCGGGAGGCAGCCGATCAACCCTTCTCTCTCTTCATTGATGTTTCTGTCTCTCTCTTCCTCTCCCTTCCTATTTGAGATCAATAAAAATATATTTTTTAAAATATATATGTAAGAAGAAAAAGTACAAAACTCATAACTACTATTTACAACTTCACAATCTACTTTCCAATGTCTTCTCTCTCCATAACCCTCAACTCAACCTATGGCTTCAAGCCTTAACAATGTTTAGTATTATACTAACGCTAGAGGCCTGGTGCATGAAATTCATGCACTGGAAGGGGGGAAGGGTGTCCCTCAATCCAGCCTGCACCCTCTCCAATCTGGGACCCCTCAAGGGATGTCTGACTGCCCGTTTAAGCCCAATCCCATCAGACATCCCTCTCACAATCCAGGACTGCTGGCTCCCAACTGCTCACCTGCTGCTTCCTGATTGCCCCTAACCACTTCTGCCTGCCAGCCTGATTGATGCCTAACTACTCCCCTGCCAGCCTGATTAATGCCTAACTGCTCCCCTGCCAGCCTATTTGTTCCTAACTGCCCTCCCCTGCAGGCCTGGTCCCTTCCAACTACCCTCCCCTCCAGGCCTGATCACCCACAACTGCCCTCCCTTGCAGGCCTGGCTTCCCCCATGCTGGCCATCTTGTGGTGGTCATCTTGTGTTCACATGGGGGCAGCTATCTTTGACCACATGGGGGCAGCCAACTTGTGTATTGGAGTGATGGTCAATTTGCATATTACTCTTTTATTAGATAGGATAGAGGCCTGGTGCATGGGTGGGGGCCAGCTGGTTTGCCCTGAAGGGTGTCCCGGATCAGGGTGGGGGTTCCCATGGGGTGGCCTGGGTGAGGGACCAGTGGTGGTTTGCAGGCCCGTCACGCTCCCCTGGCGACCCAAGGTGGAGGCCCTATATCTGGAATTTACTTATCTTCTATAATTGAAACTTTGTAGCCTTCAACAGAGGCCAAGGCAGGCCAGGGTGAGTGGAAAGCTTGGCTTCCTCCATTGCCGGGGGCAACTCAAGCCTCTTTTTCTCTCCAG
This sequence comes from Lasiurus cinereus, assembly GCA_011751065.1. Classification (NCBI taxonomy): domain Eukaryota; kingdom Metazoa; phylum Chordata; class Mammalia; order Chiroptera; family Vespertilionidae; genus Lasiurus; species Lasiurus cinereus. The sequence goes on along the minus strand of JAAGEH010000125.1, from coordinate 30,046,743 downwards.
CTCTGTGGCTGCTGCCATTTATGTTGGGATTTATTTCTCTTTTATAATTGAAAATTTGTAGCCTTGAGTGGAGGTCTGGGCCTGCCAGGGTGTGTGGAAAGCTTGGCTTCCTCCATTGCCAGGGAAACCCAAGCCTCCTGCTCTCTCCATGGCTGTAGCCATCTTGTTTAGGTTAATTTGCATAGTCACTCCTGATTGGTAGGTGGGCATGGCATGTGGGTGTAGCAGAGTGATCGTTAACTTGCATATTACTCTTTTATTAGATAGGATGTATTGGATGTAATTTATAGTGAATAATACTGTTATGTCATAGTACATAACATATATTCTATAATACATATGTAGTATATATAACATATATAGTTATATGTGATATTAATATTCGTTGCAGCTCATATTTACTGAGCACTGTTCTAAGGACTTTACATGAATTCATTCATTTAATCTACAGAACCCAATGAGATAAACAGTACTTCACAGTACTATTCCCTACTTCACACAGATGAGAAAATTAAGACACAGAGAGATCATATGCTGAACTAGCAGATAAAAAAGCCTCACTCTTCTGACCTTTGATTAAAATGTCCTACCTATAATGTTATTTTCTATCTGGAAAAACCAAATGCATCCTTCAAAGGCTAACTCAAACATTGCTTACTTTCAACAGGCAGAATTAACTTCCTCATCCATGCTTCCCTTTGTTCATAGGCTGATCAACTTTCTTCCCAATCAGTTTGAATACAACTGTCTTATTCCCTTTTATAACTAGGACAGTGCCTGGCAAGGCAAAGGCTCTCCACTAAATTTTTTAAATTGCATTAAAAGTTGATGTTGGGGGAAAAAAAGAAAATGTAAAAATATTTTTTATTTAAAAAGAATCATTACAAGAGCAATTTTAAAAACCTAAAACAAAGTGCTTAGACTAAGTTTCCCATCATTTATTATTAAAAAATTACATACCCAACTTTACAGACCCTCCAAAAAGTGAACCTTTATCAAAAGCGTCTTTCCAGGTAAATGTCAAGCAGATCTTTATGAAGAGAAAACAGAAAATTATGTTACCTTCTTGAACCTCATTAAATATTAAGTCTCTTTCAGAGAAAAATTCACAATGAGGAAAAAGACAAACACTTCAACCTATCTAAAACATTATGTTCTCTAACTAACCAAGTCCTTTTCCTTTCTTGGCCATAAGTTTTTTTTTTTTTTTTAAGTAAAATATTGGCACTAAGTTATTTCAATTGGCCACTCTGCTTCAGCAATTGTACATATATTGTCTTCTCCATCTTCTTCATCTTTGTAAACACACAATGGGTTGAACAGAATATGAATTTAATTGTCAAATAAGCCAAGAGAAGCACAGGCAATAAAGTAAGTACTACAGGTTTCCCAAAAGATAAAATAAAAACTATTCCATGATGGTAAAAGTAAGAAAATGTTTATCTTTGGTGGAGGGCATAAGATAATTTACTTCTTAATTTGGGTAGCTGTTTTACATGTATATTCACTTTATGAAGATTCAAGCTATCCACATATTTTCCTTCACTTTTCTATATGCATGTTATACATGAATAAAGAGTTTCCATCATAAATTTTAAAAAATGCATCTCACGCTTCTAAAATATTTTGCATATGACAATTATGTGTTGCAATCTAACTTTTTAACTCTAGGTTATTTTCAATATACACAAAACTAGAGAGAATAACATAACGAACCCCAATACACCTATCACCAGTTTTTAGCCTTTTGCCTTTCTTGGTTCATTTACCACCACTCCTTTTCTCTGTCCACCTACCTCCCACCTCAAACACACACATACTTTTTTAAAGTACATAAACTAAAACTAAGACTTCCTGAATTACAGTTTCTCTCTTAATTCTGTAAAAGCCAAAAGGAAGAACACTCGATTAATCAGTCAATAGTGGACATAAAATACAGTTAAATATATATATACAGAAGTTACTGAGGAATGGCATGAATAGAATTCTAAGAAACATTCTTCAAAAAGACAAATTTGTATCAGATGGGCCTAAACTAATTTGTATTAAAAACCTAGAGAGAGTGAACAGGTACCATTTATTTTAATAAAATGATACTATGAATGGGAGGAAATGGGTGACTTGCCATTATCAGATAACTTTACAAATTAAACAAATGACTTACCTGATTTTCAGAAAATGGGAACTTAGGTTCAATGGAACAAATCTGATCATAATATCTAAAGCACAGAGCAAAAGTTAAAATTAGCAGAGTTAAATATTATGCACATTTATTTAAATACAATTGGTTAAAGAGTATACTAATATTATTCACGCTTACCTTGAGTGGCCCACAAATTAATCAGCCATTTTGAAGTTTCTGAACATAATCTTTTAATGTGTAAACCAAGAGCTAAATGCATGCAATTAAAAAAACTGAACAAAAACTCATCCTCCCTCCAAAGAAAAATACTTATCAACTATTATTACTTATAGACAAATATCTAAACAGAAAAAAACAAAATATTTTTTTTAAATACTATTTCTTATTAGGATAACTGGTTATACCCATTGAGCAAATTAATATCTCTGGTAAACTTCTCAGTAAGAACAGGTTTGCCAACTTTTAAATATGTTTTGGGGCCCTAGCTGATTTGGCTCAGTGGATAGAGTGTCAACCTGTGGACTGAAGGGTCCCAAGTTCAATTCTAGTCAAGGGCACATGCCCGGGTTGCGGGTTCTATTTCCAGTAGGGGGCGTGCAGGAGGCAGCCAATCAATGATTCTCTCTCATCACAACTGTTTCTATCTCTTTCTCCCTCTCTCTTCCTCTCTGAAATCAATAAAAATACATACTTAAATGTGTTTGGGGTACTTCTGTCCATTTTCACCACTGCCACACAATTCATCAAAGCTACTACCCTCCCTTCAAGGTAGAAAATCCAAGTTTTCTGGTCAACCTGTCTCATTTTCTCCTTTCTCATTCTTTTCTTTCTTTCTTTTTAAATCCTCACCCAAGGATGTTTTCATTAATTTTTCTGAAAGGGAGAGAGAGAGAAGAGAGAGAAGAGAGAGAGAGAGAGAGAGAGAGAGAGAGAGAGAGAGAGAGAGAGAGA
>JAAGEH010000125.1:29986720-30043639 GCA_011751065.1 Lasiurus cinereus | reverse complement strand
AAAGAGAAACATTGATCGACTGCCTCCTGTAACTGCCCCAAACGGGTACCAAACCTGCAACCTAAGTATGTGCCCTAATTGGGAATCAAACCTGCAACCTTTTGGTGTATTAGACAACACTCCAACCAACCAGGGCCTTTCTCATTCTTTTCAGTGTATTCTTTACAGAGCAGCCAGAATGATCTTCAAATATGAAGCCGTCTAGCCCTAGCTGATAGGCTCAGTGAACAGAGCTTCGGCCTGCAATTAAGGGTACCCTGGGTTCGATTCTGGTCAAGGGCACATGCCCAGGTTATGGGCTCAATCCCCAGTGTGAGGCGTGTAGGAGGCAGCCAATCAATGATTCTCTCTCCTCATTGATATATTTCTCTTTACCTCTTCCTTCCTCTCTGAAATCAATAAAAATATATTAAATATGTGTGTGTGTATATATATACATATATATGTATATACATATATATAAGCAGTCTTTCCCCTCATCAGTATGACCTTTGAGCTAGCAAAAGGGATGAGGAGGTATCCAAAGATAAGCATTCTAATTGGTCTCTAATATTTCCTCCTTCCCTAATCATCTCCTAACTCTCCACCCCTTCATGAGGGCTATCTTTCCAATGTATTTATTTCTGAGGTCAGTTTTTTGAGGAAGGGCAACGTGCCTGAGACCAAGTTATTGGCTGGCACGACCATAAGTTTGGTTACAAACAGGAAGAACTGAACAGTTAAGTAAATACACTGAAGATAATAGGAATCAGACTTCTAAATATAAGAGAAAGAAGTGATAATGAGAGAAAGATAAACTCTGTGGCTTTGGACTGGAATTGGAGGTATCAATGTGAGCTTATTTTTTAATTATTAGAAAAATACAAAAAACAGGTGTAGAGGGTATATGTGTGTATATTTCCTACATGTGTATGAGGAGGTCCAGTAGCAATAAGTAAACCTAATGCCCAAATAATGCTCTCCATTAAAAGGAGCCAGTGCTCCTTAGACATGTGTGTGACTCCATGGCTGAGACTGAGAAAATTGAAGAATCAAGCCTAAAACATCTTGCTATGCCAAAAAGTTAAGGAAGTATTTAGAAATAATGGAGTTGGGAAAATCATCATTTGACACCTTTCAGAATACAATGCCTGATTCAAGTAAGAGTCATCAATGGATACTACAACAAAAGTTTGATGGAAATATTGCATACAGAGTCTCAAAGTATCTTCCCACAAAATACATACTAACTAATACAATACACTTATTAATTGTAAGTTTAAGAAACCTGGAAAATACCATCTTAATCAAGTGATGAAAGTTAACAATAGCAACAGAACAAATCAAATAGTGTTCTTCCTGATATGCACTAAAAAGAACACAGCATCACTTTAGTGGCAATACTGCCCAAAATGCATGAATCAGGAGAAAACATGAGATAAATCCCTATTGAGCAACATTCTACAAAGTAACTACCCTGTACTCTTCAAAAATGTCAAGGCTGGGAAAGACAAGGGAAAATTGAGGAACTGTTCCAGATTAGAGAACTAGAGATATAACAATTAAAAGCAATGTAGGATTCTGAACCTATAAACATTACTGGGAGAATAAACAAAATTTTAGTGAATTCTATGAATTAAATGTAATATTCATCAATGTTAATTTCCTGATTTTAAAAGTTGTACTGTGGTTATTATATAGGAGAGTATTCTTGTAGTACTTAGGAAATAAACTCTGAAATATTAAGTGTTCAAACCTATAATGAAGTCCCATTATTTTTAAAATTATATCCAAAAATGTGACAGGTCTGGCATTACCTGGCCATTATTCAATACTCTCAACCTCATCTCAGAATATTCACTATGCATTATAGTCACTAAAGTCTGTGCTGTCTCTTGGCTGTAAGCTTTCACACACTTTTTTCTTTTTTTCCCCCACTGTGTACCTGAAAACTTTTCCCATCTCAATTTCCCACCTTTCTTATCTAAGCTGACATGTCATCAAAGAAGCCATCCAACAAATATATGCTAAGAGCTTACTGTGCAACAAACACAGTTTTAGGAAATTGGAACATTCTAAAACTTTTGGGATTGAGGGTGGGAAACAGACAATGTAAGTTAAAATATAGTATAGCAGGTGGTGATAAGTACTATGGAGAAAAACAAAGATGTAAGAGGGATAAGGTGTGTGTATATCTTTGCATCCTCCACATTATTTGATTAACATACTAACATCATTAGTGCTAACTTTATCTCAGCCTCTTCACCCCCAAACCAACAATCAGAATGTAAGCAAAATGGAACTACAATATTTTCTTTCCTGATCTATAAAGCACTAGTGCTTGAAAAAAACTTCAGTAATCTTGAGTCTAGTTCCATCAACTTTATTTTTCAAATGGAAGTTATTTCCATAATACAACAAAACTAAATTTTAAACCACAGAAGGATGACAGACAAATCTATTTAGAAATTTACAAAATCTATATAAGTGACTCCAGTTAATGAAAACAGAACTAAAAATTACAAATTATTAAAAACACCAATGAGAATAGTATATATCAAAACCAGCTGGATACAGCCATAAGCAGACTCAGAAAAAAACATACAATCCTAAAATAAAACTAGACTTAGTGTTTAAAAAGAGATGGCTCAGTGGTTGAGCATCAACATATGAACCAGGAAGTCACACTGGAGGACGTGGTTTGATTCTGGGTCAGGGCAAATGCCAGGCTGCAGATGATCTCCAGTATAGTATAGGGTTTGCAGGGGGCAGCCAATCACTGATTTTCTCTCATCAATGATGTTCTCTCTCTCCCTCCCTCTCCCTTTCTCTCTGAAATCAAATCAAAATATTGTTGTTGTTTTTTAAAGAGGTGGCTACAAACCTTTAGCAAATCAGATCATGGGGCAAAATCATATATAACACATTCACAACATTAGGAACAAGAAAAAAATTGTAAAAACAGATTATAAGAAGAATAAAACATTTTGCAAGAACTTCTACGTGACTTAAAGACAACATAAATACAATCAAGAGACAAGAAACAGATATGTATTTGCAATATACATAAGGGGTAGGAATAGTCAGAAAAGGTAAATAACTCCTAAAAATTAATAAGGAAAAAGCTAGCAACCTAGAAAATGAGCAAAGAAAAAACAAAAACAGGCAATTCATAGAAAAAGAAACTAAAGTCACCAGTAAATATAAGATGCTGGACCTCTGAGCAATCAGGGCACTGTGACCTAAAACAAGGTATTGTCGTCTCTCATCCATCAGTAGAGAAAAAAAAAAACACCAATAATTTGAATTATTAATCAGTGAGTATTAGGATGGATGTGGAAGAATAAAAAACTCACATATATCTGCTACTGGAAATGGATATTGATGCAACTACTGTGGAGAGCTGAAAATGCAGATACCCTATTCACTTAAACAAAGATCTCTGAAAAAAAACACATTTTTCCGCTCTCTCCCAAAATATCACTAAATTTTATTTTATTTTATTTTATTTTATTTTAGTGTTGTGGTTTCTTTTTTTAAATATATTTTATTCATTTCAGAGAGAAAGGGAGAGGGAAAGAGACAGAAACATCAATGATGAGAGAGAATCATTGACAGGCTACCTCCTGCATGCCCCTCACTGGGGATCGAGCCGGCAACCTGGGGATGTGCCCTTGACCAGAACCAAACCCGGGACCCTTCAGTCCACAGGTCAACACTCCATCCATTGAGCCAAACTGGCAAGGGCTAAAAAATTAGCTAAAATTAAAAAGATGTAAATGCACAAAGAAGAATGGGAAAGGGCACAACAGCATACAAGAGGTTTCAGTGAAATTTTGTGAAAAGGTAAAAAGTGAATGAAGCAGATAAAGCTGAAGATCTAACTGCCTGGAGAGCAGGGAGCTAACAAAATCTAAGTCAAATCATTCAGAGAAGCCAACAAGAACCTGAATGAAGAAACATGAGGTACCACTGAAGACAGGATTTCAATATGAGGCTGGGAAGAGAAAGTGCAGTGGAAAAATCTTTGACTGCCAGATCCTTTATTCAGAGAGTAGACTTACAGGAAATGTTAGGGATAGCAAGCACAGCTAAGTAGAGAGGATGGGTATTGAGAAGCTTTGGTCAGGAATGCTGTCAACATCATTCTCTCTCCTTTCTTACTAACAAAACCCAATTTTTAGCTGGGTATGCGGCTGCCTTTAATAAAAATTCCTTTTCTTATCCTACCCTGCCATGAGATGTAGTCATACATAGTGGCCAATTACATATGCGCAGGGTATTGTGGGGCAGTTTCTGCACTATCTCCTTTCTCCCTTCCTGCTATCTTCAACTTGGGTATGACTGCTATCTGGGTTGTATAGAGTGGAAAGCTGGATGGAGCCGGAGCCTGACCCTGATGAACTTCACAGAATCACTAAACCAGCCCTGCACTATCAGAACCACCTCTCTACCAACTGTTTACACAGGAATAAAATCACAATTTAATTCCCTGTTGACTTGAGATCTACCACATGCAGCTGAATCCAAAGCTAATACAGGTGCCACACTGAAAACAGATGGTATAAAAGACTGCATACATGATTGCTGAGATCCCCAACATCCAATTGCCCAGTCAAATTTCAGAAAGCTGACAACCAAACTTTTTCCTGGAAAGAGACCGCAAGCTTTCTCTCTAAAAACACTAATCACGACAAAGACATGAACACTGGAGCTTCCTCGCCCCCTCCACCACCTCCCCCCAAAAAATTATAATACAGGATTCCCATCTGATCACCTTGAAGTTCACCATTTATCAAGGCTCTTCTAATCAATTTTTAGTTAAAGCCATTTTATACAGAATGACACTCATTCTCAACGTAATACACATAAATGTGCAGTTTAGGAAATTTTACTGGAATGTCTCCATGTTAGTAATAATAAAAAGGCAGCTCTATCATTGGACCTATTGGTAGAGCCGTGTACGAGTACTAATCAAGCTAGCTTCTATTCTTTAGGAATTAGCTTAACCTCTCCTTTTAACTTACGTTCATTAAGGTAAAAATATGTAAATTAATGTTATTTATACAATTATCCAACATAATTATTAAATATTTTGTTTGATTGGAATACATATCTCACAAATGTTTGATTTGTACAGATATATATCCAAAAAACTTTGTACAGACCTCCATTATAAAATGGAATAGTCTGTAGTATATCTATTAACTTATCCTAATCCCACTAGAAGAGTAAGAAGTGAGAGGGGAAAAAAAAGGAGTTGATAATAAATTAACGAAGAAAGGATAATATAAAGGAGACTGAAGAAACATGGTTAGTTTCAAAGAGGCTATTCGTGCAACAGCCCTATACCTAGGAACAGTTTTCACATTTATGCCTGGAAAAAGAATAAAGGGATAAACAAATGAATGAAGGCTTAAAGTTCACACCAGAGCCCTATCCGTACCACAATCCACTATTCATTCTTTCTTGTCTGTTAGCCTTAAATCCGTGCACCAATTGTCACTGAAAACTCCAAGCTCCTTAAGGATTGGTACCAAAACAAACACTCTATTCAAGAAGATTGTTACCAGTGTTCATTATACCCATGGTTTTTTAATATTACTAATGGAAAACCCGCACTGAATGCCTTTCATGTCTACATACAAATTGCTTTGGAAACTTTGTTAAAGTTTGTTAATTCTGAAGGATGCCTAAGTATTCTAGGTTAACTTTTTTCATTCATTTTTTAAGATATATTTTTACCCATTTCAGAGAGGAAGGGGAGAGAAACATCAATGATGAGAGAGAAGCATTGTTCAGCCGCCTCCTGCACGCCCCCCACTGGGGACCGAGCCCTCAACCCAGGCATGTCCCCTTGACTGGAATCGAACCTGGGACCCTTCGGTCCACAGGCCGATGCTCTATCCACTGAGCCAAACCAGCTATGGCATTAACTTTTTTTTTTTAATGCTCATACTAATTATCAAATTAATGATCTTTACAGCCCAACAGCCTTATCTTTAAAACTGACACCAAGAGATCATCATCTAAACCCGTGGTGGGCAAACACCCGGGCAAGCGAGCCACACGCGGGCTCTCTGACCCCTGGAGTGTGGCTCTCCCACAAAATACCACGGCCTGGGCGGGTCTCTTTTGAAGAAGTGGCGTTAGAAGTTGTTTCAGTTTAAAAAAGTTTGGCTCTCCAGAGAAATTTCAAGCGTTGTCCTGTTGCTGTTTGGCTCTGCTTGACTGATGCGTTTGGCGACCACTGAATTCTAAGCAATCTATTCAATAGCATCTTCTTCCTTTTGGGGGGGTACCAGGTCTTCCTCATTCTCTAGGGCTCTGACCCATGGCGGATGGAGGAGTTAAACCAGCTGAGTGGCTGGCCATTAAATCAGCGCAATTTAACCACCATCCTACATGGGCACAGGCCAACCCAAAGAGAGGAGGAGCTTCCTTGCCCGGGGCCTCCCACGGGCGCTGAGAAAAGACTGTCCCAGGGACGATCCCGGGTGGAATGACTCTGAAATGACAGCAGACCCACCGGTGGCCACCTTTCCCAGCACAGGAGAACACAAAGCTCGGCCAGGAAGGCCTCAGCGTGGAGGCAGGGCGCTCTCCAGTGTTCCCTAAAGCTCAGGAAGCAAGACTTTCTTCCCTCTGTGCCAGAGTAAAGGGAGTAAATTCTTGGACCCAAAGCCAGTCCCTCAATTAAGTCACTTCCCCCTCCTACCTCTGTAGGGGTGTTGCTGGTACCTTCTTAGCTGCATCATTATCACTGAGCTTCTCATTTCCCAGAACAAATAGGCCCGTTGAACCTGGGCTTGCACTTCACAACCCGCTACATCTGCGTGCGCCCCGTGAAACGAGGAGGCTGTGTTACACGCAGAAAAAAACTAAGACGAGGCGGAAGAAATGTTTTAACTTTTTCGAGAGTGCCCTCGAGATGTCCTGTTATTCTAACTGCCAAGTACCAGGAAGGAAAAAAATAAATAAAAGAGCTCTCGTTTATTAAATAGCACAAGCCCAGTAAGCACATGTGTCCAACAACAAACGCACTCCGCGGTGTGCCTTCCTGCTGGGGAACACAGTGACTTTTGAAGTTCTTTCTCTTGCACTCAAAAAAAAAAAAAACTTTAAAAATCCTGCCTAAACACCTTCGGAACTTCCCCATCCGTCATCTGCTTAGGAGGAACTTAGGGAGATGATGGCTCACGTCAAGTGGACAATGGAGTAATAAGTAACAAGGCATCTGCCCACGATGTCCCAATTCTCCCACCTCCCTCCAGCAACTTCTATTGTGAAATGGAAATCTGGCCAAGAAATACCCAAAAAAAAAAAAAAAGAGGGGTGGTGGGGGGAAGGAGAGTCTCAGTTATAAAGACATGCCTCCCCCCATCAAAACAACACAAAACACAAACGGAAAAAAGAAAACTAGCTCTGAGTCAAAGCAGCGAGAGATCCATCCGTACGTGGCAGACGGTTCCTCCGAGATATTTGATCCTCGGAGCCGGGGGTGGGGTGGGGGGACCGAGGGCGGCGGCGAACCGGCAGGACCGACAACCCCCCTCCTGCCCCCCCGCCCCGCCGAGCCCGGGCAGAGCCCGCGGCGGCCGGTGGGGCGGCTCGGGCGCGCCAGGAAGGAATGCAGACCACACCTCCGCGCCGCAGCGGCAGGCCGGCCGGCGGGCGGGCGGGGGCCGGGGCCGGGCCCAGGGGTGAGGGAGGGAGGCAGGGAGGCAGGGAACGGAGGAAGGAGGGGGCGGCAGGCTGCCGACGGCCCGCGCCCGGCCCACCTCAGCAGCGTCTCCAGCGCGCCCTCGTGCTTGTCCAGCGGGCGGCCGAGCGCGGCGCGCCGCAGCTTGCTCAGCTCCTCGGCCGCGCGGCAGTACTGGGCCTGCTCCTCGCCGCCGCTCGGGTACGTCTGCTGGAGGAACTTCACCAGCGGCTTGGCCAGGTCCACCTCCGAGGTCTTCTTCAGCTGCACCGAGATGAACGTCGCCATGGCGGGCTCGCCCCCGGCGCCGTGTGCGGGGCCAAGAAACTGCGGGGCAGCGGCGAGAGGCTGCGGAGAGCGCGCGCGCCGGGTACCGGGGCTGGCGGACCCACCGGGGGACGGACGGGCGCGCTCCGCTGGCGCTGGGGTCCGGCCACTTCCGGGAGAGAGCGCGCAGGCGCCGTCCGCGCGCCGCTCCGCGATCACGTGGTGGGGCGGGGCGGGGGGCGGGGCGGGGAGTCGGGGCGGCGGCTGCGCTCACCTGGGCCCCGGCGGCCTGCGCGCGGCGCGAGGAGAGCGTGGCTTCCTTCGCGGGTGGAGCCGCGCCGCCGGGTGGACAGGCGCTTTCGTGTGAAAGGAAGCCAGTCATTCATCCCGTCGCTCGGACAAGTCGGGGAGGCCCCTGTGCCTGCCGCCCGCGAGAGCTGGCGGCGACCCGGGCCAGAGCTCCGGTACTTGATCCCCGGCTGCTGTGCACAAGCATTGAGTGCACGGTCAGCCCAGGAAGCCAGGTCCTTCCTTACCCTTCACACTCCAGGAAAGGACTCAAATACTAAAGTGACCAAAAAAAAAAAAAAAAGTTTCGCCAAAGCCGGTGTGGCTCAGTGGATAGAGCGTCACAGCCTGCAAACTGAAAGGTCCCAGGTTCGATTCTGGTTTCGGGCACATCCCCTGTAGGGGGCGTGCAGGAGGCGGCTGATGGATGTCTCTGTCTCTCTCATCGATGTTTCTAACTCTCTATCCCTCTCCCTTCCTCTCTGTAAAAAAAAAAAAATCAATAAAATAGAGTAAAACAAAAAAATGTAAAAAAATAAAGATTCATGGAACAAAAATCAGGGTTCTTGGCTTGGGGGAATATTAGGATTCCCTTGGAAAACCCTAATTTAAACAAGATAAATTGGAGAAGGCTGTCCTGAGAAGGGGAAGGTAAGATGACCGGTTTGATAAGATGCCTGACATTGGAGGAAGGAGGAGATGGCAAGGGAGAGCTTCCCAGAGCCAAGGGCAGCAGCAAGTGCAGAGGCCCTCGGAGATAGCACTTCCCAGGTGCAAGGAGATGAAGCCAGCACTGTGGGGGAAACCTAAAAAGCAAGTAAAGAATGGAATGAAATTAAGTTGGAAGAGTCAGCTGTCTGATCAAATAATCAAATCGATACCCTCTCCCTCTGGGAAACTAACTTTTAGATCCTTTTTTCAACGGACATTTCCTTTAGCTTAGACCACATTTCATTTGCTAAAACCAGTAAATTTTCCTCTCGGATTTGCCCAAGAGCTGGACCTGCCCAGAGAATTCCCAGCTGAAAAAGCCCACTTAGAGTCCTTTTAAATCTCTGCCTCCCCATCCTTGTAGGCTGGTGTTTTGGGGCTCAGCCCATCTGGTGTTCCAGATAACCTAATCCTCCCAAGCAGAGGCCCTGGTATCTGGGATTTATTTATCTTCTACAATTGAAACTTTGTAGCCTGGAGCTGAGCCAAGCCTTATCCTGGCACAGCCATTGAAACTTTGTTGCCTTAAGCGGAGGCCTGCAGGTCAGGGTGTGCAGAAAGCTTAGCTTCCTCATTGCCAAGGGCAACCCAAGCCTCCCTCCTGCTCTCTCTGTGGCCATAGCCATCTTGGTTGGGCTAATTAGCATACTCGCTCTGATTGGCTGGTGGGCATGACGTGTGGGTGTAACAGAGGTATGGTCAATTTGCATATTGCTCTTTTATTAGATAGGATGTAAATCGACTGAACGGGGGAATAATGGGTCACTATGAGGTGCACTGACTGCCAGGAGGCAGATGCTCAACATAGGAGTTGCCCTCTGGTGGTCCATGCACTCCCACAGGGGGAGCACCACTCAGCCAGAAGGCCTGAGCTTGGCTCACGGCTGGCAAGTGCAGTGACAGGAGCCTCCCCCACCTCCGAGGCGGTGCTAAGGATATCTGACTGACATCGTAGGCCCACTCTCCATGGGCCTAAGCAGTCAGTTGGACATCCCCCAAGGTCTCCCAGACTGTGAGAGGGCACAGGCCTCGATGAGGGACCACCTCATACCCCTGAGTGCATGAATTTTGTGCACCGGGCCTCTAGTAAATTTATAATTCTTTACCACTTTTGGTCTCATGTTCCTTCAGGGATCCTAACATGTGGGGCTGAAAGCCAGGAGGGTTCCTGGCTTCAGTCACACTGAGTATGCTACTCTGAAAGCTGTAGGCAGTGACAGCTCATCCTGGGCTTACCTCAGCAAACCACCCAGCATCCTAATCAAACACTGCTCTAATTAATGATTTTGGGATGTGTTAGGGATTTTTTTTCTACATCCCTCCTTAACAGGGGACCAAGTTCTACTCAAAACAGGGACAATCAACTGCACAGGAACCTGTACTCTAGTCTCTCTCTCACCCAATATTCAGTCTTTACCTGTCCCTGAAGCCCATCATATCTAACACAAAAGGGCAGGCTAGATAATCCCTCTCCTCATAACCCTCGGTATCTCAGCAGGGGTTGGGATTGGCATAGGACAGTGGTCGGCAAACTCATTAGTCAAGAGCCAAATATCAACAGTACAACGATTGAAATTCCTTTCGAGAGCCAACTTTTTTAAACTTAAATTTCTTCTAACGCCACTTCTTCAAAATAGGCTTGCCCAGGCCGTGGTATTTTGTGGAAGAGCCACACTCAAGGGGCCAAAGAGCCGCATGTGGCTCGCAACCCGCAGTTTGCCGACCACAAACAAGCATAGGGGATTTAACCACTGCTCTATCATCTTTTGAACTTCTGTCCCAGGACCCACAGAAAAGCCTAGAAGACATTGCCAAAAGGTTAGTTCAAATTCAGGATTAGATAGACTCATTAGCGACTGCCACCCTCCAAAATCAGAGAGGACTAGACCTCCTGACTGTGGAGAAAGCGAGTCTATGCCTCTTTCTGGAAAATGTCAATCAGTCTAGCCTAGGTAGGGATGCCACCCAAAAATTAACAGAAAGGGCCGCAAAGATTAGAGAACATCAATCGACTTCATGGGACCACTGGCTAAAAAATATAAATTGGAATACCTGGCTACTTCCCTTCATAGGACCATTAACATTCCCATTCCTCATCCTCGTTTTTGGCTCCTGTATCCTGTGTCATTTTTCATCTTTCCTTCAGGACCGTTTTTGAGCCTTCAACCAAACCAGACTCAGGGAAATCATGCTATTGCAACCCCTTATTCCAACCATGAGCAATCTATGCAGTGTTCCAGCCAACTACAATTAAATTCCATCTCCTTATGATCTTGATATCTCCTCTCAGATAAAAGAAATGACCTCTGTCCCTATTCCATAAAGCAAAAAGGCTGAGTCAGACCTCACATGAGCAAGCATTAAATCCTTCAGAACCTTGTATGCCAAGTTTTAAAAAATTTGTATTGTAGAATAAAGCAAAGAAAGCTATAAATGGCATGTAAGCAGTAGTGACCTTATACAATTTTAAAAGGCCATCCTCTGCATCACTCTGATATTGTATCTCCTGATGCGATGTAGGAGGAAGTACACAATATCATCTCTTGGAGCAAAGTAAATGACACCATAGCAAGTGACCAAACAAATCCAGAAGGTGAAGCATTCTGCAGGATAACTGGCCCCATCTCTTCAATAATTTATTGTTATGAATAAAGCCACTACTCTATGAAAAAAAAAATGTAAGGGACATAGAGTCTGGATTAAATTCTAGTTTGAACAGGCCACCTATAAAAATGCATTTTTCAGGACACGTGAGGAAATTGTAATGTAAATGGACTGAGTGTAGGCTGAAAATGTTTTGCCATGGACGGTGGAGATCATTAACTGGGAAGAACAAGCCACAGGACAGTTGTAATACAAATAGATAATACAATGACGCATAAGTAATAATTCAAGAATAAATTTTCCCATACAACTGTAAACCTATTTTTACCCGCCTCTTTATATCTTACAATATCTCATTTTGATTACAAAATGCAGTGCTTTTAGGTGCTATAAAAGAAAAGATCTAGCATTATACCCCAGGCTGTTAGCAGTTATCATCTTTGAAAGTGGAAATGTGTATTTTATTTTTGCCTCTCTTTTTATGTAATTTTTACAGCATGCATACTACTTTTGCTACATATGTTTATTTTTACCGCAATTAAAAAATGTTTATTTTAATTAAAATATTCTAGGTTAAAATAAAATAGCTACTGTGTAGCAAATGCATTCAGAGGAAGACAGGGTGAAACCTGGGAGGCAAATCATGAGACCATTTCAAAAATCTAGGTAGGAAATCATGAAAGCTAACATTAGCAGGAGTGAACCACGTTGATATATTTTTGAGTTAAACATTGAAGAATTTACGGATAAACAGGATAGGAAAAGGAAGAAAAGGGTTCAATCAAGTAGACTCCCCATTTGTTAATATTTAACTCAGCCATTGTTTATTTCCTTCATAAACTTATCTAACTCGTAAGTATGTTGTTTGTTGATTTTCTTTTTTGCTGACTTTCCTCCTAGAATATAAGCTCCATGAGGGCAAAAATTGTGTTTGTTTAATATACTGTTGTATGTCCAGTACTTGGCACATTCTCAGCACTCAATAAATATGTTTGAATGAGTAATTATTTTATTATTTGTAAAAAAAAAAAAATAGATTTCTTCTAGCAAAACATCTCACCTTCCCTAATCACAGTTACCTTCATTAATTACGAAATAGGTGCCGAAACCAGTTTGGCTCATTGGATAGAGCATCGGCCTATGGACTGAAGGGTCCCGGGTTCGATTCTGGTCAAGGGCATGTATCCTGGTTGCAGGCACATCCCCAGTAGGGGGCATGCAGGAGGCAGCTGATCAATGTCTCTCTCTCATCGATATTTCTAACTCTCTCCCTTCCTCTAATCAATAAAATATATTTTTTAAAAAAAAGAAAAAAGAAATAGTCTAGCTTGGGCTCTGGTAATAAACAATCGCAAAATTGCAGTGTCTTAACATAATAAACAGTTGTTTCTTGCTCACACAAAGTCAAGGCAACTGTCCAACATAACTGTACTTTAAGCAATATCTCGATAAACCTGACTAATTGATCTTTTAGTTCAGCCATCTCAACATGAGACTCATGTTTAAAGGAAAAAGGAACTCTATAGCACCACACAGCAGCTTTCCACTACCTCGACCCTCTCCCATCCACTGATGTTTCACTGGCTAGACCTCTCATCCGGCCCCATCAAACTGCAGCGGGACTGGAAAGTCTAGGCTTCTATATGCCCTGGAAGGAAGGGGGAACTGGATATTGGGGAGCACCAGTGATGCATTCCACAAATGAGTTTCATGCTTCCAAACTTGCTTATGGTAACATTGCTTGTCCATGTGTGTACTCAAACTTTATACATTATGTTCTTAGAATATATACTCAGTGTAAAATTTAGGGAGATATTAAATTCAAAGATTTTCCTCCCTGATAATCTCTAGTTCTGGTAAGCCCATCCTTAGCCCCACTGATTGAACCAATAGAAATAATTGCCTCTTTGGAAGAACATAACCCTATTGGAAACAGATATGAACTTCAAAATAGAGTTTTGCTACTGGCATCTAGTGGGTAGAGGCCAGGAATGCTACCTACAATGCATAAGACACTCCTCCACAACAAAAACGTACTCGGTCTAAAATGTCAGTTGTCCGTCCTGAGGGTGGGAAGCATACTGTTCAGAACAGTCTCCAAAATTTGAGGCAATAACTGCTGGGAGTACAGTACAATCCATCTTGAAGGAGTGGGTTGCTCCAAAGAGTGAATGAAGGCTTCCTTTGAGCGATGAGAATGAAGCATTGTTGCAGAGAGAGTGGTGTCCAAGGTTAGCGGGGAGAAATTAAGAACTTGAGTTTCTTGAGGACTTTGCCATTACACTAAGGAAAAAGTCATACAGTACATCGTGTGTACTGTGTGTTTGTGTCCTTCTGTGTAGGTTTGGAAAGAGTCCAGAAGGTCAATCCTGTTTATAACTGGCTTTAAGAATAAAACATGGCCCTTGCTGGTTTGGCCCAGGGGATAGAGTGTTGGCCTGTGGACTGAAGGGTCCCAGGTTCGATTCCGGTCAAGGGCACGTACCTCGGTTGCAGTTTCCCCAGCCCTGGTCGGGGTGTGTGCAAGAGGCAACCAATTGATGCGTGTCTCTTGTATGGATGTTTCTGTCTGTCTCTCCCTCTCTCTTCCACTTTCTAGAAATCAATGGAAAAAATATTCTTGGCTGAGGATTAACAACAACAAAAAAGAATAAAAGATGGACAAATTCAGTACAGTTGCAAAACCAATTTATAGAAATCTGTTGGATTTCTATGAACCATCAAAGAGGAAATAAGAAAACAATGCTATTTACAATAGCATCAAAACCATAAAATACTTAGAAATAAATTTAACCAAGTAGGTGAAAGATCTGTATACTAACAATTATAAAACATTGGTGAAAGAAATTGAACAAGATACCGAGATTGGAAGAGTTAGTGTTGTTAAAATGTCCATTCTAGGCCCTGGCTGTGTAATTCAGTTGGTTAGAGCAGTGTCCCAATATGCCAAGGTTGTGGGTTTGATCCCTGGTCAGGACACATATAAGAATTAACCAGTGAATACATAAAGCAGTGGAACAACAAATCAATGTTTCTCTCTCTAAAATCAATAACGTTCATACTAAGAGCCATCTATAATACAATACAATCCCTATCAAAATTTCAACAATATTTTCACAGAAATAGAAAAACAATCCTGATATTTGTATGGAACCACGAAAGATCCCAAACAGTAAAAAAAAAAAAAAAAAAAGCTGGAAAAAAAAGCTGGAGGTATCACTGAATATATTACAAAACTATAGTAATCAAAACAGTGTGGTATAAAGGCAGATACATAGATAATGGTACAGAATAGTTTCTACAATAGTGGTGCTGTGAAGACAGGATAGTATATTTATTAAGTGGTGCTGGGAAAAGTGGATGTCCACATGGAGGGGGAAAAAAACAGAAGCTGGACTCTTATCTTATACCATATACAAACATCAACTCAAAATGGTTCAAGACTAATACCTGAAACCATAAAACTCCTAGGAGAAAACATAGGGGTTAGCTCCTTCACATTGGTCTTTGCAGTGATTTTTTTGGATTTGACACCCAGAGCAAAGGCAACAAAAGCAAAAATAAACCAGTGGACTACATCAAACAAAAGAGCTTCAACACAGCAAAAGAAACCATCAACAAAATGAAAAGCCAACCACCCAAGATGATTTGGCTCAGTGGATAGAGCATCAGCCTGCAGCCTGAAGGGTCCTGGGTTCAATTCCAGTCAAGGGCACATGCCCAGGTTGCAGGATCCATCCCCAGTAGAGGGTGTGCAGAATCCAGCCAATCAATGTTTTTCATCGTTGGTGTTTCTCTCTCTCTTCCTCTCCCTTCTTCTCTGAAGTCAATAAAATATATATTTGTTTTAAATGAAAAGGCAAACTCTACACTAGAGAAAATATTTGCAAACCACATATCCAATAAGGGGTTAATATCCAAAAACTGCAAGAAATTCATACATCTCAATAGCCCACCCCAAAGGAAACATTAAAAAAACATTAAAAAATGAATATTTTTTTAACATTTTTCCAAAGAAGACATACAAATGGCCAACAAGTATATGGAAAAGTGCTCACTCATTATCAGAGAAGTACAAATCAAAACAATGAGATATTGTTCCACACCTGTTAGAATGGCTATTATAAAAAAGATAAGAGATCTCATGCAGAAACCGGTTTGGCTCAATGGATAGAGTGTCAGCCTACAGACTGAAAGGTCCCAGGTTTGATTCCGGTCAAGGGCACGTACCTTGGTTGTAGACACATCCTCAGTGGGGGGTGTGTGGAGGCAGCTGATCTATGTTTCTAACTCTCTCTCCCTTTCTCTCTATAAAAAAATCAATAAGATATATTTTAAAAAAAGATAAGAGATTTCAAATGCTAGTGAGGATATGGAGCAAAAACCATTGTGCACTGTTGGTGGGAATGTAAACTAGTACAGCCACTTTGGAAAACACTATGGAGGTTCCTTAAGAAATTAAAAATAGACCTACTATATGATTCAGCAATCCTACTTCTGAGTATATATCTAAAGTAATGAAATCATAATCTCAAAGAGATCTGTATCCCCAGGTTCATTGCAGGATTATTCACAATAGCCAAGATATGGAAAGAACTTAGTGTCTGTTGATGGGTGAATGTACATAGATATAGATATTTAATGGAATATTATACATTCATAAAAAGGTAACCGTGCCCTGGCTGGTGTTGCTAAGTGGTTAGAGTGCTGACTTGTGGCACAGAGGGTCTCGAGTTTCCTTTCTGGTCAAGGTTGCAGGTTTGATACCCACCCAGGTTGATGAGCATGCAGAAGGCAACTAATCAATATGTCTCTCTCATATCTCTCCCTCCCTCTCCCCCCCATTTTTCTCTCTTCCACTCACTCTAAAAATCAACGGAAAAAATATCCTCAGGTGAGGATTAACAACAACAACAAAGAAGGTAATCCTGCCATTTCTAACAACATAGATGAATCTAGAGAGCATTATCTCAAAGTTATAAAAAACAGAGAAAGACAAATACTGCATAGTATCACTTACATGTGGGATAAAGAAAAAAAGTCTAACTCATCTAAACAGAGAGCAGAATGGTGATTTCCAGGGGATTAAGAGTTGGAAATTAGGGAAAAGTTGGTAAACGATTACAAACTTTCAGTTATAAGGTGAGTAAAATCTGAGGAGCTAATGGTAACATGATGAATATAGTTCAAGTACTGTATTGTATAACTGAAAATGGATGAGAGAGTAGAACTTTAGTGTTCTCACAAAACAAAATGATGGATGCACTAACTCAATAGTGGGAATCTAACTGTATACGTATATCAAATATCACATTGTACACTTAAACTACAATTTTATTTGTCAATTACACACACACACACCCCACACACACACACGTAGGTATATATATCTGGAAAAATGAAAGATGGAAAACTGCGATAGTCCTCATAGACCCCAGTCTCTCCTAGCTCTGCCCCACAAGGTGTCGCTGTTGAAACACAGAAGATCCGCTATAGCAAAGACTGTTCACAAGATGGAGCTGTTAAAACTCAAGTGCTCCGATAGTCTGTAATTCCAATGTTTAAAAAAATGCCAAGGCCTCTTTTTTCTGGGACACATCTATGATGCTAGAGTAAAATTTATATTCCCTGCACTTGTCCTCCCAGCCAACATGGATGCTCTGCTGGAAATTACATTTGCATATATAGTAATATAAATACTGATTTGACCAAGTCTTACATTATAACTATATTTGGAAGATGCAGGATAGTAGGAAAGGGAGTGGCAATAAAGAGAATAAATTCTCATCTATCTTAGTAGGAAGTCGATGGGTGATATCTAAAGGTAGCACGTGCATCTTATTGGCAAAGAGATGGAGGACACAGAAAGCCAGAGCAGACAGGTAAAAGAGTAAAAATTAGCTGCCTCTGGAGAGGAGGAATGAAGAAAGTAAGGAGGGGTAGGAAAGGGAAATCCACTATTTTGTCACAGCTGTTTGAGTACTAAAAAAAGGTAAACTCTTACTTTTTCCTTCCAATGTAGGGGGAAAATCCAGTTCTTCTCTACTATTTCTTTCCTACGTGTCTCTTTTACCTTCACAGAGAACACTTCCTTCTGACACTTGTAGTCACCAACTATGTGAAGGGTTTTTCCCCACAACATCAAGCAAGTTTCTGGCACCAGCTCAGATGTCCTACAATTTAACTCAAGTCTAGCACTATCCACCTGGAAGGTAGTGTCAGATCAGATCCTACCAGTTAAGATATCAGTCCCAAAAGACTGTCCCCTGCCCCTAACCTCAGACGCCACTCCCAAACCCACCTGTGTTTCTGATCCATGGGCTATGCATTGGAGGTTCCTTGGGTTCAATTAATATGCTAGAGTGGCTCATGGAACTCAGGGAAACACTTACTTACATTTACCAGTGTATTAAAAGATAGGATAACAGATATAGATGGACAGGCAGTTGAAAAGATACAGATGGCAAGATCTGGGCAGGTCCCAAGTGCAGGAGGTTCTG
This sequence comes from Lasiurus cinereus, assembly GCA_011751065.1. Taxonomy (NCBI): domain Eukaryota; kingdom Metazoa; phylum Chordata; class Mammalia; order Chiroptera; family Vespertilionidae; genus Lasiurus; species Lasiurus cinereus. Next base: position 30,025,588 of record JAAGEH010000125.1, on the reverse strand, counting down.
TCCCCGGGGAGTTCTGATGTCATCTTCCTGGTGTAGATGTGTCCGACTGACAACCCAGAAGCTCTTTGAACCCTGCACCACTGGCATTTTTACGGAGGCTTTCTCCCATGGGCATCCAGAGTGAACTTGCTTTTAGCCCCCTCCCCTCTCTGGAGGAGGACAAGTGGGGATGAAAATTCCAAGCTTCTAATCGTGGCTCAGTCTTTCTGTTTACCAGCTCCCTTCCAGGAGTCATCTCGAGGTTTGAAAGATGCTCCTACTGAACTGATCTTAACACTTAGGAAATGACAAGGGTTTTAGGATCTCGATGCCAGGAATCAGGTGTATAGGCCAATACACACACACACACACACACACACACACACACACACACACATTCTATTATCTCACAAGTACTATTTGACTTTTAAAAATGTGTATATATTACTTTAATAAAAAAAATTAAAAGGGGAAAATGGGAGATATCTGTAACTATATCGACAAAGGAAAAAATTAAATTAAAAAGCCAGGACTGGACGAGATCATGAGATAGACAGAGGATAAAAGAACTCTAGTATCTGAGTCCAGGGTCCCTCCACTGTTCTGAGGTCAAGAAGATGAAGAGGAGCCGGCAAAGGAGACAGAAGCAGCAGCCAGAGCTGTAAGAGGAGAACCATAAGAGAGTTAGCGTCTTGGAAGCTAAGTGGAGAAACCATTTCCAAAAGGACAGTGATAAAGCATGCCAAGCGCTGTTAGTTAAAATGAAAATTGATCATTAAACTTGATAAGAGCCATCTTGGTGGAGTGAAAGCCTGATCTCAGTGGGTTCTAGAGAGCATGTGAGGATAGAAAGTAAAAATGGCAAGAATAGCAGCTCTCTGGTAAGCGAACAGGTTGGGCATTGGTGTGTCAAGAGGGAGCTTTGTGCGTATAAGTGTGAGCCTCTGTGTGCATGATTTTAAATCAAAATATTTGAATGTTGATAGAAATGACCTACATAGTTATAGGGCAGTAAATGTTGTTTATATCCATTTCCCCTAAAATGAACTCTTTTGGGTGAGGCAATATTAATCTTTTTAATATGTTCTTGGGTTCAATTTGTTAAATTTTAAGATTTTTGCATCCATGTATAGTATAGATTTGGAAGATTAAGTTACTTTTACCAAGAAGCTTAGAAAACTATTTCTTGTTTTCTATGTTCAAAAGACAAACAAAGGAAATTCTTATTCCTTAAAATTCTCAGTCATTTAAGTGTCTGGATCAAGTGAGAAAACATGCTTAAGAGGATCAATCAAACTTGGGTCCTACTCTGGTTCTTTCCCAATAAGTGAAATAAATAAAGCTATATAACCCGAGACAATTTACTTTACTTCCTCCCCCACCCAGTATATTATTTGTATTGATTTCAGTGAGGAAGGGGAAGAGAGAAAGAGAGAGAGAGAGAGAGAGAGAGAGAGAGAGAGAGAGAGAGAGAGAAATCAATGATGAGACAGAATCATTGATCTCTGGCCTCCTGCACGCCCCTCACAGGGGATCAAGCCTGCAATCTGGGCATGTGTCCTGCCCAGGAATCAAACCATGACCTCCTGGTTGATAGGTCAATGCTCAACCACTGAACCACACTGGCCGGGCAACTTACTTTATTTCTTTAAACCTAATTTCCTTCTCTGTCAAATGGTGTTAACAATAATAATAATACCTATCTCATACTATTGCTGAAGATTTAATCAGATAAACTCAAAAAGTGTTTAGGATGTCACTTAAATATAGCTAGATGTTTAGCAAGGCTAATAAACATAGTTACTATAGTTAATAATAAATTTTAATTATTTTTTTCCTAATTCTTCTGTTAGTTACTGACCAACTGTTTTCTGTTGCTTCTTGAGTTCTTTTTTTTGCAGAAAAATCATTGGCTTTATCAGGTGAGGATAATTGGATTTTGTTATCAGGTTGGGAATGTTAGCTCAGTTATAAAAAGCAGGCCAGCAGACAGGGAAAAAATGAGGCCAAAGGCATAAAAGGGGAAATTGGATGAACCAGAGTCCACAGAGAGATGGGAGAGGGGCGGCCAAGTACACAGATTGACGTGTTGAACCAAAAGGAACAACAGCTGCCGAGGCCGGCAGTCAGGGCTGGATTGGTGTAGGTGGTGTTAAATATGGAGAGGGAGGAAGGAAGAGGAGGAGTTTCATGTGAAATATACGCTTTAATTATTTAACAGAAAGACTTAAGTTACATGTTATGGTCTCAAACACTGTGAGAAATAATTTCTCCTCACTACATTAACATCACAGCATAGAATTGTATTTTAAGGCATTCACTGGTGACTGATATATATATTAAAAAAAAACTGAAATGTGGGCCCTTCCTAGAAGTAATGTGGAAAAATATACAGAAGACTGTACAGCATGTTCAGAGAAAATAAAAACCAAGTTCATGAGCGTAAACCAAAGCATCTCAGCAAAGCACGTCATCTCCTGGGTGTTTTTATCAGATAGACAGACGTTCTTTGTGGAAATAGAATCACAAAATATCTCCCTTCAGCATGGTCAGGCTATATTTATTAAATAAATCATTTCACTCACAAAAATGCTTACCGAATAGACATTGGGCTGTTGTTGTTGTTGTTTTTTAATTATAAACAGAGTACAAGAAATGTAAAAAGCAAGAAAAAAACTTATTCTTAACAGTACATCCTGGATAAGATGGCCAAATCTGAGATTTTCTTGTGCTTAGATTACCAAGCGTTGAAAGATCATATCGGCTGTTTTATAAAAGGGCATATAACAAGAATATATCAACTAAACAAGAGCTGGAGAATAATTTCTTGTTATGTACAAGTGATGGTATAGTTCAAATGTTATGTAGTAAGAATATCTTTACTAAATGTTACTACTAGGGAATAGTTACTCTTTATGTAAGATTAAATTCTTTACTTTAATGTTTTTATTGATTTTTAGAGAGAAAGAGAGACATCAATGTGAGAGTTTAGTAACATCCATTGGTTGCCACTTACATGCACTTGGCCCAGGATCAAGCCGGGAACCCTTTGGTGCATAGGATGATGCCCAACCAACTCAGCCACACAGGGCAGGGCTGTATGCTTAAGTTCTTATCAGTTTTATCGTTGTCTGTGGTAAGCAAGAAGATGAGCAGTTAACCAGTGAAATAAATGGATACAAGATGGAGAGATCTTGTATAATTTAGGAAGCCAATCCTTTCCCTTTCACTTAAGAGTAGGACTTTTAAAACCCAAATTATAAGTATTTGTTAAGTCTACTTATTTTCCACATGTAGGGTAGTCTAAATGACAGTCAACACATATCAAAGCTTATAAGTAAATTTAGGAAAATGTCCTGTTATAGTGGAAAAGGTATAGGATAAGAAGACAGGCAGCCTGCCTGGCGTGGGCTCAGTGGTTGAATATCGACCTATGAACCACGAGGTCATGGTTCAATTCCTGGTCAGGGCACATGCCCGGGGTTGTGAGTTTAATCCCCAGTGGGGGGCAGGCAGGGGGCAGCTGATCAATAATTCTCTCTCATCGTTGATGTTTCTCTCTCTCTTCCTCACCGCTCCCTCTCTCCCTCCCACTGTTTCTGAAAAGCAAACGGGGGTGGGGAGGGGGGAGTAAATACTCTGAAGAGATGCCTTTAACAGTGAAGCTGCTTCTAAAGACAGAGTGTTTGTGTATACATAAAAGTGCTCAACAATTTATTGAATGAGTAATGATTTATTTATTCTTATAACCCGAAAGGAAAACAAATGAATTCCTCTTTTTTTTTTTCTTTCTGAGCTTGGACATTGGTTGGTTATCTTTCACTGTGTAACCATCTGTGATGATGGTCAGCAGAAGTAAGGAAGGTGGTCATACACCTGGGCACCGAGGACAGTGGTGAGACAATTGATGACGACAGGTTTCCATGCTGAGGGGAGACAAAAGGGGGATATGCCAGATGTCTCCAAAGTACATGGGTCTTGGGCTGCAGTAATCAAGGAAAAGGGGTCTTTGGAGGATACAAGGGACATCACAGCCGAGAGATAATACCTGATAATATTCAACTAGCATATCATTTCCTCCTTATTAATGCGATAGATGTGAGGTAAGGGTAGCTTAAGATTTCAGCAGAAGCCCCCATTTTTTATCTCTACAAACTCCAATCCTCATTTGCAAGAAGATGAGGGGATCCATCCCCAATCTCAGACCCATGGAGATTATAGTTATTGCCCAGAGAAGCTCAAGCTACAGTCAGTCTGCAGAGGCACTAGAAATGGAACGACCAGTCTCCCCAAAAGCCTCCATCTTGGTAATGATGCCGATAGTTCTCATCCATCCACAGATGGTGCTTAATTTATATTTTCAGAGGAATCAATAAAAGAATGAATGTAAGTGCCCACATGTGAATTGAAGCTTTGCAAACATTTGGTGGGAGATTGAGCCAACCAGTGGTATGTAATACGGATTTATTCAGTGTATCAGCAGAATGCCATCCCATCGAGACCTTGCTGCTATGCCCTGCTCTGTAATAGAGATGGATACCTTGGGGAAAAAAACACTTGGAAAGTATAACCAAATCAAAGTTTCCCTGGAAAGTTTGCAGACGGGCACAATGTTCCTTCTATGGAATTCTAGTCTCAAAACAAGGAAGGGCCAAAACCGGTTTGGCTCAGTGGATAGAGCGTCGGCCTGTGGACTGAAAGGTCCCAGGTTCGATTCCGGTCAAGGGCATGTACTTGGTTGCGGGCATATCCCCAGTAGGGGGCGTGCAAGAGGCAGCTGATTGATGTCTCTCTCATCGATGTTTCTAACTTTCTAACCCTCTCCCTTCCTCTCTGTAAAAAATCAGTAATATATATATATTTTAAAAAAATAAATGTTGTAAGGATTGTAATTGAAAGTCCATATATTAAAAAAAAAAAAACAAAGAAGGTTGTTAATGAATGTCTACTGAGCATGGAATCATGTCTTCTAAACAATTTAGTGTTTTCTCAACTCCAGCAGCCATAAAAAATAATTGCTGATGTCAAAACTGGTTTGGCTCAGGGGATAGAGCGTCAGCCTGTGGGCTGAAGGGTCCCAAGTTCAATTCCAGTCAGGGGCATGTGTATTGGTTGCCGGCGCATCCCCACTAGGGAGCATGCAGGAGGTGGCTGATCGGGGTCTCTCATCGATGTTTCTAACTCTCTATTCCTCTCTGTAAAAATATCAATAAAAAAAATATATATATATAAAGAATAATTGCTGAACCCCCAAAGAAAGGGCTATCTTGTTTGTTTCATTCCCCGGTAACACGTGGAGACACTCAGCAAACGTTTTTTGAATGAATAGATGTTAGGACAGCTACATGATCTACTCTGCCAGTGCGAGCTCCATAACCGGTGAACCAGAATTTAAACTGGACTATCAAGCTCTTAAACGAGATAGAGTGTAGCTGATGTGAAAAGGAGGCAAAAACATGAAGCAAACGAGGAATATCTATTTGACAGCCGACTGTTTTAAGAATGGTCAGCTCATGACAAGCCAAGTTGCAATCATGAATGAAGTTTATTGGCCAACACATTACCAAGTTAGGACAGAGAAGATGTGGTTCAACCAGTTACAGGAGCTTTGAAGTAAACCACTGCAACCTGGCCCCAGGTGAAACTGTGAAACTGGCTTGATCTGTCTGCGTGGCCCCTAAACTTCCTTCTCTCCTCCAACCCTTTTTATGGGCTAACAGTGCCCCTCAGTTTTCTCCACTCTCCCCTTAACCGCTTTTACATTCCAAGGAAAAGACAATGGTCGTAGGTTAAAATGATCTCCAAAGATACCCCTGACCCATGCATTTCAATGGCTGAAGGGAAGCTTTTTCAAGCTGCGGACCATGAGTGGCAGCACAAGGAGAGAAGAGGAGGCTGGAATTGGCTGCCATTGCATGTGGTAACTGACTACAGACCCTGGAATTGGCTGCCATTGCCCTTCTCTGTGAGCTTAGCAGAGAGCGGAGCTGGGGCATGCAGAGTTCCCAAGGCTGAGGGAGGCTTCTGGTTTGGTGAGGTCAGTGGCATGACCTGTGCTTAGCTCTTCAAGATTCCTGGGAGAGGTGTCATCCAAGCTTAACTGGGAAGCATTGTGGCAACTCTCTGCTGGAAACCGACCCAACATGGTCTCACTCATAGAAAGATGTGGACAGGAAGCCGGGAAGGCTAGTCAACAGCCTTCATTGCTCTGACCACGCATTGTTTAGTTGAAACATTGTTAGCTGAAGCGGCCTCCACCTCTGTTTGTCTTATATGTATTTTTGTTATTGGAATTGCCTGCCTAAAGGCTATGGGTGTGTCCCAAAGTCTCCATAAAAGGGAGAGCAAAGCCAGAACAAAGTGTAGTCTTCCCACTAGAGCAGTGGTTCTCAACCTTTCTAAAGCCTCGACCCTTTAATACAGTTGCTCACGTTGTGGTGACCCCCAACCATGAAATTATTTCCGTTGCTACTTCATAACTGTAATCTTGCTACTGTTCTGAACTGTAATGTAAATATCTGATATGCAGGATGTATTTTCATTGTTACAAATTGAACATAATGAAAGCATAGTGATTAATCACAAAAACAATATGTAATTATATATTGTGAAGTATTTATTTCTAATTACAAATAAATGAAATTTTGTCTTGAATCGTGGTGTAGCATGGGCAACAGTCTTCATATAACAACAGTAAACTACATTGCTACATTTTGCTACACCAAGGAGCGGTGTGTTGGTTCCGAAGACCATGGGAAATATGTTTTTTGATGGTCTTAGGCGACCCCTGTGAAAGGGTCGTTCGACCCCCAAAGGGGTCGCGACCCACAGGTTGAGAACTGCTGCGCTAGAGGAAGGCTCCTGCCTGGCCCCCCAGTATTCCCAAATTAATATTTTTCTAGTCTCTTTTCTTTTCTTTTCTTTTTAATATATTTTATTGATTTTTTTACAGAGAGGAAGGGAGAGGAATAGAGAGTTAGAAACATCGATGAGAGAGAGACATCGATCAGCTGCCTCCTGCACGCCCCCCACTGGGGATTTGCCTGCAACCAGGATACATGCCCTCTACCGGAATCAAACCCGGGACCTTTCAGTCCACAGGCCGACCCTCTATCCACTGAGCCAAACCGGTTTTGGTTCTAGTCTCTTTTCATTTGCATGCGGCCTCCTCCAGAACTAGAACCCTGAACGGGAACCCTGAACCACGCAGGACGTGAAAGGGGTTCCCACACATTGTGGCAACTCTCTACCTAAGAACCCTGCATGTGGCAACTGAGTAAAGACCCTGGAATTGGCTGTCATTGCCCTTCTCTGGTATGACCTTTGGCCTCACCTTGGTATCTCTTAAGCTTTTATGGAACAGGGAGAAATCTGCACTGCCTTCCTTACAGGATAGTGCAGTGAGGAAGCTCCAAGAAGTCCCGGGATATGAATGCAGTCTAGTAGTGAAAGTGGAAAGTGGACAGAGAGTATTAACCACACATTATTGAAGGCATTTTTTCAAGGTGAAACTAGTTTTTCAAGGTGAAACTAGTTTTACTGATTTTTATGATTGTACAGATAACACATGCTGATTGCAGAAATTCAGGAAATACAGGAAAGTATAACCCAACCTCTTTATATCATTTTAATAGCACTATGTATCATTTTAATAGCACTAATCAATAACCACCTCCTATGAGCTGACTGATTATATAGGGATAAGGTCGAAAGGCTGCAGGCAAGGGGGAGGAGGAGGGATGGCCTCAGGATCTGTGGTTGTGTCTCTCCTTCCAAGATCTTTTTTTTTTTTAATATATTTTATTGATTTTTTACAGAGAAGAAAGGAGAGGGATAGAGAGTTAAAAACATCGATGAGAGACATCTATCAACTGCCTCCTGCATGCCCCCTACTGGGGATGTGCCCGCAACCGAGATACATGCCCTTGACCGGAATTGAACCTGGGACCTTTCAGTGCGCAGGCCGACGCTCTATCCACTGAGCCAAACCAGTTTCGGCTCCTTCCAAGATCTTGAAGTCCAATAAGAAAGTAGTTAATTTTCAATGGTGTTAAAACCCAGCTCTGGCCAGTTCCTGGGACCGGAGAAGGGATAGCATTCCTGAGGCAAACTCCCAGAGGCACAGCAACCCAATCAAAGTGCATCCTGTGACTTTGTCCTTAAAATGCATTTTCTTTTCTGAGCAATGGACCCATTCCGTGTTCTGAGATGCTGTGTATCTTTTTAGAGCTCTGTTTTTCTTCTTGCAGCACATCCTCCAGTTTCCCAGGGTCTGTAAGAAAACCTCTTATCCATAGTTAGTAAGGTGAATAATCATTAAACAACCGTAGTATTCTTATTGTGTGTCCTTCATTTTGAGATAGCTTTTGTATGTGTTGGAGGTAGGGATCCAACTTTATTCTTTTGCCTATGAATGTCCACTATTGTTTCCCCCATGGAATGGTCTTGGCATTCTTGTTAAGTTGTAATTGACCAAAGATGTATAGGATTACTTCTGGAGTCTCAATCCTATCCATTATCCTATATTTCTATTCTTAGGCCAGAACCATACCATCTTGATTGCTGTTGCTTTGTAGTAAGTTTTTAAATTGAGAATTGTGAGTCCCGCAACTTTGTTCTTCTTTCTCAAGATTGTTTTGTCTGTCCTGGGCCCCTGGAATTTTCATATGAAATTTTAAACCAGCTTGTCCATTTCTTAAACACACACACAGACAGTTAGAATTTTGGTAGGATTGCATTGAATCTGTTGATCAATTTGGGAAGTAGAAAAACAGACTTTCAGACAAATTTTATTCTAGTTTAATAGGCTGTGGTAGACTGTTTTTGCAAAGGTGGCCATAATTATTCTTTTCTCCATATCTCTGGATCGATGTCATGTTTGTTGAGCTCCTTGAATGACATGGTGGAGTCTATTTTCCATTCCTTAAGTTGAGGTTGGCCTTGTGACTTATTCTGACCAAAATGACTGAGGCAGGAGTGATATTGTGCTAGTTCCAAGACGAGGCTTAAAGATGTCTTGCACAATTCTCATTCTCCTCCCATGTGAACAGGCTCAGGCTAGCCTGCTGGAAAACGAGAGACCACATGGAGCAGAGGCAAGCCACAGACCAGTCAGCTCCCAGCCAACCTAGAAGGTAGCATAGTTATGACAGACCATCCAGCTGAGGTCTCTGAAGCCTGCCCCAAATCAGCAGAACTGCCACGGGTACCCAAAGACTCCAGAGCAATTTTTTAAAGAAGGTTGTTATTTTAATACACTTCGTTCTGGAGTGCTTTTTATATAGCAACAACTAACTATTATGTAGGCAAACTAAAAAAATAAAATAAAATGTCCTCTTAATGGATGAACAAAATGTGGTATGTATGTACACTGGAATGTTATGCAGGGTTAATATGAAATGAAATTCTGATTCGTGATAATGAACCTTGGAAACATTATGCTTGGTGAGATAAGCCTGACACCAAAGAACAAAGATTGTGTGATTCCTGTGATATGAGTTACCTAGAATAGGCAAGTCCCATCAAGAGACGAAGTATATATAGTAGGGGTTACCAGGAGCTGGGGAGTTATTGTTTAATAATTAGATTATTTGTATTTGGGAAGACGAAAATGCTCTTGAAATAAATAGTGGGGATAGTTCCACAAAGTTGTGAATGTACTTCATGCCGCTGAATTGTATACTTTTAAATGATTAAAACTATTCATTTTATGTATAATTTACCACAATTTTAACAATATGTCCTCTTTGAATTTTATTTTATTTTTTAAAATATATTTTATTGATTTTTTACAGAGAGGAAGGGAGAGAGATAGAGAGTTAGAAACATCGATGAGAGAGAGACATCAATCAGCTGCCTCCTGCACACTCCCAATTGGGGATGTGCCCGCAACCAAGGTACATGCCCTTGACCGGAATGGAACCTGGGACCTTTCAGTCCGCAGGCCAAAGCTCTATCCACTGAGCCAAACCGGTTTCGGCTGAATTTTAAATATGTCTAGTCAACGCATTTACTATCTGCATGGACTTTCCAGAGTGTCTGGAACTAAAAAGCCACGTTAACACATTAGCCTTCGGAGCAGCTTATGAATTCTTTTCATCCGTCCCAGGCCTGGCTCTCGCTGTTGGCCCTATTACAGTGCCAATTAGCTCTTACTTTTCACTCCTTGCGACTGACACCAGGATCCCGCTTCCTGGGTTTGGCCTGTGGTGTTTCCCAGCACAGGACTCAGGCTCTGGCTACCACCCTTGGCATTTCCGGCACTATTGGAAAACACCTGGCTTCCCCTGCCCGCTTCCTTCAACCCAAAACGATAGGCTCTTCAGATCAAATACTTGCACTATTTGAGATCTACTTATACTAAAAATTTTTTATCTGAAGTTCAAGTTTAACTAGATAGTCTATTTTTAAAACTTGCTAAATTTGGCAAGCTTGGCCCCATGGGCTCTGCCAATGGGATTTTTGAGGAAAATGCACCTGGAAAAATATATGACTAATTTTTATTTTTTATCCTCTTTACTGGGGAAGCCAAAGTACTACCTACGGCAGTATGTCAAATACTTCAGCAGCCAGGCTAACAGTCATCGCCCGATTTAAACACATGCAACCCTGCCTTCGGGAGAGAAGATGATGCACAATGATTCTGGTAGTATTTCCACTAGGATTTATGTCATCCCATGTCTTATTTTTATAGCAAGCTACTCTGCATGTGTATTTAACACATAAATTTACACGGTTAGTTTACACTGAAAATGCTTATTTTCTCAAATTATTAAAAGGCATGATTCACATATGAATAGTGAGCTTGTCCGAGTTAACTCATCAATGAAGGAACTAGAAGACAGAGAAAAGAGGTTTTTTTGTTTGTTTGTTTTTAATATATTTATTGATTTTTTACAGAGAGGAAATGAGAGAGATAGAGAGTCAGAAACATCGATCAGCCGCCTCTTGTACAACCCCCAATGGGAATGTGCCCGCAACCAAGGTACATGCCTTTGACTGGAATCGAACCCGGGACCTTTCAGTCGGCAGGTTGATGCTCTATCCACTGAGCCAAACCGGCTTCGGCGAGAAAAGAGTTTAATGAGCATATGGGAAACTGGGACATAAGTATCAGTAGGAAAAGGAATGCTGAAATCAGATTGTTGAATTAGATGTGAAAGTAGGTTTATACCCTAGAGCAGTGGTCGGCAAACTGCGGCTCTCGAGCCACATGCAGAGCCAGGGTTTGCTGCTCTGTTGACTACTGAGTTTTCCGACCACTGCCAGAGGGCATAAACCATAACCTTTAGTTTATCTTCGCTACAGAGCAGGTGGGGAGGAATCACAGTTTCTATAAGCTAACATCTAATTTGGTAGAGTTGTGAGAATCTATTGCTAATCAATTGCTAGTGAAACAAGTTACATTTCCTAAGAGAGAATGACCCTCTAATGAGTCTATTAGAAAATGCTCTAAGCCCCGACGGCATGGCTCAGTGATTGAGTATTACTGTTGACCTCTGAACAGGGAGGTCATGGTTCAATTCCTGGTCAGGGCACATGCCTGAGTTGTAGGCTCAATCCCCAAGTGTGGGGCTTGCAGGAGGCAACTGATCAATGATTCTCTCAACATCATTCATGTTTCTCTCTCTCACTCCATTCTTCTCGGAAATCAATAATATATATGTTCTTATATATTAAAAGGTCACTTAAAATCATTTTTTGCCTTTAGTCCAATTTCTGGGTAATTTTTTCTGTACAACATATATGGCATTCATAACTACATTTGGTATGGAGAAATAAAGAATAGAGACTAAATAACATGTTTGATCCTTCTAAACATTCTGTCCTGCGATGAGTCTGGGATGGGAGACAAAAATCTGCTGTTATATTTGTATCCTGGAGACTCTCATCAATGATTATGAGTCCAGTGTTTAAAGTTGGGGATTTTCCAAACAGAAGGTCACCTACATGCAAGCCAACTATTTCATGTGGTGCTCGTCCAAAAAAACACAATGTGTTCCAATACTGGTGGAAAAATTGACTAACATGATTTCAAGTTGGAGTCTTGCTAAGGATTTCTAAGGCTTTCTGTTTAAATTTTGGTGCTTATGCTGATTTTAGAATCTAGACAAACCATAAAAAGAGACCCTTCACTCGTGTTTTTTATTTTTGGATGTAAATACATCTTCTTTAGATTTCAAGAAGTACAATGAGGTTATAGTGGACTAATCTATTGAGTCCAGATCCCTCTTTCTAATTGATTACTAATTCCTTAGAGCTGAGGCCTTTTCTAGAGATTTGCTTTGGCCAATAGGAGCCACCTCTTCTGAGAGGATACTCCCTCCTATGGCGGGCAGCTCACAGCCAGTTGCTGACTAATAAGGATACAAAGACCTGAACCCTTTGTCTCACGGAAGGACCAACATTATAGTGAAATTCATGTTCAAGTGCTCCTCAAGGTATCAGGCAGAAGCTAAACTCCAGCCAAGATACATTTTTACTTGGTCTTTGATCCCCACCCTATCCTTCTTACCTCATTTCCCTTTTCCTAAAAGCACACACTCAAGAGTCCCTTTCTCAGGCTCTGAGTCTTGGGAACCTGACATTAAGACAAAGGTATGAAAAGTAAGCTTCCTTCCTGCATCTTTCCTTCAGGTTACTAGTTCACTCATGAAACATAACCAAAGTTGCCAGGATCTTGGGTAAACCTACAGAAAATTTTTTTTAAAGTATATGCGTGTGTGTGTTTTTATATACGTATATACATAATATCCTATATAATAAAAAGCTAATATGCAAATTGACAGAATAGTGGAACGACTGGTCACTATGACATGCACTGACCATCAGGGGGCAGATGCTCAATGCAGAAGCTGCCACCTGGTGGTCAGTGCACTCCCACAGGAGGAATGCCAGTCCACCAGAAGCCTGAAGCCTGGCTCACAGCTGGCGAGTGCAGCGGTGGTGACAGGAGCCTCTCCCACCTCTGCTGCAGCTCAGGGAGCGGGCCTAAGCCAGCAGTCAGACATCCCCTGAGGGCTCCTGGACTGCGAGAGGGCATAGGCTGGGCTGACGGATCCCCCACCCCCAACCCTAGTGCATGAATTTCATGCACCAGGCCTCTAGTGTAAATATAAAAATCGCTGCATTAAATAAGTATTTCTGTAGGTTTCTTTTTGTGTTATATAAATAAATGGTATCCTACACTACCGCTGTTTTGCTTTTTGCCTTATTTGATAATGGATCTTGGAGATGGTTCTTAACCAATGCTCTTAAGTATTCTGTTGTATCTACTGTAATTAGAATATTGGTCCCCTAAATATGATCATGTTTTCAATGTTTAACTATTAAATAAACAAACATAGTGATGCTATAGTGAATCTTTGTATGAAATATCATAAATTATGAATATGTTTGTAGGATAATTTCCTATTAGTGGAAGTCCTGAGTCAAAGGGTATTTTTGGCAGATATTGCTAATGTGCTTCTCACAGACGTTGAATCAATTTTCACTACCACTGAAAATATTTGGTAGTGGCTGTTTTTCCAACCCTTGCCAATATGATTTCACATGTTTTTGTTTTCGTTTTTTGTGTGTGTTTTTTTAGCCACTTGTTTTGCATTTGCCAATCTGATATGTAAAAAAGATTATAATGAATGAGATTGTGCATGTATCTATATGTTTAAAAGTCTCTTTCATTTTTTTTTCTATTTAAGTTCTTTGTCACTTTTACATTGGATTTTGGCTTTTTATTATTAATTTGTAGATACTCTATAGATATCACTGTGATATGTTATAAATATTTTTTCAAGTTTGTCATTTGTCTTTTTGTTTATGGAGTTTCAGGGTCACTCCATAAACAAGAATTCTTTATGAAGAATTCTTCCTTGCCTTTAGGTAGTGGACTATATAAACCTATTGCTTATGGGTTCTTGGTTGTTTTATGGTACTGAAGCAAGTTCTTCCCTGGTCCAAGATTATTTAGGAAACTAGAGGCCCGGTGCATGAAATTCGTGCAAGAGTAGGTCTTCCTTCCCCAGGCTGCCAGCACCGGCTTCCCTCTGGCACCCAGGATCCAGGCTTCCCTCACAGCCCCAACTTCACCCAGAAAGACATCCAGTCTAATTAGTATATTACACTTTTATTATTAAAGATTCTCCCATATTTTCTTCTGATACTTATATGAGTTTATTTCTCCTCTTGTCCCCCACCCCCACTTAGTCTAATGCATCTGTAATTTGTTTTGGTGTAAAAGGAGAAGCAGTAAGCCAATTCTCTTTTTTTATAGATGGCTAGCCAGTTATCTCAATAAAAATGTATTGGATAATACACCTTAATATTTCCATTAGTAGCTATTATATAAAATGGGTGTTGGATTTCATCAAATTTTTTTCAGCACTTGTGGAGATGATTAAATGATTATCTTACTTTTTCTCTAGTAAGTGGTGAATTATTGAACAATCCTGGCATTCTTAAAGTAAATACCACTTAGTAAAGTTGTGTTATTATTTTAATGTACTCCTGAATTCTGTTGGCTAATATGCTATCTGGCATTTTAATGTAAATATTCATAAGTGATATTGTGCGATAGTTTAATTTTTTTGGTACCTTGGTTGTTGTAGTCACTCATAAAAAATTTAGAAGTCTTTTCCCTTGATGCTTTAGAACATAGAAGCACACACAAAAGGCTTCATTTCTTAAAGGTTTGGTAGTAAAAATGTCTGTGCTAAGATACTTTTAAGGAAGTAGCTCTTTAATATTTTACCACATATTTGTATGTTTTCTATGCACTTGGAGGTCAGTTTTGGTAACCCCACATTTGAACCAGGTTCCCAAATTTATCATAATATCTGTGGTAGTCTCTCCTGAATCTTTTAATTTCTCTTGTATCTACATTTAACTCCTTCATATAAATTCCTATTTTGTGTATTCAATTGATCTTTTAAGATCAATTAAATTAAATTAAATAATGGTTTGATTTGTTTCTTTAAGATTTAGGTTTTGAATTTATTTCTCAGATCTGCCACTCTTCAAAAATTTTTATTTTCTGCTTTTATTTTTTTAATTCATTAATTTTCTATCACTATGCTTTTTCTTATGAATTTTTTCTAGTTTCTTGATTTGAGCATTTAATTTTTTACTGTCAGTCTTATTGTTTTTTTAAATTAGTGTAAGTATTAGGACTTTATTTTCCTCCAAGCATTGCTTTGTATATATTTTAAATGTTTCATTATGTGTTTTCACATTTCAGTTTCAATTTCTCTTTGATCCAAAAATGTTTCTGATTTGTTGGTATTTTTTTTGTTATTAATTTCTAATTTAATTGCAGTAGGTACAAAGCTACTCTTGCCTGCATTTTTCCTTTTTTTCAAATTTATTAACTTTTAAAAAATCACATTTTGTGGATATTTGTTGAACATAACAAGAAGATGTATCTTTATTTGGAAAATGTAGAGTTATATAAGTTAGAGCTATCTAATTATGCTTTAAGTTGTTTGACTTCTTGGATGAAATTCACAGAAAATATTATATTATTTAAAGTTGGATTTAACACTCCTTTGTTGTAGAGTACAAAGTGCTGTGGGAATACTGCTTCTAGTGTTACAGGGACAAGAAAAAATACTGTTGTTTTAAAAATTATACCTGTAATTTTTATTGTCTTTCGCTTTGTAGGTTATAAGAGCTGGAAGGTTTGAACGAACATTTTTAAGAGCCTTCAGATGACACAAAATAACCAAGATTTTGTATATGGATCACTTAAGAGTAGTGATGATAGATACACAGTTTTAAAGTTCCATTTTCTCTATACTAATACTCTTTTTTAAATATGTTTTTATTGATTTCAGAGAGGGAAGGAGAGAGAAAAAGAGATAGAAACATGAATGATGAGAGAGAATTGTTGATTGGCTGCCACCTGCATGTCCTGCACTGGGGATCAAGCCCACAATCTGGACATGTGCCCTGACTGGAAATCAAACTGTGACCTCCAATGTGACCTCCTTATTCCTTCCACTAAGTACAACTATATGTCCTGGATGTTTTATATGTATGTATGTATGTATGTATGTATGTATGTATAGGTGGGTGGGTGAGTGGGTAGATGGATGGATGCATGGATAGATATAAAGACTCTGAAAGATAGAGCAAAAAAACAAACAAACAAACAAAAATAGAATGGCTAGGGACCTCATGACCCAAGGAATGACATGCATTGAGTTTTGAGCTTACTGGCTTTTTTTTTTCCTTCAAATTCTCCACTGGATGCTGGAGAAGCTAACAACCCAGAGATACTAACAGATACAAACAAAACAAAACAAAAAGCTCAAGAAATGCCAGTTCTTTCTAGCCAAAGGATAGAAAGGGAACAGTCCAGCAAGACCATAAATTTTTAAACAATAATGGCTCTACTGCAGCCAAACACCACAGGAAAAACTGAGGTCCCACCCTAACTCCTGTCAACAGAGTCGGGAGCCTAAACTTCTGTCCTCACCCAGCTGGAATAGTGATTCTCCTTCCAGCCCTTCCCCACCCTGGAGTAATGTCAGTGAAGGCCAAGTGAGGAGCCAGGACCTTTGTCCTAATTAGGGAACCACAAACCTCTCCATCCTCTGGAGTTTCAGTGGAGACCATGTGAAGACTTTGGACTTCCACTCCTACTGGAAGTGACAAGAGAGCATCACCCTCTCCCCAGCAGTGTGATGTCAGAGGAGACCTGCTAAAACTGAAGATTTAAATAAGAGCTGGAGTCTCATAAGAACCAGAATGTCTGGAACTAATTTTGAAAATGTCATTTTTCCCAAGAATTAGGAAAATCTCAACTAGGATGAGAAAAGACAATCAACAGATGGCAAGACCAAGATGACACAGACATTGGAACTATCTGACAAGGACTGTAAAAAGGCCATTATAAAAATGCTTCAAAGGGAAATTTTAATATGCTTTGAACACGTGAAAAAAAAACACACGAAAGTTTTGGCAAAGAAATAAAAACTATAAACAAGGGCCAAAAAAATACCATAAAACACAAAAACTCACTGGAAGAGCTCAAAAGCAGGCTGAAGAGGGTAGAAGAATAAATCAGTGAGTTTAAAGTTAGATCAATAAAACTTACCGATTTCAACTACGAAAAGAAAATAGATTGGAAAAAAAAAAAAGAACAGAACCTCAGAGATCTGTGGGACCAAAGCAAGTCTTTCCAAAGAAGAGAAACAAAATGAGACTGAAAAAGTATTCAACAAAATAATGGCTGAAATTTTTCAAAATTTGACATAACACGTTAGCCCACAGATTCAAGAAGCTCTTGAACACCAAACAGAACAAACCCCTCAAAATACATGCCAAGACACATCATAATCAAACTACTAAAAACTAAAGACAGAAGAAATCCTGAAAGTATATTTTGTTTTCATTTGAGTTGGAAGAGAGCCAACCTTCATAATTATTGTCAAAATCTATTTTAAAGGGTTTCATTAAATCATTATGATTGTATTAGTTGGAATTCAAACCAATAAAAGTTATGGCTACTTTCAGCCACAACTGGATTTTGGGGGGCTCAAACACAGTCTTCAGGGCCTCATCTTTTCTCCTACAATCAGAGGCTATGTCTATATCTCAGAAACATCATTCTAACGAGCAAGAGAAGTGTTGGGGAGAACTATAATTGGCTTGTCTTAGTTCATATGCCTATTTCTAGACCAATCACTGTTTCCAGGGAAATTAATGGCCAGGCCTGGTCACCTGTGAGTGAACATTGAGAGTCTCACCTGATCCACATGCAATGACTCCTCCGCAGGAAAGAGGTGGCCTAGTATCAGAGTAAGAGGAAAGGAATGTGAATCACACCCAGAATTTTAAATGGCCAACAGATGTCTACCTATTTTGCTTGGCAATATGAATACAGAGGTTATAAAACATGAACATTACCCGCAAGGGACTCATTTCCCCCAGTTTTCTTCATTTTTCTAACTTCTTAACAATTTAAAAAATTTTTTAAATTGCTCTACCTCATGTGTAAAGTGCTATTCTAAACTGGAACCTTCTGATTTCTATTTTAAAGGTCTTTCAGATCTGGGAGTTTCTGTTTCTGAATTATACCAAAGAAAAATTCCTCATCATTTTTGGGACTCTCCCATTCACCGTGAGAACAAAAACATTTTAGACTAAAACAATTATTTGCCTACTGGGATTGTGAGCAAAATATAACTGGTAAAACCAGAGGCTCCTTTTTATTAAGAGAAGTAATGCATGATTAAAGCAGTTCTGAGAAAAGGAATTCCTATCTAAATCCACCAATCATGGTATAGGTGTGCCTCCTGATGTGCCCATGCATGTCCTGGGCATGCCTTACATATGTGCATCATTCAGACTCGCTCCACCCATCCCAGGAACCTGCAGAGTCCAGGTCTTTATCACATATTAGTAAGACTTGGATAAGCATTGGACTAAAGGGAAAAGAAGGAAAAGATATATATGTAACTGCAAATGCCAAGATTCACTATCTCATTTACTTGCCTCCTTCATTTTTAGGAACAACCAATTATGACTACTTGATAAATTTATTGAAAAGAAAATAATCTGAAAGATTGCTTAATCTATTCTTACTTCAAGAACAGATCTGTACCTGATTGAACTAAGGAATTAATCCCTAGGCAATAAAATTCCAGCCACCTTTGGTAATTCATTCAATTGAGGCCCATCCCTAGTACCCAACCCAGTACTTGGTTGGGTTGAAACAAGATGAGATATAAATGAATGGGAGTGTTAATGAGTGATGGAGAGAAATAGAGCAAGCAAAAGTTTTTATAAAGTCTTTGAAATGAGAACAGGATTGTTTACAAAGTAAAGTGGCCCGGCCAGCATGTCTCAATGGTTGAGCATCAATCTATGAACCAGGAGGTCACAGTTCAATTCCGTGTCAGGGCACATGCTTGGATTTCAGGCTCAATCCCCAGTGTGGGGTATGCAGGAGGCAGCCTATCAATGATTCTCTCTCATCATTCATGTTTCTATCTCTCTTTCCCTCTCCCTTCCACTATGAAATCAATAAAAATATATATTAAAAAATAAATAAAAATTAAATCATACAGCATGTAATCTTTTATGCCTGGCTTCTTTTACTCAGCATAAGTATTTTGAGATTTTTCATGTGATAGACTGTACCAATAGTTTATTTCTTTTCATTAAACACCAATTCATTTTACAGACATACAACACTCTGTTTATCCATTATTTGTTGAAGAGATTTGGATTATCTTCAGTTTTTTACTGTTATATAAAATTTCAATGCATATTTGTATACAAGTCTTTGTATGGATACATGCTTCCATTTCCCTTGGGTAAATATCTAGCACTGGAATAGCACTATCATATGATAGTTACATTCTTTAAAAAATCATTACCATCTTAAAGATGGCTTTTATTTATTTTTTAAAATATAGTTTTATTGATTTCAGAGAGGAAGGGAGAGGGAGAGATAGAAACATCAATGATGAGAGAATATCATGGATTGGTTGCCTCCTGCACGCCGCACACTAGAGATTGAGCCCACAACCTGGGCATGTGCCCTGACCAGGAATCAAACTGTGATCTGGTTCATAGGTTGTCCCTCAACCACTGAACCACACTGACCGGGCTTAAAGATGGCTTTTAAATTGTTCTTAAAGAACAACTCATTTTGGCTAAAATTCTATTAAATTACCTTACATACATGAAGTATACTTAATCCAATTCAATTAAACAGTGTATCTCAGCCACATGGATTTGTGAGTTATTTATATGTGATTGTTTACTTTTGTTAAACTTCATATTTTTTGTAGTGTCTGCAGTGTTGTCCTAGTTTACCAAATCATCTAGTATACCAATCGTTGAGGCATGGTTCTTGGAGTTTAACATTAGTGACAAAAACAGTAACCTAAATACTACTGCTTAGAATAACATAGCTGTTCTAGGCACTTGACAACATCACTTGTCTGGGCTATTAAGCTTTTAAAAATGAGCAGTAAGTGGAAATTTCAAAGCACCCAGGGACCAATAAACTAGTCAGTTATTCTGCTACTTATTTTTTTTTCCCCACAGCAGTGCCTCTCAACCTTGTCTGCACATTAGAATCACAAGAGGTGCTTTTAAAATTCCAAACCCCAGGCCGCACCTCAAACCAAGTAAACCAGAATCTCTGGAGGTGGGTCCCAGACACTGGTATTATTAAAACTGCCGAGGTCATCCAGTATGCTGCCAAGTTTGAGAACTACTGCTCTAAGGAAAACCATAATGAAGAACATTCAGGTGCTACCACACTGGTTTCAGTCCTTTCTTCAATAATCTCACACTTTTGCTTGTGAGATGTCGAGGCAAAATTTGACCCTGCACTTTTGGAGGAAGATGATGTTAGGGAAGGTGAGATTTTCTTCTCAGTCAGACACCTGCTGTGAAAGAGATGGTTGTTCTAACCCCACATAAAACCTCATTTAGGGCAATAAAGTTCGACAGGGTTGACCACATTACCCACTTGAGCAATGCTTTTTTTTTTTTAATAGACTTACAAGTCCAGGAAGCACACAGAATGAGCAATGCTTTATAAGCAGGTCTCTCTCAGTTCGTTAGTGGCAATCCTATATAATAATCCTATATAACAAAAGGCTAATATGCAAATCAATCAAGCGGCAAAACGACCAGTTGACCAGTCGCATTGACCACCAGGGGACAGATGCTCAATGCAGGAGCTGTCCCTTGGTGGTCAGTGTGCTCCCACAGGGCGAGTGCCGCTCACCCAGAAGCCGAATCACAGCTAGCGAGCTCAGCAGCGGTGGAGGGAGCCTCTCCTGTCTCTGGGGCAACGCTAAGGATATCTGACTGCCACGGGGAGCAGGCCTAAGCTATCAGTCAGACATCCCCCGAGGGTTCCCCAACCACGAGAAGGCGCAGGCTGGGCTGAAGAACCCCCCCCCCATAAGTGCACAAATTTTGTGCACCAGGCATCTAGTATTAAATAAGAAGTTGGCACATTTTAAAAAAATATATTTTATTAATATTTCACAGAGAGGAAGGGAAAGGGATAGAAAGCCAGAAACATCGATGAGAGAGAGACATCGATCAGCCGCCTCCTGCACGCTCCCTACTGGGGATGTGCCCACAACCAATGTACATGCCCTTGACCGGAATCGAATCTGGGACCTTTTAGTCCCCAGGCCAACGCTCTATCCACTGAGCCAAACCAATTTCGGCAACATTTTCTTTAAAATATCATTTTTATTGAGATATAATTTACACACAGTAAAAGTCACCCATTTAAAGTATACAATTCAGTGGTTTGGGGTATATTCGTAGAGGTGTGTAATCATCACTATCTAATTTCAGAATACTTTCGTCATCACAAAAGAAATCCCACATCCTTTAACAGTCACTCCCATTCCCCGTCAAAGGAATTCCCAGCTCCTAGGCAGCCCTTGTCTACTTTCTGTCTCTATGGACTTACCTACTCTGGACATTTCATATAAATGGTATCAGACATTATGTGGTCTTTAGTGACTGGCTTTTTTCACTTAGCATGTTTTCACAGTTCATTCATGTTGCAACCTGTATCAGCACATCATTTACTTTTATGAATGAATAATATTCTTTATGTGAACACACCACATTTTGTTTATCCCTTCATCACTTGATATATCTCTTCATCAGTTGGGTTGTTTCCAAACTTTGGCTATTATGAATAATGCTGGTATGGAACTTGTGTACAACTTATTGCATATTTTTATTTCTCTTGGGTATATGCCTAGAAGTGGAATAGCTGAGTCTATAATAACTCTGTGTTTAACCATGTAAAGGAACTGCCAGACTGTTTTGGCACCATTTGTTGAAACAAAGATTTCTTTTAGTAACATTGCAACTATTAGATGTTTATTTGTTACAATAAAATGGAATTAATTTTTCTAAAGATGTCCAGAGATCTTAATCTTAAGAACAGTAAACATCTGTCCTCAGATTTGAACTTTCATCTCTTTCCCCACCCCTCTCTGAAGAGGAGAAAAGTGTTTTATGGCTGATAAGAGAACTGAAGACTTATACAAGTGGATTTAAATAAGAGTCTCTGGATAACTTGTCACAGGTCTCCAGAACAAATGTAAAATGGAGAGGTACACAAGTGGATAAAAAGAATGTGACTAGAAGTATGACTATCTGAAAATTTTGGCACGAACTCAGCAATCCATTTGTCTCTGGACCAAAGTATACAGACTGTTTTCAAACCTGGTCAATTACTGGTATGAGTTCGTCAAAACGTTGCTTTGTTTTCAGAGAAGCAGTGACCTTGCTGATAAAAATCTATTGATTTTTTAATTGAAATAGTGTGAAGTGATGACTTTCAATATCACTCATGCATCTTGTGACAAACATAGGAGGCAAGACTAAAACCAGAAAAACATCATTCACCGTTGCATTCTGAGAAGAAAAAAAAAAAAAGGAGGAAATTACATTATCATCAAAAAGCTTGGAAATCCACCCCACAAAGTTAATGACAAACATTAGGCTTGGAGAGCTAACAGAAAGAAGTATTGACAAAACTTACTTGTTAAATGAGACTTCGGAAAGAGAAAATACATTTCCAAAATGCATGCAATCTCACAGATATTTAGCTCTTTAGTTGGACAAAACTACGTAAACCTCTTGGCATATAGAAGAGCGGAAAATGCTCAATGACTTGTTCTGTTGCTCATTGAACACCCATGTTCCAGGAGGAGCTTTTGTTTTTCAGGCTGGACCTTGTCCACCTTCATCTCCTACCTCTGCCGGGAGCGGAGAGACAGCCACAGTAGCAGGCTCCTCCCAGGCTCCTACAAAACCAATATCAAAATGCGGTGGGAGTCCTTGGCTCAGTGGATAGGGCATCAGCCTGTGAACTGAAAGGTCCCAGGTTCGATTCCGGCCAAGGGCACATGCCTGGGTTGCGGGCTCAATCCCCAGTGGGGGGGGTGCCAGAGGCAGCCAATCAATGATTCTCTCTCATCATTGATGTTTCTATCTCTCTCTCCTCCCTTCCTCTCTGAAATCAATAAATATATGTTTTTTTTAAAAATGCAGTGGGAAAAGAGCTTTCCTGTCTCCATGTCCGGATGTTCTCTATGCATTAGCACTGGTAAGCAATACAGATGGGGCCACGTGGAGCCATAGATCCTCAGTTGATTTTCACAAGTTGTAGCAACGCTCATAGGCGAAACCATAGGTGTGTGCATTGGACAAGATACTCAGGAACTCCCAGAAACAGTGTATCCCTTTTATCTAGAACCTATGCCCTATCTCTCGATGATTTAATTTGTTTATCTTTTCCTGAAACTCCTAAATGTTATGACCTCCTAAGTGCCTCATTAGCTCTTTTATACATCTCATTTTATATTCATGTGGATTTGCTCATCCTATATAATAAAAGCCTAATATACAAAACAACCAAAGGGCAGAACAACTGGTGGGACAACCAATGGCTGTGATGCACACTGACCACCAGGGGGCAGATGCTCAATGCAATGCAAGAGCTGCCCTCAGCCAAGGTGGATGCAGGGGGGAGGGGGGGAGTGGGAGGAGGGCGTGGTGGGGGGAGGAGGAAATTGAGGGGGACCATCCCCTGATCACCCCACTGGCCATCTCACAGATTGGCCCTCATTGCTGGCCAGGCCTAGGGACCCTACCCATGCATGAATTTCATATACCGGGCCTCTAGTTACAATATAATTAGCATAGACAGAGGTCTTTAGTGTGCACCCATATGGTTATGCAATCTGTTCTCAGCCTAGACCAGTGGTTGCAGCTCGAGAGTCACAGTTTGCCGCTCTGTTGACTAATGAGTTTGCCGACCACTGATTTAGACTCTCGATTACAATAATTACAGGCTGTTGTTGTTCCTTGTGATTAAGCCCCTATCCCAATGGTTGGCAAACTCATTAGTCAGCAGAGCAGCAAATCGCATGTGGTTCGCAAGACGCAGTTTGCCGACCACTGGCTTAGACCTCCATTTCCCTCAGTCAGATCTCAGTTCTTGTCTCATTTTTGTTTTATATTTTTCATGTAGTAGCTATGAATTGATATGACATTATCTGATATTTTAAATTATTTTCCCCTTATATCTTTAGGTGAAAAGTCTATTTACCCCTATTGAGTGAGCTAAAAGAGTCTGGATCATTAGAGTGAAATCAGGAAACTATGTCAAATACAGGATTTAAAATGGGAGGAGGTGCTTAATTTTAAAGCTTTCTTGAGAGTTGGTAACATTTAATCCTGTTATGATTGCTAACAAAAGTTACAGGGTGAGTATAAATACTATAATGGTGGATACATGTCATTATACTACATTTGTCCAAACCCATAGGATGTTCAACACCAAGAGTGAACCTTCATGTAAACTATGGGCATCCTCAGCGTTCTGTAGAGTCAACATTTATATGACTTTGAGAGTGAGTACTTCCATTATATTCCATGTTGGAGGCTCCTCACTTGCCTCATTCCATTCCCTACTCTGTTTCTTTCTGTAATTTCTCTCCACTTCCACCCCTCTGTTCCCATTTCAAGCTATGACAGCAGAAAGAGAACAGAATGTTTCCTCTACATGTTGATAGTTTTAAAATCCTTAAGGAGTGGAAATGGCCCCCAACATAGACAATGTTTGAGAGGGAAAAAAGGGAATAATGTAAGAGCCAATTCCTGTCTTGTTTCTAAATATGATTCTACAAGTGGAGGGTATAGGGGGGAGTGGAGGAAGCAAGGAAAAGTTGGAAATTGAAATAGAAATGAAAACTTGCACCTTGCTCATCCCTGGGCAGATCCTGGGGACCAGCCTCCCAGAGTACACTGTGTTCCAGCACAATATGGGAGGAGCAGAAAGCAGTGAGGCCTAAAGGTGCTTTGAGGATAGAAGTGAGGGACAACTCAGCAATGAACCGCCTATGACTGATAACCCAGGTACCAGGTGTCTAGATGACGGTGAAGATCAGGGGTCCTACCAAATTCCCCAAAAGGAAAAAGACTAGTGAGGGGACACACAATTTGACCAAGATTAAAGTTTACTACCCCGGTGGAATGGAAGCTTACAAAAACAATTACATAGGAAAAAGAGCATGTTTTGCGTATCTGAACATGTTCAGATTGTACCCATTACACTAGTATGGAATGACTCACTGACCCACATCCTCTCATATGCCCATTGGATGTGAGTGACAGAGAAGGGATGAAGTTATCCGGCAGGGATTCAGTCTTTCAAAAGACAGAAGATTCTCTCAAGAGGTCTCTTAGCAATATGACTTTGTCTTCTCAAACGCACATGCTCAACTACCCAAACTGTTTCCCCCAGGTCCTAGGCCCCCCACTTCCAAACTTTTTGTTTGGAAATCTTATCTTGTCTTTCAAAACCCAGCATGTAAGACCATGAAGTTGTAAGCACTCCTTCCCTGTCTCTGAGATCCCATCATGTGTACATGGAAGGTATTGAATATTTTCTGCATATTATAATTATGTCTCTCACTAACTAGTTTTTACTTTTCCTGGGGGCTCAGACTGTATTATACACATGATCAAGACTGTTTCATTTTT
The DNA here is from genome assembly GCA_011751065.1 of Lasiurus cinereus. Taxonomy (NCBI): domain Eukaryota; kingdom Metazoa; phylum Chordata; class Mammalia; order Chiroptera; family Vespertilionidae; genus Lasiurus; species Lasiurus cinereus. The sequence goes on along the minus strand of JAAGEH010000125.1, from coordinate 30,000,061 downwards.
TAAATATATTTTTATTGATTTCAGAGAGTTAGGGAAAGGGAGAGAGAGAATCTCTTATTTTTATTTTATCCATGATGAGAGAGAATCATTGATCGGCTGCCTCCTGCAGACCCCCCACTGGAGATTGAGCCCATAACCCAGGCATGTGCCTGACCTGGAATCAAACCGTGATCTCCTGGTTCATAGGTTGACACTCAACCACTGAGCCATACCGGCCGGGCAAGATTGTTTCTTAGTAGCACCCAATATATATAAGAAGTGTTCAGTATGTATGTATAAAAGAGTGAATTCTGCCGAGCTGGTTTGGCTCAGGGGATAGCATGTTGGCCTGTGGACCAAAGGGTCCCTGGTTCGATTCCAGTCAAGGGCACCTTCATCAGTTGCAGGCTCCTGGTCTGGGCGAATGCAGGAGGCAATCAGTTGATGTGCTTCTCCCACATTCTTATTTCTCTCTGTCTTTCTTTTCTCTTCCTAAAAATCGATGGAAAAATATCAAGTGAGAAATAAATAATAATAATAATAATAATGAAATAAAAATAAAAGAATGCATTTCCAGGTTGTCTCCCCAATAAAATAGAATACCTAGTATCTTAGATTGGGTTCTCCCTGAAGCAGACTGAGCCACAGATTCAAGTGGGAGTGATTTATGAAGGAAGTGCTCCCAGAGCAGACTAGTAAGGGAGTATGGGAAGCAGGCCAAGGAAGAGGAGGCAGACAAGTCAGGGTACAATTGTAGATGAATTCCTGAACTTGGTCTGATCCTCACAGTGGTTCTCAACCTTTCTAATGCTGCGATCATTTAATACAGTTCCTCGTGTTGTGGTGAATCGTAATGTAAATATCTGTGTTTTCTGATGGTCTTAGGCGACCCTGCTAGTGGTTCTCAACCTGTGGGGCACTGCTGTAAGAGCCTAAGACCATCAGAAAACAGGTCACGACCCACAGGTTGAGAACCGCTGCTCTAGGAGATCTTGAGCATAATTTACAACTCTGAGTTCATTCAATCTTAAGGCAAGGGAGCTGGGCTTTGTATGGCTTCACTAGTGGGGTGGCTGGCTTCCGGCCACCTTGGGGGATGTGAACTCCCAGGCATCTTCCAATTGGAGGTGGCTCCAATCCTTTGGAGAAGGTGGCTGGTATAGCCTGAGGAGGTTCTGTGGGGAGATGAGCAGGGTGCCCATATGTGCACTGCACCTGACAACAAGCAGTCTTCCAGGGCTGCTTTGATTCACTCTGTGCAAGATTTTCCTACTAATCCTTGCTCATGTATGAGCTACTTCTTTATGTTGGTTTAAACCAGTGGTCGGCAAACTCATTAGTCAACAGAGCCAACAATCAAGAGTACAATAATTGAAATTTTTTTGGAAAGCCAAAAACCGACTTCTGCGCATGGGCCACGAAGTTTCCATCGCACTTATGCGGGCGTCCACTCGTGGTATTTTGTGGAAGAGCCACACTCAAGGGGCCAAGGAGCCGCATGTGGCTCGCGAGCCGCAGTTTGCTGACCACTGGTTTAGACAAAACAAGAAAAAAATTTAAATCACTCTGAAAAACAAATCGTTCAAAGGTTTATATCTAAAAAAGGAAACCGTACAAGTGCTGGATGAAGACTCAGAGCTGCTTTGGGAAGTGGGAGCTCGGGAAGGTTAAGCTGCTCTAGAGAAGGAAATGGAAAGAATTTGGTTTTCGTGTGTGTGTGTGTGTGTGTGTGTGTGTGTGTGTTTTCTTCTGAAAGGGCAAGCACAGAGGAGAGAGGAGTGAGAACAACAACAAGAGATGTAGCCAAAAGACTTCTGAGAACAAGAGTGATTTGATTTAAAGATGCTTCTGTGGCTCCACCTCCCTAAACACTCACTGTCGACTGCAACATGCTCCAAACCTCGGGTAAGTATTCGTGTTGGTATGAAGACTAAGGAATGGATTGAAGGCAGGGGAGAGAGCAAGGAACAGCCTCAAGCCAAATAGTGGAAAACAAGAATTCAGTGGTGGCAGCCACAGCCAGTAGGGCTATGAGACTGTAACTCCACTGGGAATTCACAGAGATCTTGGTCAGGACATTGGTTTCATTTTTCCTAAGGCCTGGAATATGAACATTCAAGGCAATATTATCTAGATTATTCTTATATCTGGGTCATGCTAAGGAAGCGAAAAGCACTTGAAAGTATTTTTGTTTATTTTTTAAAATATATTTTATTGATTTTTTACAGAGAGGAAGGGAGAGGGATAGAGAGTTAGAAACATTGATGAGAGACATCAATTAGCCGCCTACTGCACGCCCCCCAATGTGGATGTGCCCCCAACCAAGGTACATGCACTTGACCGGAATCAAATCTGGAACCCTACAGTCTGCAGGCCGATGCTTGATCCACTGAGCCAAACTGGTTTCAGCCAAAGTATTTTTATGAAATGCTTGTATAAAATGAGATACTGTCATAATATGGGATACGTTATGTAAGTTGTGTAAAAACACAAAATAGCCCAGATGGCAAGGCTCAATGCTTGAGTGCCAATCTATGAACCAGGAGGTCACGGTTCCATTCCCAGTGAGGGCACATACCCAGGTTTCAGGCTCGATGTCCAGTTGTGGGGTGTGCAGGAGGCAGCCAATCAATGATTCTCTCTCATCATTGATGTTTCTATCTCTTTCTCCCTTTCCCTTCCTCTCTGAAATATATATATATATGTGTGTGTGTGTGTCTGAGGCTTCTCTGAAAACCTTCATAATGAAACAGGGAGCCTCAAAATGAGTTCATTTCTATCCCCTCTCTGTCATTCCTATCTGGGAAGCTGTTCACCCAACTCGCGTTGGCCCAACTCCAAAAAGGAAGGTGGCTAAAACATCCTTTTCTATGATGAGTTAAATTTCCTCTATTCCATCCTTCTTTGTAAAAACTTAAACTAACTTTGATATTAGGAAAAGTGGTCTTTTCATGACCTGAAGACTTTTAGAATAGTGCAGAGCAATTCCTGAGACTGGGAAGTCATTTTATGCATTTCATTAAAGTAAAAAAGGGTTTGGAGTTTTCAAGAAACAGCAATTAGCGATTCCCTGTGATTAGTGATACCGGGGTGGGTAAGATGTGAATATGTTAAACAGAGTTTATTTGATATTATTTTTTTAATTGAGTAATTAGTAGTCTCCATGGAAAATTTCAAGTTTGGTCCAGAACAATAAAATGATTATGTAGCCTCCCAGAGGGAATATGGCTACAACCGGTTCTTTTTTTTTTTTTTTCAATTTAATAAACCTTTATTGTTCAGATTATTACAGTTGTTCCTCTTTTTTCCCCCCATAGCTCCCCTCCACCCGGTTCCCACGCCGCCCTCTGCCCTTACCTCCCCCCCACTGTCCTCATCCATAGATGTTTGATTTTTATCCAGTCCCTTCTCAGACCCCCACACTCCTTTCTTCCTGAGAATTGTCAGTCTACACCCTTTAAATACTCCTGATTCTATTATATTCACCAGTTTATTCTCTTCATCAGATTTTTTATTCACTTGATTTTTAGATTCACTTGTTGATAGATATGTATTTGTTGTTCATAATTTTTATCTTTACCTTTTTCTTCTTCCTCTTCTTAAAAAGTACCTTTCAGCATTTCATATAATACTGGTTTGGTGTTGATGAACTCCTTTAGCTTTTTCTTATCTGTGAAGCTCTTTATCAGCCCTTCAATTCTGAATGATAACTTTGCTGGGTAAAGTAATCTTAGTTGTAGGTTCTTGCTATTCATCACTTAGAATATTTCTTGCCACTCCCATCTGGCCTGCATAGTTTCTGTTGAGAAATCAACTGACAGTCATATGATTGCTTCCTTGTAGGTAATTAACTGTTTTTCTCTTGCTGCATTTAATATTTTCTCTATCTTTTTTTCTTGGCATTTTAATTATGATATATCTTGGTGTGGTCCTCTTTGGATTCCTTTGGTTTGGGGTTCTGTGTGCTTCCTGGACTTGTAAGTCTATTTCTTTTACCAGGTGGGGGAAGTTTTCAGTCATTATTTCTTCAAATAAGTTTTCAGTATCTTGCTCTCTCTTGTCTTCTGGCATCCCCATAATTTGGATGTTGGTACGCTTGAAGTTGTCCCAGAGGCTCCTTAACACTATCTTCACATTTTTGGATTCTTTTTTCTTTTCCAGTTGAATGTTTTCTGCTTCTTTGTATTTCAAATCTTTGACTTGATTCTTGCATTCCTCTAATCTGCTGTGAGGTCTCTGTATACTATTTTTTATTTTAGTGTATCTTTAATTTCTAGTCGGTCCTTTTTCATATCCTCCAGGGTCTCGCTAAATTTACCCATCTCTTCTAGGAAGTTCTTGAAAAACCTTATAACCGTGGTTTTGAACTTTATATCCAGTCCTTTGTTTTTCTCCATTTCTTTCATTTGTGATCTGTTCCTTTGTCTCCACATTTTCGCTGCTTCCCTCAGTTGATAGAGTAGCTTTGTGTGCTAGGTGTCCTATAAGGCCCAGTGGCTCAGCCTTCCTAGTTACCTGAGGTGAACACTCTTGGTGCACCCCTTGTGGGCTGTGTGCACAGTCTTATTATAGTTAAGCCTTGATTGTTGCTGGTATCACTGGGGAATTGACCTCCAGGCCAATTGGCTGTGAGGATCAGCTATGTCTATGCTGGGAGAACTTCTGTACTGGAGACAGCCTTATGAGACAAGACTTGCAAAATTGCAAAAGCCTCTCTGCTCAGCTTGGATGGGGCAGAGTCTCAGGGCTGAGCAGAAAGCCTTGGTTTTCCATCAGCCCTGTCCTATGAGACCCCTGGGTCTCCATGTCCCTCAGTAATTGCTGCAGTCTTCTCTGCCCACACTCGCCTCCAGACCTCTGATTTTGCGGCTCTCCTGAGTTTCTGTACACTCCTCTTTTCCCAATAATCCAGACTACCCCCCATATGAGCCTGGGACCCCAGGGTCTCAGCCGGAACTGGGGTTCATTGCAGTTGGGGGTTTCCGTCTCCCTCCCACTAGAGAAAGCCAGGCCACGCACTCAGCCACCCATCCTCTCAGCCCATGTGTCTCCGTTCTTCAGCTTTTTGCAGCTCCTCTGAGTCTCCATGTGCCCCTCTCTTTCCTTCTAGTTGTAGAATTTCCACTCAGCCAGCTTTCCTGTGGTTCTGGATAATGTCCGTTCTGTCCTTTAGCTGTAGTTTTGAAATTGTTGTGCTAGGCAGCAGTTTAGGGGTTCACCTATGCTGCCATCTTGGTTTCTCCTACAACTGGTTCTTGTAGTTCGTAGATACAAAGAGGCTGGGAGCTGGGGGAAGACTTGCTTATATTTTGTCTTAGTCTGGGTTTCTATAAAGGTGAGGATTTGGGTGCAAGTAGCTGATTCAGGAAGTGATTGTTGGGAGGGTGGTGAGAGAATGGAGAAGTGAAACTGGAAGGAAGGAAAAGGGACATTTATGATAAAGTTACTATCGGGACAACTGGGCTTAGTCCCTTTGGGGACTATGTAGAATACTTAGAATTGTGTCACAGAGAAGCAAGGAAGCTGGGGTATCTATCCACCAATTCGTGAACTTCCTTAGTTGAAGGTCACTCTGAGGTCCTAACTCTACAGCATGCTCTCATTGCCAGGGAAACCCATCTGGAAGAGAAATGCAGGAATTGAATGTATTAAAAATGTCTGCAGGTACGAGCACTGAGTTTGGAGTCCCTTTTCCGTGGCTTATTGGTTATGTGACTTTTATTCTCTATGCTTCAATTTCCTCACCTATAGATTATTATGATGACAATAATCAAACCTTCTAGGGCTTCTATAAGAATTAAATGACAAAAGACATGTATGTAAAATGTTTAGAAAATTCCCAGGAGGAGATTTAATAATATAATTATCATGTTATTCCTATAATATTTATTAAACTAATTCATTAAATTCACTATGGTTGCCTCATACTTTGGAAAGGTGATTACTCATTGGCATTAGTTGCTTTTTATTTTTTTAATAAAAAGCAATATAATGTTTTTTTCTTAATAGATTTTCAGGTTCATTGTGTTTACAATGGTTAATTTCATCATTCACAAATATTTGTTAGATGTGTGGTCTTTCATTAACTGAGCTGACTTCAGTTCTCTGGAAACCTCACATTATTCACTGCTGCCACAAGTAGAAAAACAACTAAATGACTTCACTTAACCTCTCCCTGAATGCTAATGCAAAACGTAATAAATGCATTCATATTTTCCAGCCACAACATAAATTTCTAGAGATATTCTGCATAGACTTAACTAAAGTTTCCCTTGATAAACACAGGTGCTTACATTTTCATTTTATTTATTTTTGCCTAAGCATCAACCAAAGCGGTGGTAATATTACAAGCTCAGAGATGGTTTGCTGTACTTAGCAATTTTTTGTACATGAATCAAATTCTCTTCCACAAATTTATTTATGAGTGAGTTCTGAATGATTTGGGACTATACCTGTTTACATTTTCACTCTCAAAATGATGCTTTAAGCTATTTATCTTGAATATCAACACTCAAATAACTCCCTCACCCCCAAATAAGCATAGCATTGCAGTTAAGATGAAGAGATTTGGGGCTCGATTATCTGGATTTAAATTTTGGCTTTGCCATTTGTTAGCTGAGTGAACATGGTGAATATAGGCAAGTGATTTAATCTCCCTTTGCCTCTGTACCTCCATCTGTACAGCAGGGGAGGTTAATAGTACCTACTTCATAAATTTGTGATGAGAACTAAACGAGCTAATATTTGCAAAATGCTTGGAACAGCATCTGGTTCTTAATAAATACTATCTCAGAGTATGATAAGTAAAGAACTTTATAAATGTTGACTATTTAGTATTTAAAATGTACTTTCCCTTTTATGATTGGTGCTTTGAGTGGGTCAGGTGGAAACCAAAGCAGGAAATCATTTTTTTATTGAGGCTGTCACTATTTTTTTGTCTGGCCAATTGTATTGAACTCCTAAGACTGTCGATTCCAACAATTACAGGCTGTTGTTGTTCCTTTGATTAAGCCCTTAGACCAGTGATTGGCAACAGAGTGGCAAACCACAGCTCGCGAGCCGCAGTTTGCCCACCACTGCCTTAGACCAAAAAAAAAACAAAAACCCATTCACTGGAGAGAAAGATCCAAACACTTAGTGAGTATTCATGTCCTAACATCTTATTAGGTATCTGAAAAAATAATACACATCACTTAGAAAAAAATACATTTTTATTTCATTTTTAAATAACCATACTTACACATTAATAAGATGTCTGTGCCTGTTGGTCACTGTGCAACTCCTCAAACCTTGGAATCAGACTGGATACTGCCATCTTCATCCTGCCGTACGTTGATTTCCCTGCAGCACTTGCTTTTAGCACAACAACCTCAGAAAACAGTCTTGCAAAGATAAAATATCAGTGAAAGAAATGTATTATAATTTAATGTTGAAACTGTGAACTCCTTCGAGCGGGTAGTTCATTCCATGTCTAACAGATGCCACGGTGTCTCTTTAAGATTCAAAACATCCAGCTGTTGCTGAGTCTGCCGCAGCACTCCGGGGTTCCTGACTACATCCTCAGCTTAGGAAACTTGTCGTGCAGATGCCCGATGATGCCCAAATGATCAGAGACAACGAATAAATAGGAAATGCAAGCAGTAGCTCATGGAGGAAGCAGGCATGGGCCCGGTGAGATTGAGGCTTCACAAAGCTGTTGCCTAAGGAGCTCAAAATAACCTAAATTAGAACTTTCAATCCTCCAGGCAACCCTGGATGGGAGGTATTATATCCCCACTTTAGAGACAGTTGAGGCTCAGAGGTTAAGTCTCTGGTCTTGCTCATGATTTCAGATCCATGACTTAAGCCCAGGATATCTGCCTTTTGTGGTCTCTCAAATAATCTTTCTTTTAAATATATTTTTTATTGGTTTCAGAGAGGGAAGGAGAGGGAGATGGAGAGGAAGAGAGAGAAAGAGAGAGAGAGGGAAAGGGAGAGAAAGAGAGACATCAATGATGGGAGAGAATCATTGAGTGGCTGTCTTCTCCACTCTCCCCACTGCATGTGGCCCTAACCAGGAATTGAACCATGACCTCCTGGTTCATAGGTCGATGCTCAACCACTGAGCCCATGCTGGGGATCGAGCCCACAGCCTTCCAAATAATCTTAAAAGAAATAGAATGAAAACAGAAGTTGAGAAATTAGCTACCCAAATAATAATACTCCTTGTATGCACACAGCCTTTCTTTAAAAGACCTAAATAAAATACTATTTTCATGTAAAACCTTCCTTTTTTCTGAATTTCTCTTAAAAAAAAAACACAAGGAGATGAAGAAAGTGGGTAGGAACATTAGGGAACAAAATAGCGTAGGAAACATCTACATTCTTTCACGGTCGGTCACTAAAATATATCTGGGAGCACAAGTCTATTTTTAACTGGCAACAAGACTGAAATAGGTCATTTAAATACAAGAGACTGACTTCCTGACCTATTTGTTCATTTTTTGTGATAACAGTGGAAACTTTGAGTGGACTCTGTTCTGATGTGGGACTTTATTTTCCACATGAAGTCTGAGAGATCAATCACCACACTGCTAGCTGGAAACCATACTTCAGATATCTGTCAAGAATGGCACTGGGTTAGGTGGTAGAGTGGGGGCATTGGATGGCCTACCAAAGATGGGTCACAAAAATCCCTTCTCAGAGCTGAAGAGGGAGATGTACATGAATGTTTAGAACACCTTCATTCCTATTAGCTCAAGTAGGAAAATTTGGTGCTTTGTTATTATCAAGGTGATATTTTTCCTGTCAAACATGTCAGAGATGAGTTCCATGGTGGTAAGAAAGGCCATGAAAATATCACTGGAAGCCACTGCATTTATGTGACATTTCTTGCCCAGGCTTCAAGGACCCACCAATCTGATATTTTCAAAAATAAAGTTTCTACCTTATGATAAACTGTTTTAAAAAAATGTTGAAGATAAAAAAATTATCCATTCATCCCACAGAATCAGTTCCTACCCAGTTGCCTGTGACTGGGTGTTTTGTCCCAAATGGCACTTTATTTGCATTAACATTGTCATGTGCAATGAAAATATTAGCAGTATTTTGCCACTGTCATTTGAGAGTTTAGCTTTACAAGGCCCACTAAGTTAACCTGGTGAACCGCTTTACTAATAAGGAGGACACATGAAATATTTAATCCAAGTTTTACATGACATTAAAAAAAAAAAACCAACACCCAATCCAATTGTAAGTTAGAAAACTGATCAGCAGCTACACCCGGCTAAGCCTTCAAAGACATTATCTCTTGTGCCTTGTTGGGTTAGAAATATGTGAAGAAAAAAAAAAGAGGTAACAAGAGTGCTGTGATTAGAAACTTTGAGAACTTCCCGGTCTGTTTAACCTAGAACAGGCAATAGTGATATGGAGAAATTTGTAGATTTTTTACTAGGTATGTAATCATAATAATAAATGTTAAAATAGTCAAGACTACATCTTGAAAATAAACTTGCTATTCTCCAGGAAACCACTTCTTAGCTAATTCCTATGCAGCCTTAAAACCTAACTCTGATTTACAACTCTCCAGTCCCCATTCTCAGTGCCATCTAGATAAGGAGCCTCTCATCTAGACTTCCCAGAACCCTCTGCTTACCCACGCACAGCATTCCTGGAAATGTTAATTTTCTTGTTTCTGTTTGAGTTAGTTTTGAGTTTATCTAAACAAACTTGCCCTTGCCAGTGTGGCTCCATGGTTGAGCATCAACCTCTGAACCAGGAGGTTATGGTTCGATTCCTGGTCAGGGCATATGCCCAAGTTGCTGGCTCAATTCTCAGTGCAGGCTCGAGAATTGAGTGTAGGAGGCAGCCAATCAATGATTCTCTCTCATCATTGATGTTTCTATCTCTCCCTCCCCCTTCCTCTCTGAAATCAATAAAAAAATTATTTCTTAAAAGTAAAAATAAATAAAATTTGTATCTATAGACTGCGGCACAGAGTCTAATTCGTAAGTGCTCAGAATATATTTGTTGATGAGTTAATGAAACACACAGAGAGTATACCCAGGTAGGAGTAACCAGTGTTTACGAAGCATTTCATAGGTATTTCCAAAGTTATTCAAATGCCAGAGTATTTTCTTTTCTTTTTTATTTCAAAATATAGTTTATTGATTTTTTTACAGAGAGGAAGGGAGAGGGAGAGAGAGTTAGAAACATCGATGAGAGAGACATCGATCAGCTGCCTCCTGCACGCCCCCACTGGGGATGTGCCCGCAACCAGGACACATGCCCTTGACCGGAATCGAACCTGGGACCCTTCAGTCCGAAGGCCAACGCTCTATCCACTGAGCCAAACCGGTTTCGGCCAGAGTATTTTCTTATAACTGGAAGACCAGTTATAATTTGAAGACCATCTAGAGTGATTATTGAGTTACATAAGTTTCAAAAACGTGAATGAAGACAACATAAGACTAAGAGCAACTATGACTTTTGGTGTCAGGGACAGATAGGGCTGAACCTAGAATCCAGGGCTCCCACATTTTTTTTTTTTACTACATATTGCATCTGACCACTGGCAATTAAAATGTAAACTCCTTGTGGACACTCTTTTTATTTTTTTTAAAATATATTTGTATTGGTTTCAGAGAGGAAGGGAAAGGGAGAAAGATAGAAACATCAATGATGAGAGAGAATCATAGGTCGGCTGCCTCCTGCACACCCTCTGCCCCACTGGAGACTGAGCCTGCAACCTGGGCATGTGCCCTGACTGGGAATCCAACTGGTCCTTTTGGTTCACAGGTAACCACTCAACCACTGAGCCCTGCCAGTTGGGCTGGAACCTCTTTTTATATTCTTCTACAACCCCTGACAATGGAACCTTTATTTTTTATTTTTATTTTTTAAAACTGATCTGATTATCAGGGAAAGGCCCTAGCTGACTTTCTTTTCTTTCTTTCTTCCTTCCTTCCTTTCTTTCTTTCTTTCTTTCTTTCTTTCCTTTTAATATATTTTTATTGATTTTCACAGAAAGAAAGGGAGAGGGATAGAGTTAGAAATACCGATGAGAGAGAGACATCAATCAGCCGCCTCTTGCATGCCCCCCACTGGGGATGTGCCCGCAACCAAGGTACATGCCCCTGACCGGAATCGAACCTGGGACCCCTCAGTCCGCAGGCCATGCTCTATCCACTGAGCCAAACTGGTTTTGGCACAAATAGAATCTTTAGATACCTAAGAAATAGTAAGCACAATTTACTTGCTTGAGGTCCAGTTTCAGGGAAATTACAGTCAATTAAATATGGAACAAATTTTACAACACAATGCAATGTGAAACAGAAATACAGAAGGAAAAAAAACAATAAACACAGAAAAAGTCAGGTTTCTTTGAATTTGGAGTGTCTTTTTATTGTTATTATTTTGTTATTGGGAACATTTTAAATTTTCATTCACTTGTTCAACTTAAATTGATTGAGTGCCCAGTATTAGCCAAGCACCATCTGAGAGAAAACAAATGATCTGCGTAGTAAAGGAGATGACATCATACAGATCATTATTAACTTGTAGTTGGAAATAGTTGGCAGGAAGCTAAATATAGTGTGCATTTAGGATAGAGTAGAGACCACTTTAGACCCATTAAAATAGCTAAAACTAATAACCCCTAACTTACTAATATTGTGGAGGATATGGAGCAACTGGAATTCTCAAGCATTGCTGGTAGGGTATAATATGGTGCAGCCACTTTGGAAAAGCAGTTTGATAGTTTCTCATTCTTCCTATATAATAAAACCCTAATATGCAAATTGACCAAACAGCAGAACAACCGGTCGCCATGACATGCACTGACCACCAGGGGGCAGACACTCAATGCAGGAGCTCATCCCTGGTGGTCAGTGTGCTCCCACAGGGGAGCACTGCTCAGCCAGAAGCCGGGCTCACAACTGGCAAGTGCAGTAGCAGTGGGGGATCCTCTCCTGCCTCCACTGCAGGCAGGTGGTAAGGAGTGAGGGGTTCTAAGCTGTGAGCCCAAGACTGTGAGAGGGATGTCTGACTGCTGGCTTAGGCCCCATCCCTCAGCCCCATCCCTCAGGGACATCCCCCAAAGGTCCAGGACTGTGCGAGGACACATGCTGGGCTGTGGGACCCCCACTTGTGCACTGGGCCTCTAGTACACTTATAAGAACTAATAATTCCAGGAACCAAAGTTTTGCCCTTTTAAGGCTGGTTATTAAGACTCAGAATCTTTGACTTTTCTCCCCTTTCCTGACTAAGAGATTCAGACAGAAAAACTTGCTCCAGGAAAGAAATCTTAACCTCAGCTTAATCTGAATTGAGTATGACAGGTGGAAAGAGGTCAAGCAGGGACCTGTTTACTGGACCCCCCTCCCCACTGTGTCTCATTGTTTCTAGGTTGCCTAGCAAAACATTGCCTGCCTTGTACTGTTCTTTCTTATCTGCAAATGGCCCATTCTGGTTTTGGGAATCTTAAGATTCCCTCTCTCCTTTCTCCAAGATAATATCTATACCTAATTTACTTCACTGTCTGGATTATTTATACTTAAGTGAATTCCCCTGGCACATGTATTGAAATCGGTTTCCATTTGTTAATTTGATGAGCCCAGCTAGAATTCAGAAGGTGGGAGAAAAATTATAATTATTTTTTTATCCCCCCCCAGAGTCCCTGATATTTTACCCAATAGAAATGAACACAACTGCCCAATGACTGGAACATAAATGATTACAGCAGCATCATATATAAAATTACACAAAACTGGAAACAATGCACATGTAAACAGGTGAATGAGTCAGCAGTTGTGCTGCTTCCCTCCAGTGGATAATTCTGAGCAATCAAAAGGGACTCCTAACCCTGCAACAGCATGGGATGAATCCCCAAAAACAACGCTAAGAAAGAAACCCCGACTCCAACATTTGAGTACAGAAGCTTGAAAGAGACTGACACATCTCGGAGGGAAGGCGGGGGTGGGGAGGTGAGATTAACCGGGGAATTCACATGCACATACGCATAGCGGGTGGACACAGTGTGGGTGAAGGAAGGCCTGGGATCTGCGGGTGCAGCGTGGAGGGGGTCAGTGTGTGGGGGGGCGTGGAGGGGAGAAGGGGGAAAGAGAAGAAGGGCACTTCTGGAATACTTTCGACCATAAAGATAAATTTTTGGGGAAAAAAAAAAGTGTAGACTCTATGAAGTTATGCAATGTAAAAGAACAGAAAAAAATTAAAGTGAAACCAGATTAGAAGTTGTCTAGGGAGGAAGGGGGGTATTGACTGGGAAGTCCCCCGAGGGAGGGAAATGTGCTCCATCTTCGTGGGGGGAGGGGGCGGGGGCGGGGTTGCACGGAGGAATACATTTGCCAAAAACTCATGGACTGG
>JAAGEH010000125.1:29940725-29981169 GCA_011751065.1 Lasiurus cinereus | reverse complement strand
CATTGGTATGTCCCTAAGTGATAACTCACATAAAGGACTCTAATAAGTTTTTTTTTTTTTTTTTATTTGTCTCTACTTTTTTAAGCGCTATTCTAGCCGGAGACGTAAGACGTTAGGATCCAGGTTATTACCAAGAGATGTCAGGTTAATCCCTCTTGGATAAGTGTTTTTTTTTTGTTTTTTTTTTTTTAAATCCTGAATCTCTTCCTGGTTCCTTTTTTCTTTTACACATTTCGCGCCCGGGAGGTGGTGTTCTTGGTCTCTACAGCCTCTTTGAGAGCTTCATCGGGCGCCGTTACATCTTCCTAAGCAGATGCTCACTCACCCCCGGGCCTTAGGCACATACTCGCTTTGTATTTGCTGCGGACAGGAGGGAGTGGAGTGCTCTGTCATTTCGGTTTCACGCAGAGTTGAGGCCCGACCTCGGAGCCGAAACCGGGTCCTGGCGGGACCGCCGATGAAGGAAATAAATCAATATACGTAAGAGAAGGAGGTACAAGAAGGATGAAGTGTTGCCGAGGAGCCGGTAGTGGTAGGCAGGTTGTCCTGTAGCTACTTGGGGAGACCCGGTAAAAAGGCGGTAATTTAGCTTGTGCTGTGGTTTTGTTTGTTTTTTAGCAGTTACTTTTCTTTCCAGTCTTCTGGTGGCAGTGTTGCCTTAAAATACTGGCCCAAACCTCCCGTGGATGAAGTATTCTTGCTAGTCTGTGTTATGATCCAGCGAATAGGCTGGACTGTGAACACTGTCCCCGTAGAGAAGAAAGGCACAACTGCGGACATTATGAAGAATTAATAGTGAACTTGGTATGCGTTTTGGAAAGGATTGACGTTCACGGGATAATAAAACAGTTGGAAAATGACTACCTTCGTTGCTCCAATGCATGCTACCTCCTTTTTAACTTTGGGAAAAGTTAATGGTTAATTATATATATCACTACTGGTTGGGGATTATTGTTATTTCTTTGGAAGAAACAAGCCAAATGTACTTGTACTTTAAGAAGGGCATCTGAACACTAAGATAGTGGGTTTTATGTTGCGGCAGCATTAGGCTGTTGCGGAAAGTCAGCTCTTTGGTAATGCTAGGGGATCCGGAACGCAATTCACAGAGGAGACATGATTGTCACCAGGTACTTTCATTTATTTGGTACCGAGGAAAGGAGGCGGGATTCATGTCCACAGCTCTGTCTCTTGGAAGGGAGCCTTAGCCATTGCTGAAATGCACGTCTTTGGTCATTCACGTGTTGGTTTCTTCTTTGTGGTTTGCTGCACCTATCCCTGTTAGGTTCCTGTCAAACTACCTTATTTACAGCTGTACCTGCAAAATGCTAGGCTACATTTTAACATTGAGCAAGAATATAACATTTAGTGCCAATGGATAGAGCTTAGGCTGAAAGGTGCCAGGTTCGATTCTGGTCGGGGTTTGGGGGTGGGGTGGATGGTTTGGGGAGGGCACATCCCCAGTAGGGGGTGTGCAGGAGGCAGCTAACTGATGTTTCTCTCTCATCCATGTTTCTAACTCTCTCTCTCCCTTCCTCTCAAAAAATAAAAAAGAATAACATTTATTAATAACATTTAGAACTCAAGCCTTTTTTGGACCCTGGTCCTAACCAACTCAGTAATGTTTACTGCCTTTCTTTCGTGCTTGCTGGCTGGGGGTCATTTCACTTTTCAGATGTACAAGCAGTGAATGGCAGTTGAGCAGTCACATCTCTTGAAACACTCTTGGCTTGTATAATACCATAGTTTCTCATTTTTTCTTTAAGTCTCTATGCACCACTTCACTCAAGTGCTGTGTTTTTCCTTTAACTAGTGTTTAAGAGTTAGAATCCATCTGGGGCCTGACCCAAGTTCTCATCTCTTTACTACACAGTCTCTCCGTGCTCCTCACTAGATACTGTTGCCTGAGACGATTTCAGCCATCAGCAGAGATGCCTCAGTCTCCTACAGTCTTATCTGTGCACTTCCTTGCAGCTGTGCCCATATATTCTACTTTCTTCTCCGTTACAATGCACGAATTGTCTATCTTTCTTACACCAATCCCTCCACCTGCATGTTAGATCCTATGCCTTCTTACCTACTCAAAAACATTCATTCACCAATTCTGCTCTCTCTTTCCAGAATCGTTAGTTCTCTCCTTTCTACAGAATGCTGTATACAAGCTTTTTGGCATTGTTAGAGAGAAGACATTCTAATTAGTTTGTTGTTTATAAACTTAGTTGCTTCAAATTAGGTCATCATTTTTTTTACCCGCAATATAATAAAACATTTCTCTTGGAAACAATGTGTCAGAATATTTTAACATACACACAGACAGTTGTAGTTAAATTTTAAATTATGTTGAACAAAATAAAATTTTTCTTTGGATTTGATAGCACTTCAGAATTGGAGTGTCTTAATAACTGCCATAGCGTCAATCAATTGGAAGTGACTATACTATGTGCGGGGTATTCTAGATTCTGAAGATCCAGCTGTGAACAAGACTAACAATATTCATTCAGCCTCATTTGGATATTTATTGAAGACCTACCATATGCAGCATTCAGTCTTCTGCACACTTCTGATACAATAGTGGGAAAAATGACAGAAATCCTTGCTTTTATGGATGTATATTTTAGTGGGGGAGAAGAATATAAACAAGATAGATAACTAAAATCAGTATGTTAAAAGGTGATATTTACTTTGGAGAAAAGCAGTGACGAGACTAGGGAGTGTTGGGCAGGATGCAGATGTTTGAATTTTAAATAGCTGGCCACTGAAGACCTCATGAGAGGGTGACTTATGAGATTGGAGAGGGAAATAACTGCCGTCACGGAGATCCTATTAGAAAGAAGATGGATGAGTGTACAAATTAAATAATTTCAGGTAACAAGTGCTTCTAAATCAACTAATGTGAAAGAATGAGGGTGTGGTGAGACTATTTGGGGTAGTCAAAGAAGTTAAGTGAAATTTGACAAAGACATGAAAGAAATATAGGGGTGAAATATAGACAGAGAAAACTACATATGCAGAGTTTCTAATTCTGTTAAACATACAGAAGGCCAGTATGGCTAGAGCTTACAAATGAGTGAGATGTTAAGAGAATGAAGTGGGGGAGGCAGGTGGAAAGAGATGTACTGTATAAGATTTTATTCTAAATCAATGGAGAGTTTTATGTGGAGGATTGGCTCCTTTGTGGAGAGTGGATTCTGAAAAGGAGCAGCAGGAGAAGCAGGGAGAGGATGGTGGCGAAGGCTGGTTTGGTCACATTGGCAATGCTGAGAAGTAGAAGATTTGGAATAGGATTGGGGATAGGATAGGACCTCTCATTGGAATGAGTGTGAGGATTGAGAGAATTAGGGATCATTGCTTTGCTTGGGCACCAATAGAGGGTGCTGTTTATTGAAATGGAGAAGTCAGTCTTGGAGGTTAAAAATCTGGAAATAAGTATGTGTACACACACACACTGGTATTTGACTTGTGCTAAGAACAGTCCTGTGATTTCAGGAGGCCCCAAAATTTAAAATGGTACTATACAATAAAATGTCCTTTAAAGTGCAATTAAATATAATAACCACCATTTAAAGAGACTTTAGCATCAGGCACGGTCTCAGAGTTGTTTATTTGCATTACCTATTTTAATCTTTAAGGTGGCCTTATAAAGCCAGTACTGTTATTTTCCTCAATTTGTAGAAAAGATGTATTTTGCGTCTTTTTACTACAGACTGGTAAATTATTGGAGGAGTACTTAAACCTAGGGAGATGAAAATTTTCCTTCTCCCTTTCCTTTTCTGTCCTTCCATAAACCTCTTCAGTAGCCTATCATTTGTCAGCTCTATTTTCACTTTTTTATATTGTCTATTTACAACTATAAACACTAAGTTGATTCTAAAAAAATGGAGAAAATAATAAATAGCATTTATATTATAACTGTCAAGTGGTAGGCTAAGTAATGTGCTAGGATTTCAAGTCTTTTTTTGAAATTCAAAAATCACAGCCCCTTTGCCTTTTGAAGGATGATACTTTTCAGTGTCGGCATCACCTTGATAATATCCTATATGATAAAAGACTAATATGCAAATCGCCTGAACGGCTGAACAACCGTTCACTATGACATGCACTGACCGCCAGGGGGCTGGCACTCAGCATAAGAACTGCCCCCTGGTGGTCAGTGCGCTCCCACAGGGGGAGCACCACTCAGCCAGAAGCCGGACTCCCAGCTGGCGAGCACAGTGGCAGGAGCCTCTCCTGCCTCTGCAGCAGCACTAAGGATGTCCGACTGATGGCTCAGGCCTGCATAATTTAAAATTTAACTATAGCTGTCTGTGTGTATGTTAAAATATTCTGATACACTTTTTCTGAGAGAAATGTTTTATTGTATTGTGGGTAAAAAAATGATGACCTACTTTGAAGCAACTAAGTTTATAAGCTGTCAGTTGGACATCCCCTGAGGGCTCCTAGACTGTGAGCAGGTACAGATTGCTGCACGAATTTCGTGCACCAGGCCTCTTGTCTATTATATGAAGGTCTTTGTATGTCAACAATTGTAAACTGGTATTAAAGTATGCATAGGTAATTTGTATTCATTAAAATTTTTTTTCTGTTTGTAGATATCATTAATGGGATTGGAAATTTTAAGTGCCTTTGTGGACAGATTGTCAACACGATTTAAGTCCTACGTAGCAATGGGTAAGTTAAGTTTATTTAAAAATCATTGTAGGCCCAGCTGGTGTGGTTCAGTGGTTGAGCATAGACCTAAGAACCAGGAGGTCACAGTTCAATTCCCAATCAGAGCACATGCCTGGGTTGTGGGCTTGATCCCCAGTGTGGGGGATGTATGATGTAGCTAGCTGATTAGTGATTCTCTCTTATCATTGATGTTTCTATCTCTCTCTCCCTCTGCCTTCCTCTCTGAAACCAATAAAAATATATTTTACAAAATAAAATAAAAATTATTGTAGGTTTTGACATACTGATTTTTTCCCATAGTTTTTGTTTAACAAAATTAGTTATCTATAAATGCAAAAATGTAATTTTGTACAACCTGGAGATTTGCTAAATAGCATTATAGTTTACCCAGACATAAAAGATTTTAAGCATATTCAAATAGATAATTATATTTCTTTTGAGACAAAGAAACAAAAGCAAGATACTACTTACTAAAGTATAGTGTAATAGATTTTTACTTGATATTTTCAAAATCTTTACTATATTTTTACTCTTTTTATAATATATTAAAACCTTCTAGCACCACTTTTCAAACTTTCTAGGGTGAAGGACTAGTTCTTTCATTGCTCATTTGTTGCAGACCAATATTTTGTAAAACGCAATAAAAAGGTTATAGCAAAATGAAATGAAAAAACACAAGGCCCAATTTTTTATTATTAGATTTAACAAACAAAATTACTTTGGTCAGATTGTTTTAAAATCTTTATTTTATAAACACTCTTAATTTTTCTTACTGCAGACAATTTGTAGACTGGTCCTAGGATACCAGTCATACTTTGAACAGCACTTACTTACAGTGTGTTTGCAAAGAAGAGCATTATACCAACACAATGCTCTTCTTTGTGTAGTACTTAGGGTTAGAGTTGGTTCTGACCTATTTTTTAAACCTGAGTGACCTTCTTGTACCTTTGGAGTGGTTTGGTAGTAAGTGGATTTGGTTCCGATCATATAGAAACATTTAAGAGTAACCTCAGATGTTTGTTAATCTCCCCTGTGGATTAAGTTAATGTCTCATCACACTTATTTTTGAATTAACTTTGGTCAGCTTTTGTCTTAATATTTTGTATGCCACCAAATTCTGCCAGTTTCCATTTTTATTTTTATTGTCTAGCTATCCTTTCTGCAGAAGCATCTTAGTGAGTTTCCCTATCTTAATTGTTCCTTTTTAAACTAATGCCTGGTTCCAATTCATTCTCTGTGGGATATCTTTTGAAAAGATTATTATTATTTTTTTTTTTACTGCATCAGTCTCCTGCTTAAAATTCTAGGATAGGTTTTTAAATCTTTGCCCTGTGAATGTGTTTTATTTATGTATTTTCTTCAAACATATTGAATCAATGTTTAACATTAGGAAGTTTTACATAAAAATTCATATTTATGATTTGTTTTGAAAGATTGGCCCATGTGGCAACCCTGACCTTGTATACTCCCATGTAATTAATTATTGGTTAAAGTGTGTTGTGGTTTCCCTTTTGTTTGGATCATGAGCTTTTCAGTTCCTAAGTCCTTCCCATCTCCTCTTATCTCCTCAAAACTGAGAATGTCAGTTATAATACAGCAAGGTTGGAATACTGTAGTTCTTAGACCTGGTTCATTTTTTATATTTCCCATACCTCTCTGGCTGTAGGTGTTTATGTTTGTGAACCCTGCCCTATAGTAGCTTCTATTATTAGTTGTTACAGACAGTATTTAGACTTGAGAGTAATTGTAGGCATTATATATATCACTTATTTTGCAGATGCAAAGAGGGTCAGATGGGGTTTAATGTACTGACTGGTCACATGAAGGCAGTGGAATTAAATGAGATAATTCAGTTCTTAGTATATACTTATATCTAACGTGAAGGTTTATTCTTGTCCTGGACTGCCTTTCAGACGCTCTCAGAACCAGAGTCGCACAATAGCTAATTCTATAGATGTTGACGAATTTCTCTAGTGTTAACAATACATCTAAGCAAGATGAGAAGGATTTACATTGTTCCAATTGTCAGGTATTTGTGTTGCCTCGTGATTAGGCTTATGATTATAATGAGAACTTCTTGTTTTCTTAAAACAATCATTTCCTTAATTAAGCTTATATATTGGAATGGCATCACTCCATTTGATATAGTTGGCTTCTCACTCCATAATCATTTCCTGCCAAAAAGAATGTAATTTCTTTTCTCCTTAAGTGTTCTTGAGCTTGCTTCTCAGTTATTTTTTATTAGACTCCTGAATAAAGACGTGAAAACAATTTGCTTACTTCATAACTTTTAATTTATGAGAACAATTGCTATTTGTAATTTTATAAAATATAGCTTATTTATTCTTTTCCCTCTCTCTCTAGTTATTGTAGCTTTAATAGACAGACTGGGAGATGCCAAAGACAAAATTCGTGATGAAGCTCAGATTCTGCTTTTGAAGTTAATGGACCAAGTAGCACCACCTATGGTAGGCCTACAGTTAAAATTCCTATTTTGCTAACTATTGATGAAATATCAGTAAGGATAGATGGTAATCACAACAAGCAGTCCCCAGGGGACATGAAAGCTGGAATTTTAAACAATTAATTGTTATTCATGCTTTAAAGAAGTTGAAATTTAAGATTAAATATTTATATTTAACTTTTTGTTCTTTTCCTACTCAAATGCTTTTTTAAGAAGGTAACTCAGGAATTTTAGTGACTTGTCAGTATACTGATACATTATTTTTTAGGATTTTCAGTTTTTTCTTACCTGCATAATTATAAAATGTTCAGTGCAAAAGCTTATTTTGAGAAATACTGAATGTTATCTTAATTTCTGCAACTCTTACAAAGACAGGAAGAAATTTTTTTATTTTAACAGGTAGTTACTAATTGATAAGGTATATATAGTTTATGACAGTGACCTGTATTGTATGAATACAGTAAAAAAAAATTGCCCTTAATGTGGAATTGTTTTGAAAGGAGCAGAAATTAGTTGACATGTATACAAACATTTAAAGAATAGCACATGTTAAGTAGAAAAATTACTTAACATACACATAGTGATACAGTGGTACCTCGAGATACGAGTTTAATTCGTTCCGTAACCTTGAGGCGTGGGAAACTATGAGACGCTCGATTCCCCATAAACTGGTGGGTCGTGTGCAGCGGCCAATCCGCGGGATTACTCCTATCTCAAATGTTCCTCATATCTCAAAGCAAAAATTGCTCGCTCGACGGCTCGTATCTCAAAAATCTCGTATGTTAGGGCACTCGTATCTCGAGGTACCACTATATTATGTGTTATCACTTAAAATACAGTTTAGCCGAAACCGATTTGGCTCAGTGGATAGAGAGTTGGCCTGTGTGGACTGGAAGGTCCTGGGTTCGGTTCCGGTCAAGGTCATGTACCTTGGTTGCGGGCACATCCCCAGTGGGGGGTGTGCAGGAGGCAGCTGATCAATGTTTCTCACCGATGTTTCTAGCTCTCTCTCCCTCTCTCTGTAAAAAAAAAATAAATAAATAAAATATATTAAAATAAATACAGTTTAAAAATTATAATATTACATGATTTATAAAAAAGCCAAAGAGTATTGCTTTGTAAAAGTAAACTGTTTCCCCAGATTTAACCAAAGTCCTGGTTAATAGTATGGTGGGTATCCTTCAATCCTTGTTCAATGGTTCAAATTTTAACTTGTTTTTGACATGCTATTATCACAAATAGTACTATACGAAATGTCCTGTACATGTATCTTTGGACATAACTGTAAGTATACATATAGAATAATGTTTCATAGGTGGTGTTACAGAGTCAGATTTGTTTTGTTCTGTTTTGTAAACTTCCAAGTTACCTTCTAGAAAGTTTGATGGAGAGTGAGAGAAGAGAGAAATATATTAGTAGAACTGAATACAGAGTTCAGAAAGAATAGAGTCCAGGAAAAGGTATGTGTGTGTGGGTGGGTGTGCACACTTGAATTTAATAAATTTCTAAATGTGGAGAAAGAATTGATTGGGACAATGGGCCATATAGCTGAAAAAATAAAGTTGGGTTCCTTTTTATACCAAACTCATGTAATTGTTTTGTATTATTTGTATAGGTTTATCTAAGCTTTTTCTAAAATAAATTATAGTGGTTAACAATAAAATGACATGCTCAAATATGTTTCTGTATTTGGGTCTGATCTTAAAAGGAGAAAAGCCTGAATTCTAAAATGTTGAAAAAGCCTGTTTCATGTGACAGTCTGTAGTAGTTGCTAGGCAACATTGGACCTTTTAAATGCTTACTGGACTATTGGACTTATAATGGTAGCATTGTTGTTGAAAATTTCTGAAGCGTAGAACAAATTCTGTCCTTGGAAATTCTAATGTTTTTGGATATTGGACGTAGTTTTTCTGAGAATAATTTAATTCTAAAATGAAATATATGAAATAAAAACTAAAAATGTAATTAAGATATTAAAAAATTGGGTGAGAGCAACATCAGTGAAAACTTGGCTTAGAAAAACTTGTAGAGAAGTGAATAGTCTAAGGGGAAAATTCATTTACCAATAAGATTGGTAAGTTTGACATGAGTAATTTAATATTTAACATGAGTAATTTAATATTTTGTTATACATGTTTACTTTTCTTTCAAATAGCACATTTGGGAACAGTTGGCTTCTGGTTTTAAGCACAAGAATTTTCGATCTCGAGAAGGCGTGTGTCTGTGTCTTATTGAAACCTTAAACATGTAAGTTTTATGATTACTGAAAACAACTGCCTGTGATTTCATTTTTCTTAAAAAAGTAATATCCATTTCACAGAGCTCGAGAACTATGGAAATAAATTTTAAGTAGTTATTAATTGATCTCAAGTACAAAAGTTTTTATTTTATTTGATACCTTTGTTAATTTTTTGTGTCATATTGTTATCTTTAGATTGTTAATTTAAATTTATTAGTTATAAGAAGTGTTTTTCCTTTTTTTTTTTTTCTTTAGCATGTTCATAGTTGCTACCCAAAGTAGATAGTCATATAGCAAATATGTTTATATAACTTAGGATCTACTTCTGTTCTGGACCTAGATTGGAACTGGTTTTAACTCAGTGATATTTCAGATATTGTAACCATTTCCTCACCTGAGTTTTCTAGAACATTGTGGGTGGTTTTGAAAATCATAGACTGAACAAGACCCCCAGGTAACTAGACAGTGAATCTGGTAGCTGTGTGCAGATTTCTGGCAGCATAGATGCCACAGGGTTCAGAGCTCCAAACTGAAGAAATTGTAAACTGTAGTTTTGTTCTCTTTCTGGATTATTTTTTTAAGTTCTGTGCAACAAGATAGGTCATATATAGTAGCTTTCAACTTTTCCTGTAATGTTACTTCCTTTCCTCTAACTATACCTTCATTTATTTTCTTTTATTCCTCTATGGTCCTTTCTGCCATCTAGAGCTTGTAAGTGCATTCAGTCTGCACAACTTTTGTGTTTTTTGGCTCTTCTGTCATTTGCTTTCAACCCATGACCTCACCAAAAATTAATGCATAAATAAAGATTTTATTGGAATGCAAATTTGAGATCCAGAATCTGAAAAAAAATCACTATTTTAAAACAAAAGCTCAAATTTTCTTGACTCATTGAGAATTTGCTCAGTTTAAGAGTGCCATTGGTTGAACATTTTGCTCTGTTGGATCTTGTATTGACAATTTTCATTGTTAGTCATGATTACTCAAGTTTGCATATTTGACATTGTTTAGAATTAGTTTTTGCTTGTGTCTCATACCTTCATGTTTTAATAATGTGTGCCCATGCTCTCTACCATATCTGTCTTATTAATACAGACAAGAAGAAAGCAAAGGATATTTGTTTAATGTTCGATTAAAACCAAATTCTCTTTATTTTTTCAAATTATGTTTAGTTTTGGAGCTCAACCACTAGTCCTCAGCAAGTTGGTACCACATTTGTGTATCCTATTTGGAGATTCCAACAGTCAGGTAAAATTTTATTTATATTTAAGTATTGACTAATTTTTTGGCTATGGCTTCTTTGCTAGTGCTCTTAAATTAATTTTATTTTTAATTTATCTTTATTATTGAAAGTATTATAGATGTCCCCTTCTAAGAAAGAGAGTAGAAAGGGGTTAGTGAAGTTAAGATTTTGCCTCATTTTTTTCTTTAAAATTCACCAAAGCTAGTTTTTAAGAACGTATTATATTCACTTAAGTTGCTTAAGTTTCTTAGTTGTTAGCTAGTATTAAGGATAGATGAGACTTTTAAACTATAATTCTTTTTTTTTTTTAACATTTTCATCCCAGGATAAGTTTTTCATTGATTGTAGAGAGAAAAGAGAGAGGGAGAGAGAAAGAAAATCACTCATCAGTTGCGTTTTGTATGCACCTGGACTGGGCATTGAACCTGCAACGTGGGTATGTGCTCTGACTAGGGATGGAGTCCTTGACCCTTCAGTGCATGGGATGACACTTGAACCCACTGAGCCATACTGGCCAGGGCTAAAGTATAGCTCTTGAGTTTGAAAAATTGAGTAACAAATAACTTGGATTCCCTTTTGTAGTCCTATGTATTAATTCTGAGAACAGCTCCCTTTATTTCTGAGTGGCATAACAACAACCTTTTTGCAACCATCAAAACCATATTTAACAAAGGGAATTTGTGTCAGTGATGTAACATTTGTTAGAAATTTTTTTTTTTACCTGAGCTTCATATACTGTAGGCATAATATAGGGGTGTGTTCTGGATCCCATTCCTTCTGGTAGAGTTGAATCTTAGTTGTAACCTTTTCTGACACAGCGTGTGCATTTGGAAACACCCTGCATAAGGTTTTCCCTGCTTTTAGTCCCTGGCTAGCTTCCCCTCTGGAGGTTGTAAAGAGTTCTGTCTCTTCATTTGCTCTCTGACAGTGAACTCTGCAAGGGAATTAGAGATAGCTATCTTCCAAATTCTTGTCTTTAGGCCACATTTTTCCCCTTTTAATTGTGGTCAAATATATACAACATAAAATTTACTGTTTCAGCCATTTAAAAGTGTACAGTTTATTGGCATTAAGTACACTTAATTGTTGTGCAGCCATCACCGCCATCCATCTCCAGAACTTTTTCATTTTACCAAATAGAAACTGTCTTCCCATTAACAGTAACTCCCCATTCCCTCCAACTCCTCAGTTCCTCACAATTACATTTTACTTTCTCTTCATAGGAATTTGACTACTCTAGGTAACTTCGTAAAAGTGGAACCATACAATATCTGTACTTTTGCATCTAGCATATATTACTTAATATAATGTCTTCAGGTTTCATTCATGTTGCAGCATGTGTCAGAATTTCCTTTCCTTTTTAAGACTGAATATTATTCCATTGCATGTATATACCACTTTTAATATTCATGCATGGATATGTGGGTTATTTCCACTTTTTGGCTACTTAGAATAATGATATTGAGAACATTGGTGTATAAATATTTGTTTGCGCTCAGGCCATATTCTTTTTTGTTGTTGCTCATCCTCATCCGAGGATATTTTTTCCATTGATATTTAGAGAGAGAGGAAGGGAAGGGGAGAAGAGAAACATCAATATGAGAGAGACATATCTACTGGTTGCCCTCTGCACGCGCTCCAAGGGGGCTGGGGATGGAGCCTGCAACTGAGGTACATGCCTTTGAATGGAATGGAACACACAACCCTTCAGTCTGTGGGCCAGCGCTCTAACCACTGAACAGAACTAGCTAGGACCAGGCCACATTCTTGAAAGGCCAGAAAATATATTAACCGTGATAATGATTTGTATTCATTATTGGCAGTGCTTATACAGTCTTATTAAAAAAGAAGACTTTTTAAAAGCCACTTTAATAACTTATTTACATGTTTTTTAGATTTTTGTAAAATCTTTTACAAGGTTTCTCTAGGGGTTTCTTGGCATTCCTCTTATTTTTTGTGGTTTTTGTTGTTGTTGTTAATAACCTGCCAGAATCTCTTAGGAGTTTAGAGATATTAAAACCAACTTGGAGCTTCAACTTTGTCTTCTTATGTAATGTTACCTTGATGTGAAGTATTTTATTGTATCTCATATATTTTTTTAAAGTTCTGAATTCTTTGGCAGGTGAGAGATGCCGCAATCTTGGCTACAGTGGAGATTTATAGACATGTGGGAGAGAAAGTACGAGTGGACCTTTCCAAGAGAGGAATTCCCCCTGCTAGGTAAGTCTTACTAAATTTTTGCCATTGATTTTAGAAGTTTTAATTTTATGTGTTCAGTGAGATGGATTCAGTTTTTTGAAATGTTTTGAAATTCAACAGATACAAGAGGATATGTAGGTTATCACCACTTAAAAAGTTCTTGGCCATAGCTAGTTTGGCTCAGTGGATAGAGGGTCAGCCTGTAGATCAAAGGGCCCTAGGTTTGATTCTGATCAAGGTCACATGCCTGGGGTGTGGGCTCGATCCCCACTATGGGGCATGCAGGAGGCAGCCACTAAATGATTCTTTCTCATCATGGATGTTTTTATCTCTCTCTCCCTCTCCTTTCCTCTCTGAAATCAATAAAAACATTTTTTTTATTAAAAATTTCTTAGACCCTGTAATCTTTTTGGACACTGTTTCATTATACGCACATGTTATTTACTTATTTAGAGAGAGAGAAACATTGACTGTTGCCACAACCCCTCTCTTCTGACCTGTATGCTCCCCAACTGGGGATCAAACCCACAACGCAGGTATGTGCCCTGATTGGGAATCTAACCCACAAACTTTGGGTGTATGGGACAATATTCCAACCTACTGATCATGCCCAGCCAGGATTGTAGGTAACTATCTTTTGATACCAGGTAGTATGGTCATAATTGGGAAGATGGCTTGAATAAGGATTTAATAAAAAAAATAAACCATTCATTAATTATTTTTTGAGTACCTGCTGTTGAAAGGTACTGTACAAGATACTGGTTAACAGAAAACTACATAAGAATCAATCATTACCCTTAAAACCTAGTGAAATAAAAAGAAGATCCTGAAGGAGTAGAATAGCAGCAATCAAGTTAACATTCCTTTTGAAGAGCTTCCAGTGTATCAACTTTTTTTTTTAAGATGCTTTTTTCTTTACTACTGCTTGGAGTTTATATTTTTATTTAAGACATTATTCCAATTATATTTTCTTTTTGTAATGAAATTTTAGTCTTCATTTTAAGGGAAACCTGGAGGATTTTTTAAAATAATTTTATTTATTTATTTATTTTTTATTTAATAAATCTTTATTGTTCAGACTATAACAGTTGTTCCTCTTTTATCCCCCCATAGCTCCCCTCCACCCGGCTCCCACCCCTCCCTCTACCCTTACCTTTCCCTGCCTTGTCCTCATCCATAGGTATATGATTATTGTCCAGTCTCTCCCTGCACCCCCCTCATCCCTTTCCCCCTGAGAATTAACAGTCCACTCCCTTTTTATGCTCCTGATTCTATTATAGTCACCAGTTTATTCTGTTCATCAGATTTTTTATTCACTTGATGTTTAGATTCACTTGTTGATAGATGTGTATTTGTTGTTCATAATTTTTATCTTTACCTTTTTCTTCTTCCTCTTTTTCAAGAGTACCTTTTAGCATTTCATATAATACTGGTTTGGTGTTGATGAACTTCTTTAGCTTTTTCTTATCTGTGAAGCTCTAACTGCCCTTCAATTCTGAATGATAGCTTTGCTGGATAGACTAATCTTGGTTGTAGGTTCTTGGTATTCATCTCTTTGAATATTTTTTGCCACTCCCATCTGACCTGCATAGTTTCTGTTGAGAAATCAGCTGACAATCATATGGGTGCTTCCTTGTACGTAATTAACTTTTTCTCTTGCTGCTTTTAATATTCTCTCCTTGTTTTTTGCTCTTGGTATTTTAATTATGATGTGTCTTGGTGTGATCCTCTTTGGATTTCCTTTTATTTGGGGTTCTGTGTGCTTCCTGGACTTGTAAGTCTATTTCTTTCACCAGATGGGGAAAGTTTTCAGTCATTATTTCTTCAAATAGGTTTTCAGTATCTTGCTCTCTCTCTTCTTCTGGCACTCCCATAATTCTGATGTTGGTACGCTTGAAGTTGTCCCAGAGGCTCCTTACACTGTGTGTACAGCATTGTTGTAGTTAAGTTTTGATTGTTGTTGCTATCACTGGGGAGAACTTCTGTGCTGGAGTCAGCCTTATGATATAGGACTTGCAAAATTGCAAAAGCCTCTGTGTTCAGCTTGGATGGGGCAGTGTCTCAGGACTGAGCAGACAGCCTTGGCTTCCCATCAGCCCTGCCCTGTGAGGTCCCTGGGTCTCAGTGTCCCGCAGTAATCGCTGCAGCCCTCTCTGTGCGCACTCGCGCTGGCTCGCTTCCAGACTTCTGCCTTTCCAGCTCCCCTGAATTTCCATGTGCTTTGGGGACCCATATGAGTCTGGGTCCCCAGGATCTCACCCGAAACTGGGGTTCAGTGCAGTTGGAACTGGATTTCAGTGCAGTTGGGAGTTTTCCTCTTACTAGGAAGCCAGCCCGGCACTCCATGGCCCATCCTCTCCACGCGCTCGTCTCCGTACCTCAGCTTTTTGCAGCTCCTCTGAGTCTTCATGAGCCCCTCTCTTTCCTTCTAATTGTAGAATTTCTACTTAGCCAGCTTTCCTGTGGTTCTGGATGATGTTCGTTCTGTCTTTTAGCTGTAGTTTTGAAATTGTTGTGCGAGGCAGCAGTTTAGGTGTTCACCTATGCCGCCATCTTGGTTTCTCCTTTGGAGGATTTTTTTTTTTTAACATTTAAAAAAAATATATTTTTTTATTGATTTCAAGAGAGGAAGGGAGAGGAAGAGAAAGAGCGAAACATCAATGATGATAGAGAATTATTGATTGGCTGCCTCCTGCAGGCACCCTACTGGGAATTGAGCCCACAATCCAGGCATGTGCCCTGACTGGAATTGAACCCAGGACCCT
Source organism: Lasiurus cinereus (assembly GCA_011751065.1). Classification (NCBI taxonomy): domain Eukaryota; kingdom Metazoa; phylum Chordata; class Mammalia; order Chiroptera; family Vespertilionidae; genus Lasiurus; species Lasiurus cinereus. Next base: position 29,965,594 of record JAAGEH010000125.1, on the reverse strand, counting down.
TCAGTCCGAAGGCCAACACTCTATCCACTGAGCCAGACCATCTAGGACTTAACTTTTTATTATGGAAAATTTCAAACATATTAAACAGAATAGTATAATAAATCTTCATGTACCCTCTGCCCAGCTTCAGCAGTTAACAACTGTTGCCAGTTTTGTATGTTATACCCTTACCTACTTACTTTTATACTGTATTATTTTAAAACAAATCCAATTCATCATAACATTTCCTCTGTAATTATCCTATACTAGAGGCCCTTTGCACGAAATTTGTGCAGGGGCTTGGCTCCCCGCCACCGCTGCAACTGCCTCTGCCTTGGCCCCTGTTGCGACAACTTTGTCCAGAAGGTCATCAGGAAGGATGTCCAGTCTAATTAGCATATTACACTTTTACTTATTACAGATAGTAATGAAAGAATAATATGCAAATCGACCGAATGGCAGGATGACTGGTCGCCACCAGGGGGCAGATGCTCAGCACAGGAGTTGTTCCCTGGTGGTCAGTGCACTCCCACAAGGGTGTGCCACTTAGCCAGAATCCCTGAGCTGGGCTCATGGCTGGCGAGCGCAGTAGTAGTGCCAGGAACCTCTCCCTCCATTGGAGCAGTGCTAAGGATCCCCTGAGGTCCTGGGCTGTGAGAGGGTGCTGGCCAGGCTGAGGGTCCCTCCCCCAAGTACACGAATTTCATGCACTGTGCCTCTACTCTGATCACAGGAGGCAGACACTCAACACAGGAGCTGCCCTCTGGTGGTCTGTGTGCTCCCTCAGGGGGAGTGCTGCTCAGGCAGCGCTATGGAGCAGTGAGCCTGGCTTCTGGCTGAGGGGCCACAGGGGTCATCACCCAAGGGGTCCCGGACTGTGAGAGGGCGCAGCTGCAGCTGAGGGGGAACCCTCCCCTCCCCAGTGAACGAATCTCATGCACCAGGCCTCTAGTTTAATATATTTCTAAGGGGAAGAAATATTTTTTTCAATTACAACCACAATACTATCTTCACACCTTAAATTTCTTTATAAATAATTCTGTAAAATCAAATATGCAATCAAGGTTCATATTTCCAGTTGTTTTTCAAATGTCATAAGTATCTGTCTTTTTGGCAGTTTGTTTGAATCAGTATCAAAATAAAGTTTAATAGTTAGTTGATATGTTTTATGTCTTTAAATCTTCATGTAGCCCCAGCACTTGTTGATAGTTTATCCTATAAAGTTTCCTATATTCTTGGTATTGCTAATTCTTTTCCTGAGGTGCAGTTTAACATGTTTTTCTGTCGTTATATTCTGTAAATTGGTAGTTGGATCTGGAGACTTGATTAGATTTTTGGCAGGTGTTAAGAGGAGCAAAACTACTTCACAGGTGGTAGTGTATTCTGTTATCATAAATATCATTATATCTGGCTATCTTTTATTATGTAAGAGTTTTTCAAGTACTAATTATTTTTTGGTGATAATGTTGTCCAATACATAAGTATTTTGCTTACCTATTCACTAATTTGCTTTCTACTTGTAGGGCTAACAAGAATTTCACTTGAATATATTCTATATTATTTTAACTGGATGAAAGAAATCATGTTACCACATATATTTGTGTGTGTGAGAGTATATACAGGATAGAGCAGAAGTAGTTTTACAGTCATTGATATGGAAAAGGATATAATAATTAATAAATAATATAAGAATAAACTATGTTTTGGGTACTCACAATTGTAAATCTACTTTTGCCCCACCTTGTATATATGTGTTATATACATATTACATATAATAAATTATGTAAAGTATTTATTGAATTAATTTTTTATTTAAATATGACATCCATACAGAAAAATACATAAATCATAAGTATGAAGCTCTGTAACTTATCACAAAGTGAATTCACCCATGTGTCCATCATGCAGGTAAAGAAGTAATATTACAACATTCCAGAAGCCTCCCCAAGTCCATTTTAATCTATCCCTTTTCTCTCCTGAAAAGTAACTACAATTTGACTTCTGTTACTATAGTTCACTTTTGCCCATTTTTGAATTTTATATAGGTGGAATCATATAGTATATTCTCTTGTATATCTGGCTTCTTTCAGTTAATATTAGGATTTTGGGGTATTTTAAATAATTTTTTTTTTATTTCAGAGAGGAAGGGAGAGGGAGAGAGAGAGAGAAACATCCATGAAGGGAGAGAATCATTGATTGGCTGCCTTCTACATGCCCCACACTGAGGATCAAGACCACAACCCAGCCGCGACTGGTTTGGCTCAGTGGATAGAGCATCGGCTTGTGGACTGAAAGGTCCCAGGTTCGATTCCAGTTGGGGGCATGTACCTTGCTTGCGGGCACATCTCCACAGTGGGGTGTGCAGGAGGCGGCTGATCGATGTCTCTCATCGATGTTTCTGACTTTCTATCTCTCTCCCTTCCTCTCTGTAAAAAATCAATAAAATATATTAAAAAAAAAAAAAAAGACCACAACCCAGGCACATAACCTGACCTGGAATTGAACTGTGACCTCCTTGTTCAGAGGTCAACCAACGCTCAACCACTGAGCCATGCTAGCCAGGCTGTTAATATTATGTTTTTAAGATACATTTTCATTGTAGGGTTCAGCTATAGTTGTTCATTTTCATTGCCTTACAGTTTTCCATTGTGTGAGTAGGCCATACTTGATTATTCCATACGGTTGGTAGACTTTTGAGTTGTATTTTTAATTTGTAGCTTCTTGAATAACTAGAGGCCCAATGTACGAAGATTCGTACAAGAATGGGCCTTCCTTCCCTTGGCTGCCAGCACTGCCTTTGCTCTGTCCTGGAGCCACCTTTCAGCCTTCCCACACTGCCCAGAGGCCCAGAGCAGATGGGGCAGTGCACAACGCCTGCAACAACTCTAGTGTCCCACCTTGCCCTCCGCTGCTCGGCACCTGTGTATGCAAATTAATCCACCATCTTTGTTGAGTTAATTTGCCTACTCCTGTATGGCTGGTGGGCATCGCCAAGGTACAGTCATCTACATCGGGCCTCTAGTAGGGTATATTTACCTTTAGTTTATATTGACAGTTCTCCAGGCTGGTTGTACCTATTTATATTCTCACTGGCACTGTTTGCAAGTTGCCATTATTCTACAATTTCACTGATACATGTTACTCTTTTATTGGTGTAGAGTCTGTTCAAAGCATTCTTGTACTTGTTTTATGGTGTATGAATGTATTTGTTCTCTTGAAATATATCTGAGTGGAATTGCTGGGCCATCTTATCTAATAAAAGAGTAATATGCAAATTGACTATCTCCACTATACCACAAGCCACGCCCATCAGCCAATCAGGAGCAAGTATGCAAATTAACCCCAACAAGATGGCTGTGGCCACAGAGCGAGCAGAAAGGAGGCTTGGGTTTCCCCAGAGATGAAGGAAGCCACACTTTCTGCACAACCAGTCCAGGCCTCCACTCAATGCTATAAAGTTTCAATTATAGAAGATAGATAAATTCTAACAAAAATGGCAGCAGCCACGGAGCTGGAGAGAGCAGGAGGCTAGGGTTGCCCCTGCAGATGGAAGAAGCCAAGCTTTCCGTAGCCCTGGCCTGCTTGGCCTCCGCTTAAGGCTACAAAGGTTCAATTATAGAAGATAAAAAAATCCCAACAAAAATGGCTGCAGCCATGGAGTGAGCCTGAAGCTTGGCTCCACTCTAGGCCCAGATACCAGGGCCTCCGCTTGGGTCGCTGGGGCACGTGACTGGCCTGCAAACCACCACAGGCCCCCCCGCCCAGGCCACCCCATGCCCCAAGGGAACCCCCACCCTAATCAGGGACACCCTACAGGGAAAAGCAGCTGGCCCTCATCCATGCACCAGGCCTCTATCCTATCTAATAAAAGAGTAATATGCAGATTTACTGTCATCTCAACACACAAGATGGCTGCCCCCATGTGGTCAAAAATCCTACCCCCATGTGGACAGAAGATGGCCACCACAAGGTGGCCTGCAGTTGTGGGTGATCAGGCTAGCAGTGGAGGGCCGTTGGGAGGGACCAGGCCTGCAAGGGAGGGCATTTGGGGGCAATCAAGCCTGCAGGGGAGGGCAGTTAGGGATGACGAGGCTGGCAGAGGAAGGAAGTTGGGAGTGATCGGACCTGCAGGGAAGGACACTTGTGGGTGACCCAGGCCTACAAGGGAGAGCAGTTGGGGGGAACCAGGCCTGCAGGAGAGGGCAGTTAGGGGTGACCAGGCCTGCAGGGGAGGGCAGTTAGGGGAAAATAGGCTGGCGAGGGAGCAGTTCGGCATCAATCAGGCTGATGGGAGTGGTTAGGGGGTGATCAGGCTGGCAGGCTGCAGCAGTTAGGGGCAATCAGGAAGGCAGGTAGGCGAGCAGTTGAGAGTCAGCAATCTTGGATTGTGAGAGGGTTGTCCGACTGCTCGTTTTAGGCCTGATCCTACCCTACCAGGATCGGACCTAAACAGGGAGTCGGACATCCCTCAAGGGATCCCATATTGGAGATGGTGCAAATGGACTGAGGGATACCCCTGCCCCCCATGCATGAATTTCATGCACCAGGCCTCTAGTCTATAATAATAAAAGCATAATATGCTAATTAGACTGGACATCCTTCTGACCTGATGTCCTTCCTTCTGGACAAAGCTGCAGCAGGCGGGACATAGCCACAGTGAGTGGAGGCTGCAGGCGAGGGCTGGGGTCAAGGTTCTTGCATGAATTTCGTGCATCGGGCCTTTAGTAGGGTATATTTACCTTTAGTTTATATTGACAGTTTTCCAAGCTGGTTGTACCTATTTATATTCTCACTGGCACTGTTTGCAGGTTGCCATTATTCTACATTTTCACTGATACTTGACATTGTTACTCTTATTAATTTAAGTTTCTGATTCATCTATCCTCATATAATTGTAATCTGCATTTTTTCTGATTACTAATAAAGAAGAGCACCATTTCAAATTTATCATTTATTTGAGAATGTTCTCTTAAAGTGTGTTTTCAGGTCTCTTGCCCATTTTAAAAAATTGGGTGGTCTGTCATTTGATGTTTATTATTTTTTAATATATTTTATTGATTTCAGAGAAGGGAGAGAAAGAGAGAAACATCAGTGATGAGAGAGAATCATTGATCGACTGCCTCCTGCATGCCCCCTTTTGGGGATCGAGCCTGCAACCCTAGCATGTGTCCTGACCAGGAATCAAACCCTGATCTCCTGGTTCTTAGGTTGATGCTCAATCACTGAACCATGCCAGCCCAGCATGGGTCGTCCATCATTTTTAAAAATTAATTGCTACGACTTTTTAAAATACATTCCAGATATAAGCCTATTACTATAGGTGTGTGTGTGTGTTTATATATATATGTTTCAGATATATTCTCCTACCCTGTCACCATTTTATTTTCTTGATGTCACTTGGTATGGATAGGTCTTATTTTTAATGTAGTTCTCAGTCATTTCTTTTATGATTAGACATGTTTTCGTGTTTTGTTTAAAAAATCTTTGCCTGCTCTGTTGTGAAGACATTCTTTGTATAATTGTTTTGACGTTTTATTTATATTTAGGTTTGTTGTACACATGGGATATTTTTCTAATAGTGTGAGTTGGAGGTTCAGATACATTTTTTCCCCATATGGATATCCATTTGACCTAGTACCACTTATTAAAAACATTTTTCTTCAGTGTTCCTTTTGTTATAAATTAAGTTCCGCATATGTGCTTAGGATTTTTGCGTTATGCTCAAAATAAAATTGGCCTACAATATTCCTTTCTTTTTAAGTTATATCTTATAAGTAACTTTAGCCTCATAGGGATTTTATCATATGTGGATAGCTTATACTTCAATGTCCTTACAGAAATACACCAGCAACTTACTAATCCTATTCTTACCTGTGATTTCTCTCCTAAATGGCTAGCCACTTGGCAGATGAAGACTCTGAGACCCAAAGTAGTTGATGAGAAGCTGAAGGCTTCCTGATTCTCAGTCCATAGTTCTTTCCCTGTGTTACGCTTTTGTCAGTTTTCTCTATGATGTTTCTCTAACCAGTTGGTAGAGGATGGGAAGGACTGCTTAGGTATAAGGGGTGTACAATTGAATTTTTCAACCATGCAGAGTGTTTTCTACTCTTGTAGCGCATGGCCTCATTATTTTATAGGTAGTATTTTGAATCTTCAAAATACTGGACACATTTCTGATATGAATGAATTTTGCTTTACCCATTTCTTCAGATAATTTTTCCACTAACCATTGCCCTCTTTCATCTAGCATTTATTTGCAAGAATTCAGTATAGTCAATTCAATATAATAGATTCTGTGGAATATTATCTTGAATATTGTAGTTGTTTGAAAATTATATTCTTTTTTTCATAGTGGTCATACTCTGCTCAGTGGAGCAGTCAGAACACACACCGCATTTATCTGTTAAGTTCCTTGTTTTATATGGGCCCAGTTCAATTCGCTGGTTTTATGTTTCCTTAACCATGATTCTGTGTACTTTTAAGGGTGGATTGGTGACTGAGTAGATTCATTATAAAGTTGGAACTGAAGTGTTTTCGATGGGTTGGAGAAATAATTTTATGATGAAACATGGGAAACTGCTTTGTGTTAAAGTTACCATTTCACAAATATGCGTACAAATGTGGAGAGTACTATCTGTATCTGGCTGGTTCTATCAAGTGAAGAGAGATGGGTTTTGTCTTTCTTTTCAGTAAGTGAGTTCATTGTAAAAGAGAGCTGTATAGAATTAAATTCCTGGAATTGCTTTCTTCTCAGAGAGATGGTGAAAGGAATTGTTTCTCATTAAAGCGTATGTAAAACAAACAAAATTTATTCTTTATTTCCAGGTTAGAAACGATATTTGCCAAATTTGATGAAGTGCAAAATTCAGGCGGTATGATTTTGAGTGTCTGCAAAGGTAAGAATAATTAAATTATTCTAGTTCTTAAACATTTCTAAGATTATTAACAAACTTTTAGACACTAAAATATTTTTTAATTTAATAGATATTTATTGTTCAGATTATTACAGTTGTTCTTCTTTTTTCCCCCCATAGCTCCACTCCACCTGGTTCCCGCCCCACCCTGTGCCCTTACCTCCCCCCACTATCCTCATTCATAGGTGTACGATTTTTGTCCATTCTCTTCCCGCACCCCCCACATCCCTTTCCCCCAGTCTACTCTCTTTCTATGCCCCTGATTCTATTATATTCACCAGTTTATTCTATTCATCAGATTTTTTATTCACTTGATTTTTAGATTCACTTGTTGATAGATATGTATTTGTTGTTCATAATTTTTATCTTTACCCCTTTCTTCTACCTCCTCTTCTTAAAGAATACCTTTCAGCACTTCATACAGTACTGGTTTGGTGTTGATGAACTCCTTTAGTTTTTTCTTATCTGTGAAGCTCTTTGTCTGCCCTTCAATTCTGAATGATAGCTTTGCTAGATAGAGTAATCTTCGTTGTAGGTTCTTGCTATTTATCACTGTCAATATTTCTTGCCACTCCCATCTGGTCTGGCCTGCATAGTTTCTGTTGAGAAATCAGCTGACAGACATATGGGTGCTCCCTTGTAGGTAATTAACTGTTTTTCTCTTGCTGCTTTTAGTATTCTCTCTTTGTCTTTTGCTCTTGGCATTTTAATTATGATGTGTCTTGGAGTGGTCCTCTTTAGATTCATTTTGTTTGGGGTTCTGTGCACTTCCTGGACTTGTAAGTCTATTTCTTTCGCCAGGTGGGGAAGTTTTCAGTCATTATATCTTCAAATAGGTTTTCAGTATCTTGCTCTCTCTTCTCCTGGCACCCCCATACTTCGGATATTGGTATGCTTGAGGTTGTCCTAGAGGCTCCTTACGCTCTCTTCAAATTTTGGATTCTTTTTGCTTTTTGCTTTTCCGGTTGAGTGTTTTTTGCTTTCTTGTATTTCAAATCTTTCACTTGATTCTTGTGGTCCTCTAGTCTGCTGTTAGATCTCTGTATAATATTTTTTATTTCAGTCAATGTATGTTTAATTTCTAGTTGGTCCTTTTTCATATCCTCGAGGGTCTCACTCATATCCTCGAGTGTCTCATATTCTTGAGGGTCTTGCTAAATTTATCAGCTTTTTCTAGGAAATTCTTGAAAAACCTTATAACTGTGGTTTTGAACTCTATATCCATTTGTTTGCTTTCCTCCATTTCTTTCATTTGTGACCTGTTTCTTTGTCTCTGCATTTTCGCTGCTTCCCTGAGTTGGTAGACTAGCTTTGTGTGCTAGGTGTCCTATAGGGCCCAGTGTCTCAGCCTCCCCAGTTACCTGAGGTGTACCCCTTTGTGGACTGTATGCACAGTTTTATTGTAGTTAAGCCTTAATTGTTGTTGGTATCATTGGGAGGAATTGACCTCCAGGCCAATTGGCTGTGAGGATCAGCTGTGTCTATTCCGAAAGAACTTCTGTGCTGGTGACACCCTTATGGGACAAGACTTGCAAAAGCCTCTCTGCTCAGCTTGGATGGGGTGGAGTCTCAGGGCAGAGCAGACAGCCTTGGTTCCCATCAGCTCTGCCCTATGAGGCCCCTGTCTCAGTGTCCCTCAGTAATCGGTACAAGCACCTCTGGAGAAAGCTACCTTCGAGTTTGGCCCACTGCCAGACAGTCCAGATTGCCCCTGAGTGAGTCTGGGTTCCCAGCGTCTCACCCAGATCTGGAGTTCAGCGCAGTTGGGAATTTCTGCCTCTTTCCCACTTGAGAAAGCCAGCCGCGCATTCATCAGTCAGTCCTCTCTGCGCTCGCGCGCCTCTGGAACCCTGCCTTCTGCAGCTCCCCTGAGTCTCAGTGTGCTTTTCTCTTTTCCTGACAGTCCATATTCCCCCCGAATGAGTCTAGATCCCCAAGGTCTGGCCTGGAACTGGAGTTTAATGCAGTTGGGAGCTTCCATCTCCCTCCCACTTGAGAAAGCCAGCCACGCACTCAGCCGCCAGTCCTTGCCGCATGTCTCAGTTTCTCAGCTTTTTGCAGCTCCTCTGAGTCTCAATGTGCTTTTCTCTTTCCTTCTAGTTGTAGAATTTCCACTCAGCCAGCTTTGCTGTGGTTCTGGATGGTGTCTGTTTTATCTTTTAGTTGTAGTTTTGAAATTGTTGTGCGAGACTGTAGTTTAGGTGTTTACCTATGCTGCCATCTTGCTTTTTCCTAAAATATGTTTTCAAATCAACTGTTACATCAGATTTCATATTGTGGCTTAAAACCTAGTTAAGATATAATAACAAAGTCTTTGTTACTTGCTGGCCATTTGCACTTACTTGGAATATGAAAATTTAATAATGGGTGTACTCATTCGTGCAAAATGATCCTGTTCTTTTGCTTATGTTTTGTATCTTCTGGGTTGAAGATATGGTTACCTTCCTGTCCTCAACGTTTCATGCATGAAATGTGTTTTTTAATCCCATATGAACTGTTTTACGGTGTTGTTTTTGGTAGAAAATGTGGAGTTGATGGGCTCTGTTACACCTATGTGTAGACTACCAGTGGTGACACTGGTGAAGAAACATAGACATAGGAACGTTACCAACATAATTACCTTTGGCTTCTGAATTAGAAGTTGAAGTTAATATGTGGCATTTATTTGATTTTGTAGTTGCTCTACTTTTTGTAAGGATACTAAATTGTATTTGGTTTTATTGGATACCATTTACCTAGACTTCAGTCTTTAATTATTAATTAGCCTATATGTAAATAATATATTCTATTTCAAAAGAGAGTATAGATGGTTTTTCACCTAGGTAATTAAGTTCATATTAAAGAGAGTGTGATTAATTTAATACTATGTAAATGATGGTGGTATATAAGTTGTATAGTTAAATAATAGGATAACTAGTTTCTAATATAATTTAGTGGGGTTTTTTTCCCCCTTCTGGATTAAACTAAGATTGAACTTTGTTTTGTTGCAGGAAGGAGTGAGAAATTAGTGTTAAAAAGATTGTGTCTATCCTAATCTAAACTTAGTTCCAGAACCATAAATTGACTTTAGCACTACTGGTCCTTACTCTGACTGCCAGCTGTTTATCCCTCCTCTGAATAGAAGTGTTTTAAGTGCCTTGTCCTTATTTTCTTAGCAGTTACCTCGGTCCATTTCCATAGAAACCAGAAACAGCAGGAAGATGAAGAGTTGTAAAAATTCCTTAAATTAAGACTTGTGTTTTCATACCATTTTAGTGCATTCTCACTTGTGTATTCCAAACTTTAAAGTTACAACTCTAAGAAAAAAAGTGTAATGGATATTATAAACTTAAAATATTTATTATTTGGTATGGTGTATTTTGAAAGTACTGTCATTGTATTTAGTGAGGTTATTTCAGTTACCTTCAAAATAGAAGATTATTTTATCCCCTATTTTTTAAGGTCTCATTTCTTTTTCTCTTGTTTATCTCTCCATAAACAAGGAGGTGTGTCGTTAGTATCTACCAATTATTTCTATTAGGGGAGTCTTCAGAGATATTTTTGTATTGGAGATTATGCTCTGAATATTGTAAATATGGTCAAATGTAAATATTAAAATCTGTAATACATATATATTAGGGTATAGAAATTTGTCATGATATTTTGTTTTAAAAAACATTTTTATTGATTTCAGAGAGGAGGGAGAGGGAGAGAGGTATAGAAACATCAGTGATGAGAGAAAAGTATTGATGGGCTGCCTCTTGCACATTCCCCACTGGGAAGTGTGCCTGCAACCTGAGCATGGGCCCCAGCTGGAAATTGAACTGTGACCTCCAGGTTCATAGGTCAGCGCTCAATCCCTGAGCCACACCAGCCAAGCGGCCATGATGTTTTTGATTAAAATATTATGCTGTCATTGAAAAATACTTAATGGATTTGTTCATAAGGGTGGAGACTAGTAGAGGGGAGCCTGTTTATCTTATTGACTACCCCCAACTCCCTTCTCTCCTTGTCTTTATTTCCTCTCAGTGGCCTAAGTCAGCCCAAAGGCTTTAAATGGTAACTATTTGCTCATGATTCTGAAGTGTGTAGTTCTAGCCCTCATTCATTGTATCTCTTTGCTCTAGATTTGGCAGCCTGTGGCCTCTATGACATTTCCATTTGGATGCTTAATGAGCGTCCCAGGTTTAGCATGTCTAAAATTGAAACCCTGTTATCTCTGCCTTTCCTTCAAATCTGTTCTTCCCTGCTTTACCCATTTCAGTCAGTGGTACCACTGTCAGCTCAGGCTAGAAATCTGAATTGACTCCTAGTTAGTTCTTTACTAATTAGTCATTTATTAATTAGTCATTTACTAGTTAGTCTAGTTTAATTGGTCATTTCTTTCTCTGAAATATTGATATATCTCATTTTTTTTCCATCTCCACTGCTAAAATCCCACTCTAAATTTTTAGTTTTTACCTAGATTATTATATGTTACAATAGATAGTTTTTACCTAGATTACTACATGTTACAGTTCCATGTTTGACCACTGGAATCTTTTTTTATCCAGAAGTGAGAATGATCTTAAAATTAGATCATGTTACAGCAAAGAAGACAATGAAAGATTCTGCCTCAGTACGCCTACATTCTAGAAAGGGAAAAGAGATCATAAACAAGTGAACACATGGGAATCCAGAGTGAATACAGTTGGTGATGGACAAAATACAGCTACCCTTTGTTTAATGAAATTAATTTAAACTATTCCTAAAATCCTTTCTGCCAAATCAAAAGCCATTAAATGAGAAAATTATTTCCACTAATAGTATGTTTCATCTTAGCATAGGATACATGAATAATCATCACAGGTAGCAAATGTATCAAACACTGAAAACAAATTTTTATAAGTAACAAATTAAATGCAAAAAAATAGTTTGTACGCAAAGAATGTAATGAAGGTTTATTCAACTCCTTTTTTATTTCTGCGCAGTTTTCTCCCACAACATTTTCAGCCCTTTATTGGCTCATTATTGTGCACGCAAACTAAAACTGTAAACTAAAAGGAATAGAACAGGCCCAGACCCATGTGGCTTAGTTGATTGAGCGTTATCTTATGCACTGAGAGGTTGCTGGTTTGATTCCCAGTCAGGGCACATACTCAGGTTGTGGGCTCCATCCCCAGTAGGGAGCATGCAGAAGGCAGCCAGTCAATATTTCACATTGATGTTTCTTTCTCTCCTTCTCCCTTTCTCTCTCTCTCTCTTAAAAAAAACAACATTAATTAATAAGTCTTAAGCAAAAAAGTAATAGAACAGGGGATCATTTTAGGTCAAAATAAAGGCTCATTTTAGGTCAAAATAAACCTTATAAAAATAACTAGAGGCCTGGTGCACAAAATTCTGGCACGAGTAGGGTCCCTAGGCCTGGCCGGTGATCAGGGCCTATTGAGGCCTTCCAGTTGCCAGCCAGGGCCCTTCCTTTGTTCTGCTCCCACTCCCCACCCATGGTCAGTGCACATCATAGTGAGTGATCAGTCTCCTGGTCGAACTTCCATGGGGACAATTTGCATATAAGGTTTTTATATTTAGATTAATGCACATAATGGACTAAAGAGACATTAAAGAGACCACCTCTTCTTTCTCTCACTTTGTATACATATGCAAAGGAAATTGTTGAGAGTTTACCCACACATGGCATTTAATTCAAATTTGTTCCATATGATATTCTGTGACTAGAAACTTATGGTAAGTAAACATTTTTAGTGTGCCTTTGCCTGAAACCATAATAATGAAACATCACACTTCTTATATTGACTTAGAGTGTTTGGGAATGAAAAGTCATTTTGCTAAATACAGACAAAAACAAAAAACAGAGGATTTGTTGTAAAGGTGATATGACTTTTTAAGAGTAATTATAGCTAAAAGCTGTCATCTTAAGTCATTAAGTAAAGTGAATAGGATATGGAGTTGGTAATTAACTCAGTGATGCCACTTTAGAATAATGTGGCAGATTTCTCTGAGAGTTGAGACATTTGAATTGAGATCTGATAAAGGAGAACAAGCTAATTATGGAATGAATGATAGGAAACGTGTTTTTGGGGCAGAGAAAGTGTGACCATAGAGACTCAGAGGTTGAAAAGGACAGAAGGGAGGTCAGGGTTGGCTAGAGTCCAGTGAGGCTAGGGATGGGTTGGAAGAACATAAAGTAAATTGTATCATCTAAGATTTGAGTATTTCATTTGATTTAGAAATAGTGAGAAATGCACAGCACTTTTTGTCTTGAGTGTGTTTCAAGCCTGAGTTTAATTCTTGTATTACAGAGTGTGAGTTAGGCAGAATCCCTAAGTACAGTGGAATTAGCTCTGCCAGTAGAAGGAAGCTGGGTTTGAAATTAATCAGATTGTGGCTGAAAGGAGGGGTCACCAGCCCTGCTGGAAAGAAAAGACTGAAAGTTGCAGGCCACTATGATTATAACAGGGCCTGCTGTCCACATGGAGCTTTCCAGACAGTCTCCATGCTAATCAAGATGTAAACACTAAGGGTGTTGGTGGTTCTGACTGCAAGTTTTTTTCTCTTGCACTATGAAAAAAACGGAATAATTCTGATTTGTCTAGTGTGTGTGTAGGACTTAATGCAGTCTAGGCATGTAATCATTGTAAAATTTTCCCACCTCTTTTTGAAACAATTGCTAGGAAAAGAATTGCTCTAGGAGGCTGGCTATAAAATAATACATAGAAACTAGGATATCAAATTACCTTGACATTCGGCTTATTAGAGGCAATAAGGTAACCTACGGTTTAGCTTTTTTTAAATATATATGTTTATAACATACCCTTTGGTGAAAAGCAAAGCACCTCTTCTTAGGTTGGTTTTTAAAGGTACTGTATCTGTTTGTGATCATGAACCAGCCCTAGGGCTTTCTCTGAGCTTGACAGTGTGCTGATGGTTGTGCAGTTCGGATGGAGAGTGCGCCGTGTCCCTGCAGCTGCGCACTGGCGAGCTTCTGTCTCCACCAGAAGCAAGCTTTGTTCTGCGTGGCCCTGCTGTCCACACACAGAACAGCCTTTGATGGGCTGCCTTTGACGTGATTTGTTTACGGCAGCCAGAAATGCTTCCTGCATAATGAGAGCAGTTAATCATGGAAACTGGGCTATTCCTGTTGGTGCACTTCTAGCAAATCTCCTTTTGTAAATATTAAAAGGATGAAAACCTTCTAAAAAGGCGCAAATCACTTAATCCATCAGATCATGTGATTGCTACTGATTACATGCATATCTTTAGGGAAGCAGAAAATGATTGCTGAACACATGCCTTGTGTTTTGATGATTGCATTAAAAGTCCCTCCTCCTCCCCTGTGGAATGGCATTTATTGATTCTCAGAGCTTTTCTTACATTACATTTCAGTCGGCCGGCACAAGGAGAAACATCATAACCTGTATCTCACTGCTTGTGTGCAGTGAAAGAATAATCTTGATCAAGCGCTGCTAGACTCGGCTAAATTAGACGAGGGTTTTCGACAAGACCCCAGACTTTTATTTTGAAATGGAGTAGCAGCTGTTGGCTATTGCGGTGCAGAGCTGCAGCGCAGCCTGGGTCACACAGTGCTCCCGGTGTCTGCAGGCTGCAGGCCGAGCCCAGTGGCGCAGGCACCGAGCTGCATTTATTTGCTGTGCTGTTTGACCTCTTGCTTTGAGAAAGAGCTCCCTGGACCATCTGAATGGCTATGGGAGATGGTGAGTAAGATTTATTTTCCTTCTTTTGCTTGTGTTCTATACTTCCTTTGAAAGTGACAGTCATTTGCTAATGTAAGGAATATATTTCTCCCTAAAGAATGAAGAAGGTGTGTGTGTGTGTGTGTGTGTGTGTGTGTGTATACATTTATATATGATGTATACACGTGTGTGCTTACTTGTCATTTGGTATCTTTTTCTACTTGATATGTCTATATGAGATTTGGCAAAAATAAGGTGACAATTTACCTTGTAACCCAAGCAAGCCCCCAGTCTTTGGTGGTGGGTATGAAGAAGCGATATTGGAAGAAACATGGAATATATGCAAAAGCTTTAGAGAGAGAATATGGCCTTTGGAAGAATGACAGATTTTGGCAGGAAGGTTTGGTTAACTAGCTTGACATCTTTCCTGTGGTATTTGACAACAAGTAGAATTCTGTGGTATAAAGTAGTAAAAGAAGCAAAATGGCTTGCTGTAGACACTATTTTAATTAATATGCTTGTGATTTGTCATTGTCCCTAGTAAACAGTTCTCTAGAAAATATTTACTCTTTTATAGTTTCTATATAGGATATTAATTAGATTAAAAATTGATTTTGCCAGTGCTTTATTGCTTTTAGTTGTATTTATCCTTACCCGAGAGCATAAAACTAAGCAGTCAAATCATCTAAAAAATATTTCTATATTGCATTTTAGTTCCCAAAGCACTTTTGTATACTTAGTATACATTAACTCATCAGGTACAGATAACTCTATGAAGTATACAGAGTATTTTGTTATTTTCATTTCACAGATTAGAAAACTGAGGTTTGCTGAGATTGTAAGTCCCAGGCACAGAACAAACTAGAACAAAATCTAGTGCATTTGTATTGTCCTTCATAGCACATAATAATTGAGATTTTTTTTCTTTTTTCATTATTAAATCTTTTGTTAAGAGACTTAGAGGTATACTTTCTAATTGCATCAATAGCAGATATGTATGAAGGGGAATTTGAGGTTACTCAAAAATGTTTTGTGTATTTTTTCACTAAGTTGTTAAGTGGGAGTTTTTAACTCTAATAGCTTCAGCCTTCCTTATGACTATGCAATGATTTCCCTCTAAGGATTCTGTCCCCTAGGAACTATGAGGAATAGGATGCAAACTCACCAAAATGATGATATTAGTAATGGTCATTTAAATTATTATGTACGTGTTAATGGAAATACGATAGTAAGTTTTGTTTTGCATGTTGTTATGGTTTATTCCAAGAATTTGTGTAAAAAAAGAATTTATGTAACTGTTTTATATGACCTTATATAGATAAGTAACAATTTAATTTTAACTACTAATTTTTAAGGTAAAGGCCATCAAGTTTTCATATAGTTAAGGACATTGCCAAGTTATTTGTGTAAATCCTAATTTACAGGCAACTTTAAATACTGCATTTGGTTTGGGCCATATTCAGATTTTATTTCTTAAACATATAGGTTCAGTGGCTATCAAGTTATAGTTATACTTAGTTTTTCTATTTTCACATGGTATATAAATGCATTCAGACTGTTTAGGAATGTCTTGATTTTAAAAAAAATCAAAGTAATCTCTTATAAAACTCAGAGGTTAACCTGTTCATTCTTTTCTTCAAAATAGAAATACCTTTATTGTATTTTATTGATAATTAAATTAATACATCTTTATTAAAAAATTAAAAATCTGCATAAAAACAAGGATAGAAATTTATATAGAGATTTATAGCTATAACATTTTCTCACGTGTAATGCACATACACCATACTGTTATCACGTGAACATATATATAACAATTGGATTGCACTATTCCTATGTTGTTTTTATTTCTTCATTTTGAATTATGAACTTAAGACTAATGCAATCTTATTGTCAGAATTCAAACAATGCAAATAGAGCAAAAGTCCCCTTCGAACTACCTGTAAGCCTCAATCAGAGGTATGAGCTGAGATGAATACTTTTATCTTTTCATATCTTACATGCATATTAAGTATTAAAATATATTTGCCATTTCCTGTGTGCTCAATATGGCATATAGATTTTTTAATGCAGTCATGTGTAACTGCCTTATTTGTTTGAACTGTTGCACAGAATTTCATAGTATGGATGCATTATAACCATTTCTTTGGTTATGGAATTTTAGATTGTTTAATCACATTATGTTTCTAAATGATTATGAAAAAACACCTTTGTACAAAATGTATGTGTGTATATATACACATACACCTACACATATATATTTCTCCCCCCTCCCCCAAGGATTTTTAAAAAAATATTTTTATTGATTTCAGAGAGGAAGGGAGAGAAACATCAGTGATGAAAGAGAATCATTGATTGGCTGCCTCCCGCATGCCCCCCACTGGGGACCAAGCCCGCAACCTAGGCATGTGCCCTTGATCGGAATCGAACCTGGGACCATTCAGCCGATGCTCTATCCACTGAGCCAAACTGGCTAGGGCCACATATATATTTCTTAAAGTAGTCTAAAAGTAGAATTTCTGGATCCAAGTTTTTTATTTCAAATTGCGTTAGCTCTAATTTCTGCCAAAAGAGGCTTTACCACTTACCACCAACAGTGCCTAACATTCTGCATTCTTTTCTGTTTTTGTTGTTATTAATCTTTTTAAAATTTGCCTATCGGATGAGTGAGAAATACGTCACCCTTTTAAAAACATCTTTGCTTTCTAATAAGATTGATCTTCTTCATAAGTTTGTTTACTTGTATTTCCTTTTCTTTGGATTACCTTCTGGCATCCTTAGGCAACTTTTTGGTTGGTTGACTTTTTTGTTGCTTATTTATTATTGCTCTTTATATATTCTGGTTATTAATCTATTATCAAATGTTATATAAGCTTAACTTCAGCCAACTTGGATTTGTGAAGCACTATAAAAATTATCAATTGAAGAGTTTCAGGTATCTTTCTGTTTAGTTGTATTTATCCTTACTCAAGAGTATAAAAGTAAGCAGTCAAATGACTGTGAAGTAACTCTGGGCAGTCAAACTTGAGAGAGTTAAAAACCTGTAGGATTATTATGTGGCACTGAGCCCTGCAGTCTGCCTCTAAAGCTCATAAGAGGAATTTGGCCTTTTGTTGTTATGCCAAAGAGTGGCTGGAAAGAAATAAGGTTTTGTTGCAAATAGACTCTTTGTAAACTTTTAATATTTCAACACAGTTTATTAGTTCAAACATGAATGAATATTTTTTAAAATGTATATAATTGATGATATAACTTTGACCATCTGGAGCTTGTCTTTTCATATCTTACATGAATTAAAATATGTATCATTCTGAACATATATTTGCCATAGAGGTAAGCCTCTGGAACCATTCCTAATTGACATGTAACTACTGCTTTGTGGGGACACAGTAAGGGCACAACAGTAAGAAATTATGCTGAATACTGAATGGATGATCTCTTCCATATCCTGGAATATTCTGTGGTTGGGTAATATAAATCACTGGAAGAAAGCAACTCTAACTCATTGGCAAAAAGGCCAAACTTTTCTTTTGGGAGCAGTGATAAAGGGGGAAAAGTCTATAAGGAAAAAAAGTAAATTACAAGGGACAAAAGATTGAGCTTTTAGCAACAATATAGGCGGTAATTAGCAGACACTAAGGTTGAAAATCGTAGCCTTCTTGAAGAGGGCTCATTTACCCATTTGGGTGCAAGGCCTCGGGCCCAGGTACAACCTAGCCTCAAACATGATGTTGCTAATGAACCTGAATCTTCAAGAAAAGGTTTACAGCGTTGTAGAATGTATAGTTGATGTTTTTAACAGCTGTTATGACCCACCTGTAGCTGTCATGAAAATTTACCTGAGCCTGGTTGATGTGTCTCGGTGGTTGAACATCAACTTATGAACCGGGAAGTCATGGTTTGATTAGAGCACATGCTTAATCCACAGTGGGGGGCGTGCTGGAGGCAGCAAATCAGTAATTCTTTCTCGTCTATTAAAAAAAAAGAAAAAAAATTTAGCTGAAAATGGCTACATGGTGTAAAGTTCTAAATCATTTTATGAGCAGCATTTATTATTTAGTTTGATATTGTGTTTTCATGAAATATGTTAATTTTGTTAATACCAAATGGTTTAAATTGTGTTTGACCCTTCACTGAACTATTGAAGATCTTGACATTTTAAAGGGCCCCCTTAAAGAAAAGGGTGAATGTCTTCAAATAGTTGATATCTGTCCCGAAATTTTAAGAGATGTTATCAATTTCTTCACCTCTTTTAAAGTTTGTATAATATAAACTTGCTTTTTTATAAATAAAATAACTTATTTAAGACTAACTTACGGCTGAGAACACAGCATCTTCAAGTGAATATAAAAATTTGGCCATTGTTTTATTTTGAAGCATTTGGATTTTCAATTTCTAATTGTTTTACTAAAATTTTTCATTTTCGTTTTAATGAAGACATTTTATATTTTTACTGTTTGATTATTTTACTTTTGAGGGCTTGTGATTTTCTTTAGCTTTGGGAAATCCTTTTTTTTTTTATAATATAAGTTTCTCCTCTTCATTAGCTTTAGTCTCTCCTTAGGGAATTGTTATTGCTGTTGAAGCTCCTGGGTTGATTCACTGTGTCCTTTTTGTTTGTCTTCTAAAGTTTTACATCTTTCTCTTTTGGTCTGTATTCTAGGAGATTTCCTTGACTCTCATCCAGTCCTCCTATTAAATTTTAATTTTGCCAAATAAAAGTTCAAATAGTTCCAAGAACTTTGTTTTTCCTTTCCTGATGGCTCCATTTTTACAGAATTGTGTGTACGTGTATGCACACATGTGTAATCATGCACATATACATCTGTGTATAAAATACTGAGCTCACTGAATTGGGAGTGGTAAGAGCTTAATGATGAAGTCATTCTTCCTTGCTAGTCATTCCTCTACTTTCTGCCTTAGAAATTATTACTTCTGTCATTCTCCAAGGTAGATCAGTTCTCTCTGCTGTTTGGGCTTCTGAGAATTCTGAGTTGCCGTTTTGCTGTGGTATTCTTCTTCAAAAGCCTTTTATCCTTTTTATTTGCATTTTATAAGAATTTGTTGCTATCTTTTAGGTACTTATTTCACATACTCTCTGCCTCACCTCATTTTCTTTGCTCTTATGGTTTTGCTTATCATTTTATTGGAGTTCCATTGCAGGATTTTAAGGAAAAGAGTAAAGTTATTAAAATTAAATTTTTAGGAGAATTTTCAAATGTAATCAGAAATAGAAAATATGGTGATAAACCTGCATTACCAGCCATTATCCAGCTTGAACAAATTGTCAATACATAGACAATTTTTATTCGTCAGTATTCCTACATATCTACCCCAGCCCTACTATCTTGATGGACTAGGATGTTTGTGAATGTGTATACACGTGCATATTTCCTTAGTTGTTTCATAAACATCTTTTTACATTTTAAATTTGCATTCTAACAAGGTTTACCATTGCAGTTGGTTGATATATATATATTTTTATTTTTATTTTTGGGGGGATTTCAGGGAGTAAGGGAGAGGGAGAGAAAAAATGTCAATGATGAGAGAGAATCATTGATTGGCTGCTTCTTGCATGCCCCCTACTGGGGATTGAGCCCAGAAGTCGGGCATGTGCCCTTGATTGCAATCAAACCAGAAACCCTTCAGTCTGGAGGTCAGTGCTCTGTCCACTGAGCCAAACCAGCTAGGGTTTGATATACCTCTTAGAGCTCTATTTAAAGCAATTGTCTATCTTTTTCTCCTCTCGCCATTTATTAAAGAAAAAAACACCTGTTTGATAAAATCTAGTTCGGATATATTAGATTTTGTTCATTACGTTGCCATGTGGTTTTATGTTGCTTGTTTTTTAAAAATGTTTTTATATCCCTTGTATTTTCTGAAAATTGAAAATTCTGATAATGTCTTGATCAGAATCGGGTTTGATTTTTTTTGGGGGGGTGGTGGTTCTTGTTTTTCCTTTTGTTTGTTTATGTTAGTCCTCACCCAAGGATATTTTTCCCATTGATTTAAAAAAAAATACTTTTATTGATTTCAGAGAGGGGGAGGAGTATGCTTGCCTCCCGAAGTGCCCCAATCGGGAACAGGTTTGGAACCTGAAACCCAGGTACAGGCCCTTGACTGGGAATCAAACCCATCACCCTCTGATCCTTGGGCCAACTCTCTAATAACAGTACATCAGCCAGAGTGGTTTTTCTTTTTTTCCTTTTGATAAAGATTTTTGTATGTGGTAAAGTATATTGTTTGTCAGATTGGCTTTTTTTGTTGTATTAATATTGAATAGATGTTACCTGCCTCATAAAAAGTTTCCTTTCAGTCTTTCACTGAATGGTTTCAGCAGCCATTGGTACAACTTTAAAATTTCTTTGGAAGATTATATTATCTGTGTTATGGTTTCAGAAGGTCAAGAATAGAACCAAGGAGACCAGTTAAGAAGTTGTAGCAATATAGGCAGAGATAATATTGGTCTGGCTTTAGACTAGGAATGGCAGGGGAAGTAAAGAAAAATAGCTGTATATAACTTGGAGTTATCCTATCTAATAAAAAAAGTAATATGCAAATTGATCATCACTTCACCACACAAGATGGCTGCTCCTATGTGGACACAAGTTGGCCACCACAAGATGGCCAGCAGAGGAGGGCAGTTGGGAGGGACCAGGCCTGCAAGGGAGGGCAGTTGTAGCCAATCAGGCCAGCAGCGGAGGGCAGTTGGGAGGGATCAGGCCTGCAAGGGAGGGCAGTTGGGGGTGATCAAGCCTGCAGAGGAGGGAAGTTGTGGGCGACTGGGCCTGGAGGGAAGGGTAGTTGGGGGAGACCCAGGCCTGCAGTGGAGGGCAGTTAGGGGTGACCAGGCTGGCAGGGGAGGGCAGTTAGTGGCAAACAGGCTGGCAGGGGAGCAGTTAGGCATCAATCAGGCTAACAGAGGAGTGATTAGAGGGTGATCAGGCTGGCAGGCAGAAGCGGTTAGGAGCAATCAGGAAGGCAGACAGGTGAGCAGTTGGGACCCAGAAGTCCTGGATTGTGAGAGGGATGTCCGACTGCCTCTCTACTAGTAGGATCGGGCCTACACGGGCAGTTGGACATCCCTCGAGGTGTCCTAGATTGGAGAGGGTGCAGGCTGGGCTGAGGGACACTCACCCCTGTGCATGAATTTTGTGCACTGGGCCTCTAGTATACAATAAGAGCTGCTGATAGACGATCCATGCAGGGCAGAGGAGAGAACTTGGAATGAGGCTTTCAGGTTGTAAGCTTGAGTTGACTACATGATGATATCATTTACTGGTGTAGGGAAAGACAGGAAGAATGGGTTTGGAGATGTGTTGTTGTTAGGTTACCTATGTCAGATTCTCTAATTTTAGATATTCTTAGGGGTGACTTCTACTGGGTAGTTGAATTTGTAGATCTGAAAATGAGAGAAAGTTTAGGCTAGAGACAAACATTTTAAAATTGTCAGCATGTAGAAAATATTTTAAACTGTTGAGAATTGATGAAGCCACTTAGAAAAGTGTGCAACCAAGAGAAAAGGAGGATATTCAACATTTAATGGTTGGGTAAAAGAGGAAGGGACTGAGCAAGAAGGACTTGTGAGGTCAGAAGAAACCCAAGGAGAGTATCCTAACGTAAAAACAGTGGGGAGTGCAAACAACTAAAATTTAAGTTTTCTGGGATACATGCTATATAATAGCTTATAGAGATTACTAGAGGCCCAGTGCATGACATTCGTACACTGGGGAGATGGGGGGCTCTCAGCCTGGCCTGCCTCCTCTCACAGTCCTGGACCCCTTTGGGGATGTCCACCTGCCAGCAGTCGGACATCCCTCAAGGGGTCCTTAGCTCCTGTGTTGAGCATCTGCCCCCTAGTGGTCAATGCATGTCATAGTAACTGGTCATTCCACCATTCGGTCAATTTGCATTTTAGGGTTTTATTATATAGGATTGTTTCCTAGTATCAGTTGTTAATTTAGCTATTAGATATAACCATGATCATTGTTGGATATGCAAGAGTGTGAAACAGTTCAGAAATCCAAAGTCCTATTGCTTGGTGTTTTAATTAGAATAAGGAAGGATATAGTTTCAATTGAAAAGAGGAACTTTGGTATAAGAAACTACTTACTACGAAACAGTCTATTTTGTCCATGAAAGTCAGTCATGTTGTGAGTTCTTCTTACGGAAATGGCTGGTTGGTTCACTGAGGATAATCACACAAAATGAATTCTTTTAAAGAGACATGGTATAAAGTTTTTGGCTTGCTCTTCGTTTCCCATGTAAGATGGAGCAGCTTTTCAGATTTTATGTGAATTCGGAAGCAAAAATGTTATGTTTTGGGATACATGTACCTATGAAAGTGAAGTGGAAAGTTTGGCTTTGGGCCTGACCTTAAAATCAAGCACATTAATATTTTTTCGCTGTAGGGGAAATAAAGACACTAAATGGGCTAATGTCAGTTCACATTGCATTTTGCCATACACTGAATTCAAATCAGTTCAGATTTTGCTGCCGGATAAATTTAAAAGGCAAAAGACGTTTAGAGCTTTCTTGGCTTTTAGGCGTGCTGATAGGGAATTGTGGGCCCATAGGAGCTAGTGCTTACAGAGGATAGTTTGCCAGTGTAATATAAAGGCAGCATAAGATAAAGCCTTAGCCTGCTGGAGCTTGTTTCCCCCTCTTTGCTTGTCCTCCTCTCCCTTCTCTTACTCTTCTTATCCCTCTTTTTCCTCCTCCATTTCCCCCTCCTCTATTTCTATTTCTTCTTCCTCTTTCTTGCCTCCTCCTCCTTTTTCTCCTGCCCACTTCTTCCTCCATCATCTCCTTTATTTCCACCTCCCTCTCCCTTCTATCACCATTTCTTTTTCCTCCCCATCCTCTCTCCCTCCTCCTCCATCGTCTCCTCCTGTATTTGTTTCTCTGCCACCGTTTTTCTCTTCTCAGGACCTCTGCTCCTTCTCTCCTTTTCCTCTCTATCATACACAGAACCACTAGAGCCTGCTCACATTATTAGTTTGTATACGTTCATCTTGTTCTGTTTCTGCACCAAACCACAGTATTATTTTTTGTAACATTAGAATAAGAACAGAGGTATCAACATAATTGTAAATTTGTAGGTTGCTTTCTGTATTGGACCCTTTTTATTTGTTTATTCAGTAAGTATTAAAGCTCCTACTGTATGAATCCTAGGTGGTTATTTTGTTATCTTGAAGCTCATTAATGAGCCCTTGAGCTGTGGCTAATCTGTTGTGCCTCCCCACTGAGTTTAAATTACATTTATTTTTATTTCTAGAAGTTTTTAAAAATCTTGGTTGTTTTAAAAATCGATGTCACTTTTTTTATAATTTCCTCATCTCTGAAGTTATTTTCAAGCCTGCCTGGTAAAAAAAACTTCCAAGTATAGATATTTTAGAGTCTGTGCTTGATAAGTCTAAGATTTAAAGTGGATCTGTTCCTATTGTCTGTTTCTTTCTATTTATTCTTGCTCCTGGCGTCTTGTTTCATCTCAATCTAAGTGACCTTTGGAAAATTACTTTGAAAATAACATGGGGCTATAGACTTGCTTCTAGGAAAATTTTGCATTTGCTTTGGCTGTTGCTTGGGAGTACTACAAGTGGGAGCCTCCCGAGTTTAAAGGCTTTAAGTGTCTCGACTGCCTAAGCCAGTGGTCGGCAAACCTGTGGCTCTTCCACAAAATACCATGGCCTGGCGAGTCTGTTTTGAAGAAGTGGCGTTAGAACACTCAAGGAGCTAAAGAGCCACTAAAGCCTTTAAACTCGGTAGGCTCACAGTAGCGCTCCACATCTCTGGATTCCCAACTGGAGGTCTAAACAGCACAGGTATTTATTTTAGAAATCCGCATATAGGTACACAGTTCAAACCTGTGTTCAAGGGCCACTGTATACTCATTTGGTATATCAGCTTTCGGTGGGAAGACTCTTCTGTTCAAGTTTGCATCTTACGTGAGTTTGAATTTTGTTCCCTTTGCCCCACAAGCCTTCGGAATAGAAGTTCAAATATAGTGGTTTTATTCTTATATTTCTTAGTATTTTTCAGGGAACTTGTATAGAGACCCTGATATGAGTCACAACAAGGACCTTGGTGAAGCTAGATTGGAGAGAAAGCTGGATAGTGAATAGAAAGAAGATAAGGTTAGAGAGACCTAAGATCTTGTGAATCTAAAAATCAAGTGAATAAAAAAATCTGATGAACAGAATAAACCAGTGAATATAATAGAATCCAGGGACATAGAAAGGGAATGGGCTGACAATTCTCTGGGGAGCAGGGGCGGGGGGGGGGGGGGGGGGGGGGGGGGGGGGGG
>JAAGEH010000125.1:29748266-29940625 GCA_011751065.1 Lasiurus cinereus | reverse complement strand
GGGGGGGGGGCGTGGGGAGGCGGGGAGAGGAGTATGGGAGGTGCGGGAAGAGCCTGGACAGAAATCATACACTTATGGATGAGGACAGTAGGGGGGTGGGGGGTGATAAGGGCAGAGGATGGGGTGGGAACTGGGAGGAGGGGAACCATTGGGGAAAAAAGGAACAGTTGTAGTAATCTGAACAATAAAGATTTATTAAATTAAGAAAATATATATTCTATCTAATAAAGAAGGAATATGCTAATTACCCACCACACCCTCACAAGATGGCAGCACCCATAACCAATAGAGGGAATATGCTAATTGACTGCCTCACTCTCACAAGATGGTGGCACCCAATCCTCTCAGTCCCACCTCATCCAGCCAGAATCCCCCAGTCCCCTCAGTCCTGCCTTATCCAGCCTTAGTCCCCCAGTCCTCTGAGCCCTGCCTCATCCGGCTTCAGTCCCCTTAGCCTCACCTCATCCAGTCCTCCAGCATCCAGCCTCATCTAGCCTCAGTTCCCCAGTCCCCTTAGACCTGCAAGGGAAGGCATTTGGAGGTGATCATGCCAGCAGGGGAGCAGTTAGACGCCAATCAGACTGGCAGGGGAGCGGTTAGGGGGCTATCAGGCTGGCAAGTGGAGTGGTTAGGGGCAGTCAGGCAGGCTGGCAGGTGAGTAGATAGGAGCCAGCAGTCCTGGATTGTGTGAGGGATGTCTGACTAAACTGGCAGTCGGACATTTCCCAAGGGGTCCCAGATTGGAGAAGGTGCAGGCTGGGCTGAGGGACACCACCACCACGATTCCCCTCCCCCCCCATGTGAATTTCATTCGCCAGGCCTCTAGTTTTTAATAAAAGGCATATATTCTTTTCTTGTATGCCTGAACCCTACCTCAAAAATAACAGATTTATTTCAGTATATAGATTATAAAAATAATTTAAGTTCCTGAGAATTAATAATAGACTTGGTATTTTTTTAATACAATAAAAGATAATGACATAAAAAAAAGATAATGACCTAAAAAGAAAATATTTTTAAGCCTAGAATATTTATAACCTCTAAATAACTTGCAAACTTTTTAATTGGGGGCTTGTGATGATAGAGCTATACAAATTTTCTTAGCTTATAGACTAAAAAGATATCTTTATTGGAAATGAGTAAAACTTTAATGCCCTTTATGGTTATAGATTTGCCTATTTATTTTTAGTTCTTCATTTTTTTCTTTATGTATGTGAAGCTGTGTACTGGTTCATAAAAATTTATGTTTCTGGCTTTACTCCTTTATATTATTAAAAAATCTCTATCTCTAGTAATGCTTCTTCAAGCTGCTTGTTTGAAGTTAGTATAGCTATACCAGCTTTTTTTTGGTTGGTGTTTGCCATAGTCTGTCTCTATCATTTTACTTTTATTTTAATGTGACCTTAATGTAAAATATATTTTATTTAAGCAACCTATTTTAAAAATTATGTCTTGGTCTTTTACTGGGAATATTTAGTTAATTTACATTTAAGTAGTTATTGCATACGTGGTTATATTTTTGCCACTTTATCATTTTATCTACTTGTTTTAGCTTTTTTGTCTCCTTTCCTGCTTCTTAACTATTCAATTTTTAAAAATTATTTTAGTTTTTTATTAGTTTATTTATTTACTCTTATGTTAGTGGTTGCTTTAGAGTAGGGATTGGCAAACTATTTCTTGCAGGCTAAATCCACTTACCCTCCTGTTTTATACATATACTGTAGTTTTATTGAAACACAGCCACACCTATTTGCTTACATATCGTGTATCACTACTTTGGAACTACAGTGGTATAATTGAGTAGTTGCACAAAGACTCTACATATATATATGGTGTGTAAAGCCTAAAACGTTTATTGCTTGGCCTTTTATAGACTAAGTTTGCCAACTCCTTCTATAGGGCAGTGATCCTTAAATTTGCTCATGCTTACATCATTATCACTAGGAGTCTTGTTAATATTGCTGGGCCCCTATTTCCAGAGTTTCTGACTCAGAAGATTTGGGTTAAGGTCCAATTTCATTTCTAATAGATTGCCAGATAATGCTCATTTTCTGGTCCTGGACCACACTTTGAGTACCACTGCTCTAGAGGTTACAATATACAGTACTTACTTGAATTCATCTCAAACTGGCAACAACTCAAATGTCCATCAATAGTAGAATGGATATTAATAAATTGTGTAAAAAACTAAAAATGGATCTCCCATTTGACCCAGCAATCCCACTCTTGGGAATTTATCCTAAGAAATTATAAACACCAATCAGAAAGAGTTTATGCACCCCTATGTTCATACCAGCACAATTTACAATAGCTACAATTTGGAAACAGCCTAGGTGCCCATTAGCAGATGAGTGGATCAGAACACTGTGGTACATCTACACAATGGAATTCTATGCTGCCATTAAAAAGAAGGAATTCTTACCATTTGCAGCAACCTGGATGGAACTAGAGAGCCTTATGCTTAGTGAAATAAGCCGGTCAATGAAGGAGAAGCACCACATGCTCTCACTCATTTGTGGATAATAAAGAACATTGTAAACTGATGAACAAAAAGCAGTAAAGCATCAAACAGACTGTGATATTATAGCAGGAAGATTAAGGAGAGGTGGGATAGATAAGAGATCAAAGGACTTATATCTATGCATATAAGCGTAACCAATGAACATAGACACTGGGGGTTGGGGTATGCCTAGGAGGGAGAGGGGCAATGGGGAGATATGTATACATGTAACACAATAAAAAAAAAAGAAAAAAATGGAAAAAAAATAAATTGTGATACCTTCATATACTAGAAAACTATAAGTAATGAAATGAACCTTCTAAACATTAGATTGAGTGAAAAGAAGCCAGGTACCAGAGTACCTATTGTGTGATTCCTTTTATATCAAGTTCACAGATGGGTAAAACAAACTATGGTGTTAAAAGTCAAGACCAGTTTACTTGGGTAGGAACTGGTGAATTTAGGAGGTTCACTGGTGAGTTTAGGAGGATCATTATCAGCATCATGAGGGTGTTCACATGATGCTGATAATGATCTATTCTGGAGACTGGTTACATTGGAATGTTCATTTTGTGAAAATTCATTGAGCTGCATAGTTATGATTTGTATACTTTTCTTGGCCTTATTTTGGTAAGTTAAAAACTAATTTCTCAGTAGTTTGAGAATGTTAAGAGTTAAATTTTTTAAAATAGTAGAGACATTTACTCTTTTAAATTCTTGTGTGTTTGTAGGAACAGAGCACTGTTTCCATGGGAACCTCTGGCTACTTTGTTTCAATACTCATCTTTCCTTGTGTGTCTACTGTCTCTGTTTGCTACATGATGGTGGCAAAAAATAAAGTTTATTTGGAATTGTATTAGTGTTTTTAACACAGCAGTCTACATAGAGCACAGGTTTTAAGTGATCCACACTGACCTTATAGTATTATGCTAAGAAAGAAAAATATTGTTTAACTAGAACAGGGGTGGGGAATCTTTTTTCTGCCAAGAGTCATTAGGATATTTATAACGTCATTCGCTTAATATAACTCACTTAATATGAATTCATATTTCTATGAAAAAAGCTCCTAGATTTATTGAATTTTGAGTCCCACTGGCGGTTGCCTTGTCAGGGCCAGATCAAATAATTACAGGCCTTATATGGCCTGCGAGCCGGGCCTTCCCCACCTGTACTAGAAGGTACTTTTTTCTTACAGGTTGTGCTATTTTAGGAAAACACTTGCTGAAATGGAATGTGGCTTTGTATTAGGTGTCTCTTTGACTCTCTTATTTTTAATTAAACAATTTTTTAACACATGTTTGGTGTATTTCCTTTAAACACATATTTAAGATTGTAGGGATGATTATTTCTCCTTGGTTTGGGTATTTGCATAGGTAAGGGAAGCAGATTGAAAGGGAAAGATTCTGGTATATTGATCTGAATGAAGCCTGTGGTAAAACTGCCTCTGCCTCGCCCATCTTGTTTGTCCTCGTTGGATTGTGCAGGGTCCTAGAGAAAACCAACTTCTCCGACGAGTAAAATGCATATATTTTGTGGGGATGGGGGTGAAAATGGGGGTGTTTCATTTTATATACGGAGATGATTCTAGTGTGGTCATTCATGAAGGTTATAAAAGGAGCTTTATGGAATATTTTTGAATCATTTATGAGAACAAATTGTTCAGTTTGGTTTCTGCGACCTAAATAAACAGCAAATTGTTAGATTACAGAGTTAATTAGGTACACTAATGAGCACTGTGATATCCTATGGTTTAATGATGCAATAATAAGCACATCAACAGAATGTATATTGCATAAAATCTTATTTTTTATTTGTATAAATTTTCAAGTAAGCTAAGAGAATACAAATTTAGGTTTATAAACCTGTAGTATTGAATGCCTTTGAAATTTTGGTACAGAATAAGGATTGCAGCTGCAAAGAGATTTTTAAAATACATGGAGAATTTTCACCTTTCATCTGGCAGTAGCTGCCATACGATGATGTCACCTTATAGCTGATTGGCTGTTACAGTACCTAGTGCAGGGAAGAGAAAGAAAAATGCCGGCACAAACCTCAGTGGTGGTTCTGTGGTTGTTTCTATCTATTTTTGATAGAATCTTTGATTAGTCTCAAATCTACTGCATTTGGCCATGTGAACCTTTAGGAGCATCCTAGGGTGAGGAAAATTAAGAGCTTTCAGAGGAATGAGGCGACTGATTTGCAAACGGATCTGTGATTGTAAGTTGCAGAATCTGGGTGTGAGGACTAAGGCAGGGTGTGCTTGAAGATACACTATGGGAGGAGCTGGCAGAAAATGCTTATTAGTAGTAAAAAAAGGAAAACTGCCTTTTCTATCTTTAGAGTTTATATATTTGGTTTTATGTTTTGACTTTATAGATTCAGGTAGTAAATTTGGTATTACTGCAACCTGATTTTAAATTATACTTGGTTATTTTATATAGTATGAGCCATATATAAATGCTTATTCAGAGGAGCTTTATTTTTGTATTATATATCTCACACAGTTATGATTTTATATGTAGCTTTATTTGTTTTTTTTGAGCCTTATGGAAAATGGAGCAAAGCTTAGATCTCTTAAGATACATTTTGCTAATGCTTTGTACAGATAAAAGCTTTGATGATGAAGAATCAGTGGATGGAAATAGGCCATCATCAGCTTCTTCAGCCTTCAAGGTTCCTGCACCTAAAACATCCGGAAATCCTGTCAACAGTGCAAGGAAGCCTGGTTCAGCAGGTGGCCCTAAAGTTGGAGGTAATGTAAATCCATTTCAAATCTGATGTGCCCTTGATATGGCCACATGTACTTAGAACTTCAGAGGAATATGTTTATTCATGACTGCAGCACGATTGCAGATATGGAGTCTTTTGCAACACACAGAAGAATGTGCTGCCTGTTTAAAATGTTGTATATTGTATGTGAATTAGTCTTTTCTTGAACAGATTTATTTTCAGGTGCCATTTTTAAAGGAGGTATTTAAGGGAGTTTTTTCTTTTTTATTTGTTTTAAGGAGGAAGCATGTTTTTCAGAATTTGGCTATTAATTTTCAGGTGGCTATAGTTGTTAGAGGAATACCGATTTATTTGATGTCTTGATGCTTTCATCAAGGTAGTGAATTTTAAATTCTCCAACATTGGAAAAATGGTTCAACACGCTGGGTATGGAATCATGTGTCACAAAAGGAAATGGGTGGTGGTCAAGTAAAATTGCATTAAAAATTGTTTCTGAATTAGATAATAATAAATAAGAAAAAACAGATTTTATGCAGTTGTATGGCATGTAATACATCCTTTGATTATATTAGAACTATTTCTAGCATATTTTTTATTTTAATTTTTTAAAATGTGTATATTTTTCATATACTTATTAGAAAGCTCTGAGTACTTTTCAGGTGCTAATTTCTGCCATGTCTTTCTGATAGGATGAATCCTATACAAATAAGGGTAAATGTTTAATACCGACAGTTTCTTTTTCCTCTCCTTTTTTTTGTTAATAAATTTGTGTTTAAATTTTGGAAAGAGATTTTTTTTTTTTAATCAATGATAACTGGTGGGGAAATCATAGTGTTTAGGATTCCCTTCCCCCTTTTTGTCTATCATTCATTTATTAAAAACAAAAAGGAAAACTGTGTATTTTGACCTATTCTATAAGTTGTGTTCTCTTGATCTTTGTATAAAACCACATATTATTTTCCAAGTCTCATTATACTTTAAATATAGGAAAACTATAAAAAATATTTCATTTTAACTCTCTTTAACTAATGCATCATGTAACTAGCAAGAAAGATGGTATGGTATATGTATACATATACTTATATATGTAGGGATAAATAGATATATATATCTACCTAGATATTTACATGCATATGAATAAATAGATAAATAAAATACTGTGAAATAGAAATGTCTTACTGATTTATCTGAATATTTTGAGTAATTTACACTTCATTATTTTATTTTCTCTTTGCAATTATAGGAGTGCATTTTCATCCAAATGTTAGTTATATTCTATTATATATTGTTTATTACTCATGCTTATCTCTGATAAAAAGTGTATGACATTCTATGGTTTGTTCTTGGTAACAAGGCTACCTTTAGTTATCACAAGGGGATTATTTTTTCCCTTGATTTGAGTTTTAGATTTCTAATCTATGATATTATCATAATTATTTCATGAATCTGTCTTATTTGACTTAGAATGGATAATAATTGAAATGCATGGTGATAATATTTTATATTGTTGTGACTCTGAGCCAGTGGTTTATAATTAGCTCTGTTTTTCATGTTTTGCTTTCTTTTCTTAGATGAAAATTGAGATTGTGATTTAACTACCAAAGGTCACTTAATTCTGATATTACTCAAATTGATAAAATCAGATATTCTTTTTAAAGAAACAAGATACTTTCTTAATGCTAGACCAACCCCACCCCCCACTCCACCCTTGTTTGGTTTATAGTCCTACCAGATGAAAATATTAGCTAATTTCCATGGCTGTAGCCATCAGTCAGTCACCATACTACATTAATCACAGATTATATCATCATCTAGGCAGTGGCCCTTTTGGTAAAAATAAGGGAGAAACCTTCATTCCTTTTTCATCCACTTGCTGCTGCTTTGGACAATAGTAGATTCATTCTATACTGTGTTTGTTTTATTTGTCCAGTTCATTTAGGTTCACTGCCCATTTTCTATCGAAGAAAAGATCTATTAGCCAAAGGACATTGATATTCCTTCAGAAACTAATATCACTTTTGGCTGTCCATCCTTCTTTGAAAACTTAACTTTAGATTTTCTGTTCTTGGCAGAGACTCATTGATTTTTAAATTAGTTGTAGAAAGTTTTCTTAGAGTTTAGAATCTTTTAGTTATAAGGGACATTGGGAGTCACATAGCTCATTTTACTATTCAAGAATAGCAATTTCTTTCAAAATATTCCTCATAGATAATTATTCAGCATCTGATTAAAGTAATAAAGTGCTCATGAATTAAAATTTGCACTACATGTAGAAATAATCAACTGAAAAATTATGATGTACTTTCTTCCAATTACTTTTATAATTACTTTTCCAATTATTTTTATACATGCAAATGTTTTCTTAGGATGACAGAATTGGCATTACTTATTATCTAGTTTTGTATACTTTTTTTCTTCTATTTTATCTTGAGCATTTTCTCATTATCTTAAACTATTAATTGATCAGTGTTCGTAGTTAAATAGTATCTAGGTTGCTTTCAATATTTTCTGCTATTATAAACTGTGATATCATTCTTTTATGTTTTTCATATATCTCCAATCATTTCCTTGGAATAAATTTCTAAAGTTTACTGAATTAAAAGGTGTAAGGATTTCTCATTATTTCAGCCTGTCATAATGTCCTCCAGAAAGGTTTCAATTCTTGATAAATTATTTTTTTATGTTACGTTAAAATCCACCTCCTTGTTACTTGGCAGAGAAGATGATTTGTTAACATGACTTTCAAATAGTTGAAGGTTGCCCTTTCTCTCTTTATAACTATTCTGTTTTCTGAACTCTACATTTTCTTTTTATATATATATTTAAATGATTTTTAATGATTTTTTTACAGAGAGGAAGGGAGAGAGATAAAGAGTTAGAAACAACGATGAGAGAGAAACATCGATCAGCTGCCTCTGCACATCTACTGAGGATATGCCTCCAACCAAGGTACATGCCCTTGACTGGAATCGAACCTGGGACCTTTCAGTCCGCAGGCCAACACTCCATCCACTGAGCCTAACCAATTAGGGCTATATTTTTTTTTATTAAGTTATTACTTATATGTCCTTATCCCCCCATTGTCCCACCCCTCACCCCCACTCGTGCCAGCCCTCCTAGTGTCTGTGTCCATTGGTTATATGTATGCATACAAGTCCTTTGGTTGATCTCCTCTCCTTCCCCCTACCCTCCCCTGTCTTCCCTCTGAGGTTTGACTGTCTGATCGATGATTCTCTGTCTCTGGATCTGTCCCTGTTCATCAGTTTATGTTATTCATTAGATTCCACAAATGAGTGAGATCATGTGGTACTTATCTTTCTCTAACTGACTTATTTTGCTTAACATAATGCTCTCCAGGTCAATCCATGCTGTGGCAAATGGTAAGAGTTCCTTCCTTTTTATAGCAGTATAATATTCCATAATGTAGATCAATGGTCAGCAAACTGCAGCTCGTGAGCCACATGCGACTCTTTGGCCCCTTGAGTGTGGCTCTTCCACAAAATACCACGGCCTGGGCGAGTCTATTTTGAAGAAGTGGCGTTAGAAGAAGTTTAAGTTTAAAAAATTGGGCTCTCAAAAGAAATTTCAATCATAATCATTCAGTCTGGGCAATCCATTTACTACTCTTAGGTATATAAAAAACACATAGTATGATGGGGGAGTGAAGGTGATATTTGGCTCTGTGGACTAATGAGTTTGCCGACCAATGGTGTAGATGTACCACAGTTTTTTAATCCACTCATCTGCTGATACTTAGGCTGTTTCCAAATCTTAGCTATGGTAAATTGTGCTGCTGTAAACATAGGAGTGCATATGTCTTTTTTTATGTTGTTTCTAGTTTCTTGGGATATATTCCTAGCAGTGGGATCACTGGGTCAAATGGGAGCTCCATTTTTGTTTTTTTGAGGAAACTCCATACTGTTCTCCACTGTGGCTGCACCAGTCTGCATTCCCACCAGCAGTGCATGAGGATTCCTTTTTCTCTGGATCCTTGGCAGCACTTGTCATTTGTTGATGATAGTCATTCTGACAGGTGTGAGATGGTACCTCATTGTGGTTTTATTTGCATCTCTCGGATGATTAGTGACTTTGAAGATGTTTTCATATGTCTCTATACTATACATTTTCTTTTTAAATTTATGTGGAATACTAGAGGCTTCGCACGCGAAATTATGCAAGGTGCCCTGCGGCACCACGAGAGCCACTGCTCGCAGGCCAGGGGGAGTGACCAAGAGGTGCTCCATGCATCTTCTGGTGACAGATTGTTTGGTCATTATGGCCTTACAGTCGTATTATAATTATATCTGTGTTATTTATAATATAGATAATGGTGATTCAGTCTAGGCAATCCATTCACTACTCTTAGGTATATCAAAAAACACATGTATGATGATGGGGTGAGGGTATATAATAGTGATATAAGCCAATCACAGTTCACCAAGTTTAACATAATTCTTTCAGATAAGATTACCAAGATAAAAATAAAATGAGCTTCTTCAGAATCCTGACTGAATCTACTTTTGAAGTTTTAAAGTTTAGTTTACTTCTCCCAGAGATATATGTTAAGATTAGAGAGATGTATGGAGTTTTTAACAGAGTATCTTATCCAGTTAATTAAAACCAGTAGAGCCTGTGTTTAATTTTTAGTATGAGTTAGTGTTGCTCTGTTCTCTGGCTCAGTGTTCCAACCTGCTGTCGAATTATAAATGTGTGTAGCCTTTAAGCCAAGGGAAATTATAAAGAGATTCCATACCAATATACTATTGCCATAAAAACTCATGTTACCTTTGCACTTTACTGATTAGAATAAGGATAAAGTGAATTCCCTTAAGTTGTCCATTTTCTGAATAAGATTTATAATTTTATTATAGGAATTTAGGTAAACACATCAGCCCCCACCCCACCCCACCTTTTTTTTTTTTTTTTCTTAATGGCTTGGAACATAATTGCTGAAAAGACCCAGTTTAAAGTACTTATTTTTCTGTAGATTTTAGGTAATAATTTTTAAAAGTTAATGTGGTTTTTTTTCCATTAATACTTTATTATCCTGACTTTACTGATGAGCAAACTAAAGTTTGGAGAAGTTAAGTAGCTTGCACAGAGTCACGCATATAAGTGGGCAAAGCATGAAAATAACTGCTGTTGGATTCTGTAGTTCTGAGATTATAATCTGCAATAATGATCACTACCTTTCAACATCCATAAACCTGTCATTTTAAAGCTCAACTAGTATGATTACCAGAAAAATAGAATATTTGGAAATAAGCAAACCTGTAATTTTTTATTGTGAATATAAAAACTTTTTAGTATTTTTTTGTTGAAATTGCCTCTTTTAAAGTTTATTTTCTGAGTTATGTTATTGCCGTTACTGTACCAATTCTTTTGGCTGCTTTTCTTTTTAAAAAGTAAAGATTGAATTAGGTAGTGATATAA
The DNA here is from genome assembly GCA_011751065.1 of Lasiurus cinereus. Lineage (NCBI taxonomy): Eukaryota > Metazoa > Chordata > Mammalia > Chiroptera > Vespertilionidae > Lasiurus > Lasiurus cinereus. The sequence continues at coordinate 29,929,962 of JAAGEH010000125.1, read as the reverse complement.
TTGTCATTGTTTATAATTAGTACCACATTTTCAGGTTAGTGGTTTGTCATTGAGGCCTGTCTATAACTATTGAGATACATCATTGACCAAATAATTGATTTTCAAAGTTCTGTCGTTCTCTCATTCAGGTGGATAGAATATTATCTCTTTCTTATTTCCATCTAATATCAAAGGCTATTTTGAAATGGTTTTAACTTTCATTTCTTATAATTAGGAAATTACCAACTTTTCAAATAATTTAATGTATTTTTAGGATATTTTATATTTATTTTACTTCATTTATGTCTAACTTGGGTTTTAAGACTGTCCAAATATCTGTTTTCCTCAAATTATACTGATCATGTCCATTTTTTCTTATCATGCAAACAAAAAAGTTATGTTTTTTTAAACAAATAAAATTATGAGAATTGGTACATATTTAATAAAACAAACCTCACAGAATTTGTTGTTTAATCTGAGAATCCAGATTTTTAACTTGTAAACCTCAATTTTTTTGTTTTTGAACTTTATATAAAACCAAATAACTTCTGTTTTTGTTTTGTTTTATTCCTCTTTTCTTTCACTAATGACAGTGAAAGATACTAACCCTGGGAGATTTTAATCCTGAAGTGGTGGGGTCTTAAAAATGTTCTCTTCCTGATTCAGATGAAGAGACTGGGCCTCATGGAGTTAAATAATGTATCCAAGATCAGACAGTTGTTAGCGGAGATGAAATGAGAACCCAGTGCTTGGCGTGTATCATCTCTGGGCTATCCCCTAACAAATACTGCATGTGATACTTATTATTTTTATCCCAGATAGAAAAACAATAGGACTTACATTTGGAGTTTAGGGATTGGCCAGTCACCATTTCGTCTTAAATTACTGTGAATCCCGTATCATTGGCTGTCCATCATAAGATGCCCTTAAAACTTTGATTTTAAGATAAATATGATTGGAGTTAGCAATTGATGTTGTTATTAGTATAAGCCATTGTTACTTTCCTACTAGTTAAAAGAATGCATGTTTTACTGTAGCTATTTTTATTGCCCTCTATTCTATTTTACTTCATGAGCAAAACTTAATGATAAAGAAATTCATTGTGCAAGGTTTATTTTTTGAAACATTCAGAATGCTTAAGAGAAGTTACAAAAAATACAAACAACCAAAGTTTGTGATTGAAATTAATATGCAAACTGAAAACTCAGTCTCTTCTCAGATAAGTTGTGTGGTTTTTTTCTATAGCTGTATAGAGCCTAATGGTTGCTCTTATTACTGTGCAAGGCTGAGGAGACCATATGGGAAGTTCAAGGTTTTAAACTTCCAAAGATAATTACAAAATCTATCTATGCTTATTATTCCACCCACCAGCGTTAATAGTGTTTGCAATTTGATCCTTCCATGCTTCATTTGAGTACATATTTTGACTGAGATTTAGGTGTTAGAAAATTATAGTCTCATACAGGAAGGCAAATTGATTCAAGGTTTGCCTTTGAAAAGAATGAAATATGTCATTACTAAAGATTGCACATGTGCGGAATTTCCCATTAGTTACACTCATTATACTTGATTTGTGTAAAATAGAAGTTTGTAATAACTAATTCTAGCCTTATTTTTATCACATACATTATAATATACTGTAGTTGAATTGCTAAGAAGTATTATTTCTATTATGGACATGCTGTGAGTTTAAATTAATTTTTTTCATTAACTCATAATTTTTCTTTTTTTAAAACCAATTTGTGTGTTTCCTACTAATGAAAAGAATTGAAATTCATATTTAAATACAGAAGACATGATCACTGTTAACAAGTCAAATAGTAGAGAGATGTTTGAAAAAAAAAATCATGAATGATATCTTGCCTCTCTAATTCCATTGTCTTGAGGTTACCAGTGATAAATTTGATACATATTTTTTCATCTTTGTTCATTTATGTAAGTATTGAGATTCGATTTTATTTTTGCTCACATTAATCATACTAGTAAACATTTTGCAACTTGCATTTTTTAAACAAAATATCTCTTCATCCTTCAACATGAAGAATGAGAGTTATTGCCGAAACCGGTTTGGCTCAGTGCATAGAGCGTCGGCCTGTGGACTAAAAGGTCCCAGGTTCTATTCCGGTCAAGGGCATGTATCCTGGTTGCAGGCACATCCCTAGTACGGGGTGTGCAGGAGGCGGCTGATTGATGTCTCTCTCTCATCAATGTTTCTAGCTCTCTATCCCTCCCCTTCCTCTCTGTAAAAAATCAATAAAATACATATTTTTTTAAAAAAGAATGAGACTTATCACATCCATTTATTTATTTATTTATTTATTTTAAATATATTTTATTGATTTTTTACAGAGAGAAAGGGAGCAAGATAGAGTTAGAAATATGGATGAGAGAGAAACATCAATCAGCTGCCTCTTGCACACCCCCTACTGGGGATGTGCCCGCAACTAAGGTACGTGCCCTTGACCGGAATCAAACCTGGGACCTTTCAGTCCGCAGGCCGACGCTCTATCCACTGAGCCAAACCGGTTTCGGCTATCACATCCTTTTAATAGGTGTACAGCATACCATATTAGTGATGTGTCATAATTTAACTGCTTCCTGTTAATATCATTCAGATTGTTTGCAACTTTAAATGCAAAAACAAAGACACTGCTCTCCTGGAGTTTCTACCCTGGTGAGGCTCAGAACGTTTAAATCCATTGAAAGGAATTAGCATGTCCACTTCTATGACTTTCATGTGATCTGCCCATTCTTTAGTTGGGCTGTTTTGTCTTCTCATCAATTTGTTACAGTTTTTATTTTTACTTTTTTATTTTAATGTTATTTTTATACTTGAGAAAAGAGATAGGCACATCAATCAATCAGCTGCCTCCTACTAGGGATTGTGCCCTGACCAGGAATGGAACCCATGATCTTTCAGTGCATGGGATGACACTCAGTCAAGTGAGCCACATCAGCCAGAGCAAGATAGTGACTTTTTTGAAAGGTCTAGCCCAGTGGTTGGCAAAGTGCAGCTCACGAGCCACATGTGGCTCTTAGGCCCCCCTTGATTGTGGCTCTTCCACAAAATATCACGGCCTGAGCGAGTATTTTGAAGAATTGGCATTAGAAGAAGTTTTAAGTTTAAAAAATTTGGCTCTCCAAAGAAATTTCAATCATTGTACTGTTGATACTTGGCTCTGTTGACTAATGAGTTGGGCGACCACTGGTCTAGGCCAGTTGTCTTTCAGATTATTTCATGTTGTGGATTTGTCTGATTTCTTTGTGATGTTTTTAAATTGTTCTTTTAGCCCTTTTATTTTCTGTAAATTTATTTTTAAATTATATACTTACCTCCTTTTAAATACTCTCTTCTATATTCAAATTACCTTAAATGTCCTAAGAATATAACAAGTGATTTTGTGGGGTCAGGGGGAAAATTTACTCAGTTTCTTAGCTCAAAATGCCCTCTCCTGTTGGTATAGTGAAATGCAGTTTCATTACTAAATGACGCAGGGGCAGCTTTCTGCTTCTGTGATACCATTGTAGAATCTTTATCTTCTTTCTTTTTATATATTTTTATTGACTTTGGAGAGGAAAGGATAGGGAGGGTGAGATAGAAACATCAATGATGAGAGAGAATTATTGATTGGCTGTCTCCTTCATGCCCCCTACTGGGGATCGAGCCCGCAAGCCGGGCTTGTGCCCTGACTGGGAATTGAACCATGACCTCTTGGTTCAGAGGTTAATGCTCAGCCACTGAGCTAAACTATCTGGGCTTATTAATGTTTATTTTTTCCCTAAAAGGTTTTCACTTTTTTGGTTTGGTTTGGCTTATATCTCAAAATATTTGTAATTATGGGACATAGTATTTTTTTAAAATTATAAAACTTCATTGAAAGAAATTTTAAAAGGCAAAGGTAAATGGGCATACTGCTTTCCTGGGTAGGCAGACAATATTACAAAGCTCTCAGTTTTCTCCAGACTCATCTATAGATTCAATGCATTGTCTTTTTCTTTTTTTGAGGTAGTCACAGTTAAATTAAGTTTAGTTGAACAACAAAATGAAGCTCCAGAAGTAGAGCTTTATTGTAATACAGCCTTGCTTGTTCATTTGCATATTGTCTGTGGCTGCTCTGGCACTACAATGGCAGAGTTAAGTAATTGCAACAGAAACCATATGACCCACAAGGCCTAAAATACTATCTGGTCCTTTACAGAAAAATTTATCTCTGCTTTAGAGTGGTTAGGCAACTGAGCAAAGCTCTTCCGTTCTGTTTTAGCCCATTTATAGCTTTTAGTGTGATTGTTAACCCAGTTATGTTTCAAAGAGCTTTAGTCAAGTTGGAAGCCAACACTGCTCCCTCCTTCAGCCCTCCCTCTACTTGTGCTCCTGCTTTCAAATTTGTTTTTTTCTAAATACATCTCCTTTTGATATGTATACTCACTCTCCTTTTCTTGCTTTAATAGTTGATCCTGGGGCCCATTACTCTTTTTTTCTCTCTTATGGTATCCATTCTCCCTGCTGGTGCTAAAAGTATTTTAGTTTTTTTTTTAGGTAAATTTTTAAAGCTGTATGGGAATGGAATGGTGATTGTGAGATGAAACAGTGATTTAACCAATTGTTTTCTTATGCAGGGAAGCTCTTTTTACTTTATTGGCTAGACAAAACCAAGGTGAGGGGAAATATTAGGCAAAGTAGGATGGTAAAAAGGTTTACTGTAATGCATACAAGAGATAAGCAAGGCTAGAATGGGGAGCTCAGCATGTTCTCTGTTGTTACACTGTTCACATACCCAGTACACTCCCATTGGCAGCAGCTCTGCTTATACAGAGTGATTCTCAAAAGATTAAGAGTCAGGTAGATTGGGAGCAACTATTCAAACTATGCAGGTTCTTGCTAACTTGGTAATGCTCATGTCCAGGTCTGGAGACCTAATTGTCATCTCTGAGATAACCATAAAGCTGCACTTAGTAATATTTGTAGCCTTTCCACTCTGCAGCTTCTGTGGGATTTTAAAAGCCATGTGATTTCTCTTTCTCCTCCCTTTCCTCCCCACTAGCTTATTTGGCCCTACTCAAAAGACAGAACTTACTGGATAAAAAAAGTATTATGATGAGAGTGAATTTTCAAAGTTAGGCTTTCCTAGGTAATGTTCTTAGTCAATGGCCCATTTTTTCTGGCCTTATTTGGGACTTAATCAGGTGCTCTGCATCCCCTTGAAGGTTTTTGACATTATGCTGTGGAATTAACATTCTGTCCTATGTATAATACCTTTTATATATTGCATATACACTGTAGTAACTTTTTAAAAATATTTTTTTGTTGATTTCAGAGAGGAAGGGAGTAGGAGAAAGAGAGATAGAAACATCAATCATGAAAGAGAACCACTGATTAGCTGCCTCCTGCAAGCCCCTTACTGGGAATCGAGCCTACATCTCAGTCATTGTGCCTTTGACCGGAACTGAACCCGGGACTCTTTATTCCGCAGGCCAGCACTCTATCCACTGAGCCAAACCAGCCAGGGCTACACTGTAGTAACTCTTGATACTGTTCTCCCCTTTGCTTTTCCATTCCTTTGTAAAATTGTCTTCCACAGTTCAGCACACTGGGCTGTTAACTTCTGCTCTGGTACATCTGTGCAGGTCTCCTCTATCAGTTGAAGTATATACTTTCCAGGAATCAATTGTGTGTTCCCAGGTATGCCTAATGGTTGCTCTTGTTACTGTAGCAAAGTAAATTGCAAGAAATGATGTATAAATGTACAAAATATTAATGAGCCTGGAAAGTTTATCTTTCTTTTTTAATGAAAACTGCTAAATGTTGAGGAACTACTTGTTAAAATTATGTCTCTAAAGAATTTTCTGTTTAATGGTCTGTGTAAGACAATTGTGAAAGATCAGGAATAAATTTTAAAAATCAAGATTTTGCACTCCGAGTAGAGGACCTACTGTCAAAAAAACAGTAAACACCCATTAAGAGATTTGTAAATGAGCCGGAACCGGTTTGGCTCAGTGGATAGAGTGTTGGCCTGCGGACTGAAAGGTCCCAGGTTCAATTCTGGTCGGGGGCATGTACCTTGCTTGAGGGCACAACTCCAGTAGGGGGCGTGTGGGAGGCAGCTGATCGATGTCTCTCTCTCATCGATGTTTCTGACTTTCTACCCCTCTCCCTTCCTCTCTGTAAAAAATCAATAAAATCTATTTTTTAAAAAGATTTGTAAATGAATGTAATATGTTAATAAAGGTAGGTATCTTATTTTTTGTTTATTCACTTTAATTATTTTCAGTTAATCAGTAACTTGGAATGATCTTTTGAATTGGGTTGAGAGTTTATTGTTTTATTGGATTTTTTTAATATTTAGGGAATAACTGTAATTTATTTACACTTGTAATTGAATTTCCTATAGTAACCACACATTCCTTTCTCAGTTTATTCAATTGTCATTGCTTTTAATTTGCAGTTTTTATTGCCTTACAGTTTTGATATGCTGTTCTGTGGTCAAGTCACATACAAAGGTTTTCAAAGGTGTTGGGTTTTTTTTTTCAGTTGAAGCTCTTCTTACATGCCTTTGGAAATCCTGAGTATTATTTTTATTAGGATAATATTAATTTTTTTAATCCAATTTTGAAATATTAATATTTCCTTTGGCAGATGATAAACTGAATTGGGAAGTTACTTTTAATTTAATTTTTAATTGAAAAATTTTTTTGTAGTTATTTGGGCATATATCTTATGTAGTTGAAATCCATTTCATGTGTTGAATTCTTACCATGAAGTAATAAATATATCAACTAGAGATAGAAACTTAAGTATCCCTTGTGTTAGCCACGGTTCAATTAGGAGACAGAAACCTCAACAGGTATTCTTACCGAGAGAATTTAATATAAAGAATTGTTAAATGGGCCGAAACCCATTTGGCTCAGTAGATAGAGCGTAGGCCTGCAGACTGAAGGGTCCCGGGTTTGATTCCAATCAAGAGCATGTATCCTGGTTGCAGGCACGTCCCCAGTGGGGGAGCATGCAGGAGGCTGCTGATCGATGTCTCTCTCTCTCATTGATGTTTCTGACTCTCTATCCCTTTCCCTTCCTCTCTGTAAAAAGTAAAAAACAAAACAAAAAACAAACAAACAAACATAGGCATATATATATCCTTTAAAAAAAAAGAATTGTTAAATGGGTATTGTTGGATTAATGCAAAAAGAGATCACTGAAGTATCATGGAGGTTACAGTCCACAGCTCCTATCCCTAGAGCTGGAGGAACAAAATGAGGAGGTTAAAATTGTTAAAACTTAAGAGACTTAGAGGAGGGGCCCTGCAGAGCCTTGATTCAGCCTTCTTGATTCAGACCTCTGGATGCAAGTAAACCGGTTTAGTGAGTGTTAGGAAAAAGTACAAAGTGAAACCAGATGCTACTGGAAACAGAGGTCCTTCCAGAGTTTCTAGGGTTTTGCAGACAAGAACAGGAAGCAGTCAGGTAGGGGTAGGGAGGTCCTTTTTCCTTCAGCTTCCAGTCTCTCTCCAGCACTCCCTTTGACAGGGTCTAACTGGAAGGCTTTAGAATCATCCCAAAAATGGTTTGCTTAATCCTAGGTCCAGTACCACTGACTATAACAGAGTGACTTTGAAGTTGAAAGACAGTAGCTTAATTACTGGCTCCTAAACAACAACTACCTATCAAGTTTACTTTTTGATGGTCTATGTGCAATAAAGGATGATTTATTTGCATATTTAAGTATAATCTCAAGACTCTCATTTTTTCACATTTGCTTTTCTGACCCCTGCAGCACACATGGATCCTGTACATCACATTGTCCATCATTTAATGACACACTGTATCATTTAAAATGGATTTTTCAGCTTTTAAACCTTATCCTTTGACTTCATTTTCTATGTCCTTGTTATTGTATTGGATGAGGGATGGAAGGGCTTTGTTCTTAGTTTGAATTTTACTACCAGTCTACTACTAAGTACCTTGACTTTTCTGAAAAGTGGAGATTTTTTTTCATTTTATAAAATGAATGTCTCTTAAAGTTATGCTAAAAAAATGATGTTGTTATTGATGCCAAAATGCTTAAAAATAAACTTTTAAAAAGTAAAATTATTTTAAATTAACAGGTGCTTCTAAGGAAGGAGGTGCTGGAGCAGTTGATGAAGAAGATTTTATAAAAGCCTTTACAGATGTCCCTGCTATTCATGTAAGGATACCAGTATACTGGCACTCCCCATGAACGTTGTCTCTGTGCCTCTTCAGATAATTGTTTTTGTCCCTTTAAAAATATTTTTTCCTTAAAAGACTATGTAAAAATAAAATATTTGACTTATTATTGCCTAGTTATTATTTATTAGCATAGTTAGGTTTTCCAAGTGATTTTTCAATGAGGCTGAAATAAAAATGAATCCATATTATTGACCTAGATATTACATTGCACTGTCCAACTGCATCTATTTTCTTTTTAAGGTGCTTAAATATTCTCCCCTCCTTTGCTTTCCTCCTATGTTTTTGTTCATTTCATGTCTGTCTCCTTTGTGGGCACGTCCTTTTCTACTTAGCTATTGAATATTGGGATTTCTAAAGAGTTCTGAGCCTTCTCACCCTTCCCTTTCTTACTAAGTCACTTCCTTTAGATGGATGGCTTCAGTTTTCTTCTGTACATAGATAATGCACAGGTTTTTATCTCTAAGCCAGACCTCTGGAGCATCATTTCTCCACGGATTGTCTATTTGACATCTCCTCTTAGATGTCTGAGGCATCTCAAACTCAGCCTGTCTGAAATTAGACTCATGATCTTCCCCTCACACACATACCCTTCCAGTGTTTTATATGTGGAAACCATTGATCAGTTACAAAAGTCAGAAACCTAGGAATCAATCATTATACTACAATGATTCTTATATTGAAACCTTTTTTGTTTGTATACTTTCTAAAAGAGTGTTGAAAAATAATGTATTCTCACTAAAGTAAATTTTTTTAGTGAACCCCTTTTTCCTTGTTGGGGGAGGGGAACCTTTTATTATATTCCAGAGTAATGCATCATAAGATTGGGTGTGGTATGGGAACCTGCCTTTCTTCTGAAATACAGCAGAACGATTATTGTGAGGTGGGTGGGGAGGCTGTTAGAAAAAAATAGATAAGAAGCCTCCTGAAATCATCTTCTAACAGAATGTTATCTGGTCCTCCTCTGCCCTCTTCAACTGTCTAATGCCCTGCTCAGTTGGTGCTTTTGTTTGGGCGTGGTTTGCTTGTTTTTAAGTAAACGAATTTAATGCAATTTAATGGTTGTTGGCAGTGACATATAGTAGGGCTGTTTTGATGAAAGTGTTTGTTTGATACCTCTCAGATAGTATCACTACGATTCCCTTTCTCTCCATCTTTCATTTCTGAATTGCTCTGCATTGTCTTCCCTTATGGTCAGCAGCATGGCTGCAACTCTCTGAGCCTCAGACCTTCATTACCCTCTGTCTCTTGTCTGGTTGATTCTGTAAAATTTGTGACATTCTCTGATTTAGGTCACATGCCCACCTCTGAACCTTGATTGTTATGTAGAGAGATACTGGGTATTGATTTATGTAGGCCTGGGGTCTTGTCTCTACCCCTCGTCTTCTTTGCACTCTTTCTCTCTCTCTCTCTCTCTCTTTTGTTTTTTTAATTTCAGAAAGGAAGGGAGAGGTGGAGAGAGACAGAAACACCAATGATTAGAGAAATTCATTGATCAGCTGCCTCCTGCACACCCCACACTGGGGATCAAGCCCACAAGCTGGGCATGTGCTCTGACCAGGAATGGAACAGTGACCTCATGTTCATAGTTTGAAGCTCAACCATGCGACACGCCGGCCGGGCTCCTTTGCACTCTTTACTCTTAAACTCTGGCCTTCTTTCACTTTCTTTCTGTCACGGAGCCTTTGCACATACTGTTTACTGCAGGGAAGGCTTATCTCTCTCCACTTTGCCTAATGATGTTCAACACATCCTTTAGCTCTCAGTTCAAGCTTGACTTTTCTAACACTAGTTCAAACCCCCTATATTAACTATAGACTTTCATAGCACTGCATAATTCTCCTTGGTGATACTTTATTTGCAGTTTCATATTTTATATCATTTGATTCATTTCTTTTCTCTCTCCCTGACCAGACTATATAATACAAGAAGCATGTCTGTTTTTGCTCACCATAGCATTCTTAGTCCCTAACATAGTACGTTTCTGTTATGTGAATATTTTTTAAGTGAATGAAAGGATAATGTATTTGGCAAATGGTAGGCTCCAGAGGCAACGAAATATGTAGTTATCCTGGTTGCTGTCTAGCATGGGGCAGTGAGGAGACTAACTTAAAACATGTCCTTTTGCAATATTGTATAATAGTGTATAAATGCATAGATATGTTATATACCTGAAGTCATTTTGAGAAATTAGGCCTATTTTTATTAATTGGACTATTTGCTTCTTGTTTTTAAATGATAAAGCATTTTAAATGTATGTTTGAAATTACTCATGAATGAAGAAGTAGCATAAGGGTAACAGGGAAGGAAGACAAATTAAAGCACTTTATTATTGTCATAATTCCATCCTCCGTTAAAAATGGAGGTAGAATGATAAATAAATAATCTTATTAGTTGAAAGATTATTTTAAGCATCAGGGCATAATTTTAATATTGCTCTTGGTAAGAAATGTTAACCTTATAATTTTACATCTTTCAGATCTATTCTGGTCGAGAACTTGAAGAAACATTAAATAAAATCAGGGAAATTTTGTCAGATGACAAACATGACTGGGATCAGCGTGCCAATGCAGTAAGTTTTTTATTTTCTTACCCCTCTCCTCTTTTTTTTCAATGTTCTTTTTCAAAAACTTGGAAATTCAGTAGTACTGCTATCTGGTATTTCACATACTTATGAAATAGAAACTCTGATAAGTGATATTTCTTTCTGGAAAATACATCGAGATACAGTAGTTGGCATTTCTGATTCAGGGTAATTTTTATTGTTCTTGCTGGTCAGGTGGAACCTGTTTCACCCGTTTGTTAGTCTCTACCTGTGCTACTTGTTGAGTGACCAGGAAGTGTGAGCTTCCCTGATGCCAGAGGGCCGTGGCCCATCTGTGGAGCCACATAATCAGTACTGCCCTCCATTCTTACAGGGTTTACCAAAACAGCAGTTCGCTTTTATGCATGCGCAGTGTTTTCATAATGTCAACATAAATTCACAATAATATGACTTTATTAAATTCACAATAATATGGCCATTTGTGTGGCTTTTTCTTTTACTCTCTCACATCTCTCTGTGATAAATATTTTCACAACCATGATTTTTTTTTTAAAAAAGGCCTGGCATTTTTAAATTAATATTTTATTTCACTGAAATGCTTGAGATACTATTTGATAAATTTTGAAATGATATTTGCAAAGCATTCAAAGATTGTGACTTGGACAAATTTACATCTGAGTTACCACACGAGTACCTCGTTGTCCTCAAGAAGCCAGAGGAGGGGTTCCATTTGAAGATTCCTCTGTTCTGAGAGCCCGAGTCTCTATTTTGACGGCTTAATGGTTGGTCCTTCTGCCTCTGTTCTTTTGCTTATGCATGAATATAATTTCCAGAATTGGGTCCTTTTACAAATAGTCTCCTTAGTATGCAATGGTAATGGTTGCACATTTTGATTGTACTCAATGCCATTGAATTGTATACTTCAAAATGATAAATTTTATGTAAATGTGAATTTTACCACATTTTATTTAAAAAAGGCTTCCTTAAAACTTTAAAACTTAGTAATCTGTTCATACATTACATGTCTATTATACATATAACCAGAGGTGCTTTTCCAGAAAGCTTTGTGTTTCGATTTGCATGTTTATTTTAAGGTGTTTAATATTGTTAAAATGTCTGAATGTAGTTATGTAAGGAGAATAAAATGTTACTTTAAAATTTTTGTTTAAATAATGAAGTACAGATAGCTTTAAGATTTTTTTTGCACTGCCACTTTTTTTTGGTCAATAATGGTAATTTTCTTTATTTCAGCTTAAGAAAATTCGATCATTGCTTGTTGCTGGAGCTGCACAATATGATTGCTTTTTTCAACATTTACGCTTGTTGGATGGAGCACTTAAACTTTCAGCTAAAGATCTTAGATCCCAGGTGGTTAGAGAAGCTTGTATTACTGTAGCGTAAGTATATTCTATGAATGAATTTGATACTCATTGAATCAGATCTCATTAAGTAAAGCAGTAGCAAGATAATCCCCAAAAAGCATATATGTGATCCAAATATCATTTATTTATAAGGATCCAATTTGTGTGATTTAAAAAAAATATATATGTTTTTATTGATTTCAGAGAGGAAAGGAGAGGGAGAGAAAGATAAAAACATCAATGATGAGAGAGAATCATTGATGGACTGCCTCCTGCATACCGCCAACTGGGGATTGAGCCCGAAATCTGGGCATGTGCCCTTGACCGGAATCAAACCTGGGACCCTTCAGTTCGCATTTTAATGCTTGGTCCACTGAGCCAAACTAGCCAGGGCCAATTTGTGTGACTTTTTAAAAAAAATTTCTTAATAGCACATTAAACTTTCAAATGTGTTTATATGTCTAAAGCCTACTGGTGGATTTTTGGTCACTAACTCTGAGTATAAGAAGAAAGTGAATGGGTCTGAGAACTGGCTACATTCAGTTTTCTCTTTACTAATTTAGATGTTAAGCTCTATTTCTGATATTTTAGCAATTAAAATATGCATCATTAACTTATCAAAATATAAACTTGTTCTGTATGTTTATATTCTTCTAAAATTTAAGGATGGTAGGACCCTAAAAATTCTTCCCCATCTGAATACTTTTGTTGTATATGTTGTTGAATAAGCATTCCTTTGAAGATAGGGAACACAAAGATGCCTACTTTAATATTTCTAATCAGAATTGAATTGGATGTTCTAGTCAGAACAGAAAATAAAATTTAAAACACACACACACACTAGGAAATAAAAACTATGAAGATTCAAGATAAGGAACAAACTCCCATTTTTAATGAATGATATAATTATGCTGAAAACCACGAGAATCTATAATAAATTACTATAATTAAGGCACTTTACCAGGATTGCTAGATACAAGTCAGTATACCAATGTACCAAAATAATTGCATATCTCTCAATTTTTGCAAGACAAAACAAAAATCCATAAAATGTAACCTTGAAAAGTATTTCAGCCCTGGGTAGTGTGGCTCATTTGGTTAGGCATTGGCCTGTGCACTGGAAGGTTGCCAGTTTGATTCCTGGTCAGGGCGCATGCCCAAATTATGGACTCGATCCCTGATAGGGGGCGTGTAAGAGGCAGCTGATTGATATTTTACTCTGAAAGAATCTAATGCAAACAGTTATGACCTTGAAGCACTTGCTGGACCATGGGGATGGGAGGGAGAACTCAAGCAGAGCAAGGCAATCTCAATAATTGAGAAGAAACAAGAGATTAGAGTTTCTGAAGGGTGAGATAGCTAAAAAAATAAATAAATAAATAAAAAATAAACCTTACCTAAGGCTATGTTTTTATTCATTTTAGAAAGAGAGGAAAGGAGAGAGGAGGAGAGAGAGAAATACTGGTGTGAGAAACATCAATCAGTTGCCTCCTATATGTGGGCCGCACCCCCACCCCCCCCAGGGGAACTATCCTGCAATCTAAGTATATGCTCTCACCAGGAATTGAACCCACAATTCTTTGCTGTATAGGATGATACTCCAACCAACTGACCCACCACGCCAGCTCAGTAGCTAAAATTTACAGTGCAGAATACTGGAGAGAAGGGATATACACACAAAAAGAGCTATAAAAATCTCTATAGGGGATCCCATGATTCTAGCTGAATACTAATCTGTGAGTGTGAGAGTCCCAACTGCCTAAATATCAGCAAGAACTTTTGGAACTTACAAAGTAAGCAACAATTTCCAGAGTTCTCTGAATCAAGAACCTGAACTAAATGTATCCCAACCATGTATTTTAAGTATGATAGAAATGTATAGAAACTAACCAATAGTGCAAGCATTTTCAGAATTGTGATTGCAGCATTCTTCCTAAGTGTTTTAACTAAAATCATAAAATTAAAAGTTGGATTTGTTGTTTAACTACAAATAAGGTATCCCTAGGATCCTCATCTAACTAGTTTATGATAGAGTTGTATTTTCAATCAAGAATTCTGAAGTCCTACTCCAAAGATATCAGGGAACATTTGTTATTAATACAGTGGAGGATACCATTAATAGAAATAGAGATTATCTTGAAGAGTATTGATTTTGGTAAGATTTTGAACTTGTTTACAAAAGATGTTGAATTTCTTTAAATTAAAAAATTTTTTTATTGATTAAGGTATTACATATGTATCCTTTCCCCCCATTACCCTCCCCCCTACCCCCCATCTAAGTGTATGATTTTATGATTCCATTAGAATGGAAATATTTGATGATAGAGAAGGATAAAAGTCAGGGTAAACAGCTACATTTTTTACTTGTAACATTAATGGTTAAATTTTGAGATCAGATAGCTTCTCCAAGTGCCATTGCAAATAGATGGTAAAATGGCAAATTTCAACTTTGGACTTGATACTTAAAAGATGGGAAAGAGAAGGAAATATATAATATTTCTCCTTTCTTATCTTTCTTTTGCTTTCTGTCATAAAAATGGAATAAAATAAAAATTTTGAATAAAAGAATATTTTAAAGTTATATGGTCCTACCTATATTTAATGTTAAACTATTTTTTAAAAACATTTTTGTCTTCCTTTGTAGCCATCTATCAACAGTTTTGGGGAACAAATTTGATCATGGCGCTGAGGCCATTGTACCTACACTTTTTAATCTCGTCCCCAATAGTGCAAAAGTCATGGCAACTTCCGGATGTGCTGCAATCAGGTTCATCATTCGAGTAGGTTCTTTTTTTCTTTCCCCCTTCCCCCTTTAAAAATGTACTTAAATAAGTAATTGGTATTTTTTTAACTCCAAGGGAAAACTACTTTTGCATTATTTTTCTGATAATAAAAGCAATACATGGTAATTATAGTTATTCTGGAACATTTAAATAATGCAGAGTACTACAAAATAAACATTTTTTAACAACATATATGCATGAGTACATGTATGCATGTGTGTGTGTGCGCATGTAACAATTTTACAGGTAGTAACAGGCTACAAATGTAAAATAATAAAAATGTTATAGACAGTGGTAAATGATGACAGGAAAATATTTACTATTCCTCATCGTCCATATCTTGAAGATACCTAAAAGAACAGAAATAAAAAGATAAATCACCCCCTCCCCCCTTAAATTCTCACTTGACAGTACCCATTTTGCTTTGCTTGTCATATTGATATACTCACTGAAAATACAATCAGGTGGAGTTTTTGTTTGTTTATGTTATATCCTGTTTTATATATTTAGTTTGCTTCCTAGGGGACTACATCCTTAGATCGCTCTATTTGATTCCTCATTCTCTTTTTAATTCTAGAGAAGCTTTTTTTATTTTTTTCAAGTTGTTAACTCTACTCATATTAATAAGTTAAAGTCTGAATTGTTCTGATTTAGTATTTGGTTGAATGTTTGTCATCGTGAGGGTTATTTTTTATTTTCCTTTGGTACAGCTACCCTTGCATATAGTGTCACAATGGTTAGGTGTCTCCCCATCCCTGCCATGTGTTGGAGGTGGGCTAATCAGCAGTTGGGCCTTGGGGAGATTATGAGAGGAGGAGGAGGCTTGTGGGTAAGTGATAGTTGTGTGTTATAGCTTAGGTACTATCCTTGCACTTTAACTCCAGAGTAATGTTTGAGGAATGAGTTCTGGATGTTCTAAGGAGCAGGTCCATAGAGTGCATCCATACAGTTGAATAACACGCAGGTCAGCACTCCCTTGCACTAGCCTTTTAAATAGCTTCAAGTCTCTGGGTGGTTTCTCTCTGTAGTAGCTGAAAAAAGTTTTTTCTTTTATTTCGGTTGAGTTGGTTGTGGCAGATGTGGCATGCACATTCCACTTCAGTGAAGACTTGTAATGAAGCACTCTTGGCAAGAGCCTTCACATGCCAGCTTCTTGAAGGATTGCCTCAGTTGCAGGGAGCTGCCTTTCCCAAGGTCTTGCCCCTTCTCAGTATGGCCCTCATCCATTAACTGATTGGTGGGGAAGGGTAGAGGTTTGCCATCTTGGACCAGCTGGAGACTATGCTGAAGGACCCTTTTAACTCTATAGCTCCCTAATGGCCTTAGATGAGATATCCTCGGGCCATCTCATAGGTCAGTTTGTTCCTCTGCCCACGCCCGTTTCCTTTTCATACCCGCCACAGGTGTTGATCCCAAGGGCATGTCTTAAAAGCCTCATGCTATCCTCTATCTCAGATCCTATTTCATAGGTACCATTAACTCAAAAGGAAAATAGAGCTTTAAAGCATAAAAAATGTATACTTCAGTTACTATTTTATTATGTCTATGTTGAACTTTTTAGCATTTGCTTCACTAAAGAAGAGCGTAAGAATTACTAATAGAAGTCAGAAGATTATACCTATTGAACTTTACCTGAATTTTAGAGAGCTATGGTTCAGCCAGAATGAAAGTTCAGTTAAAGTCACCATTTCAAAGTGCATTCCCAATAGTTAGGTATGTAGATTCACACTGATTATCTACTTTGATTACATAGCAGTTATTATCTTCTACCAGCAGGATCCATGGTACTTAAGAACATATAACAAATTCATGCCCAATTTCTCTTAGTGTTTCCCCGCTAGAGTTACACTGTCCTAATGGTCTTTGCAGTTGTACAATTAGCTTGTATTTATTTTATAATATTATAACCATACCTGTCCTTCTGAAATTATGTTATCATTACTAGTACTTTAATTTGGGAAAACTTTTTGACTGGTCTTAATTTTTTTCAAAATCATATTTTATTATCTTATTGTCCTATCCTAATATAAATACGTGAATATAAGACAAATAAAAGAGGGGATTATGTGAAGTGCCCAATATTTTTCAACCTTTTCTAAAACATCTTTTTCAGCATACTCATGTACCCAGACTTATACCTTTAATAACAAGCAATTGCACATCAAAATCAGTTCCCGTGAGAAGGTAAGTTTGGAGGGGAAAAATTTTCTTTTAGTATGGCTTTCATGTTGCATTTTATTTCATTCTTAGTGTGGTGTGAAAATTATTATTAATTTCTTGCCTTCTAGAAACCTTAATAAAAATTGTTATCTTATGTCATATAAGGGAAAAGGAATGAAGCAATCAGTTATTATGACTACTACCCCATGTTTCTCAGTTTTATCGTATTAAGCTTTGGTGTTTTGGGGTTGTTGTTTGCTTGGTTTTTAGAGAGTTCAGAGTCTGGAGCCAGGACTCCAGCGCAGTCCTGCTGCCACTAATTGCCTGTCCTGCCTTGGGCAATTATTGAATCACTTTAGACCTCAGTGTCCACATGTTAATCGGGCTAATGATATCAGTCCCATAGGATCTGAGGGTTAAATGAGATGCACATTAGTAGAATTGAACATAGTACATAGAGTCAACAGCCTTATCCGGTCAATCAGTCACCCTCTCTCTCTCCTTATGATTTCTACAAACTCTAATAGCACCGTCAATAACAAAGACAGCAAAAACAAGATTTGTGATTTGATGTTTGAGAAAATTGTAAAGAATTCTTTCTTTTAAATTTGATAAGTATATTTATTTAATACTTTGAATGTTAGAAAGAAGATGGATAAGACATCCTTATTTACTTTCAGTGTTTTGGAGCTTTGGTGACAGTTGTTCATTAATTTTCTGATTGAGGATTGGCAAATGATAGCTCGCTGGCCAAATGGTACAACCCACAGCTAAGACTGTTTGTACAACCCACAAGCTAAGACTATTTCTAATGTGTGTGTTTTTCAGATTTTTTATTTATATTTTTAGAAAGAAAGGGAGAAACATTAATGTGAGAGCAAGATATCAGTCAGCTGCCACCTGCACGCCCCCTACTGGGAATCAAGTCCACAACCCTGGGCATGTGCCCTGACAGGGAATCGAATTGGTAATCTCTCTGTACATGACACAATGCCCAACCAACTGAGCTTCACCAGCCAAGGCTATTTCTAACATTTTGGGAGGATGGGTAAAAAGGGGAACGAAGAAGAATATGAGATAGAAATGGCGTGTGATTCCTAAAGCCTGAAATATTTACTGTTCTGGCTCTTTACAGAAAATGTTGACCAATCTCTGACTTAGGTTTAGGAAAATGGGAATTGAGGAATAAGAATGTAACAGAGAAGAGAGAGCCAGGAAGTACATTTTAGAACTCCTTGAGCAGGGAAAGCATTCAGTAACTGTAGGAGCAGTGAGTGGGATATAACCTGAACAGAGCTGTGAAACGCCCACTCACTGCAGAGCTGTCAGATAGGCCACTGAGGCCAGAGCACATAAGGGGAAGGTTTCCGTAGGAAAAGTGCTGATGGGATAGAGACGGAAGGGCCAGGACTAGGTGGAAGTCAGTATAGAAGCGCTTTGAATGTCATAAAGAGAAATTTTGACATTGTTTCATTCTTTAACAGTTTTTGGTGAGGAGGCAGTGTCATCGATCCGAGTTTTTATTCCAGCTATGAACAGTGATTAAGAAGGCACAATGGTTTAAATAAGTGGGAATATTAATAACTCATTGAAGAGAAGCAGGGTCTGAACTAGAGCTATATTGTTGACAATTGATTGAAGGAGATTTTATTCAATAAATCAATTCAAAAGATTTCAAGTGTAGAAAGGAGATCTGATAATTGGGTACAAATGAGGGTGGTGATGTCAAATGTTTGAAAGTGTGAACTCTGGAGTCAGCATGCCAGGGATTACAGCTCTATCACTTTGGGCACTTAATTTAACTACCCTGTTTCTCATTTCCTGGTCTGTGTAATATGAGCCAAAAGAGGAGACTTGAGAGGGTAAAATTTCATATGTTCTTTTGTATGTAGTGTGAGTTGACTTTCACTGCCTATGTAAAGATATTGAATTGAACCAATGCTGACTAGATGTTAGAAGCATAGCTGGTAGTCAGGTACAGATGATGTTGCCCAAGTTGACTATAAAGGGAGTGGGTTGAGATAAACACAAACTAGGTGAGCACCCATTTAAAATAGGTGGAGAAAAAGTATCGTCTTTAGATGCCAAGAAAGAAGAGAAGCTCAAGAATGAGACGATTGAAGAAGTTGAGGACTAGAAGGCTTAGGAGAAAATGTAGTACAGATATTTGATTAAAAATCAAATGTGTATCTTTTTAAGGAAACATTTTAAAAATAGAAAAATCTATCACATCTTTCTTGATTACCATTGCGTATCTTCAATTTCTAGTGCATAGTAGGTATTTGATAAGTATTTTTTAAATTAAATGAAATGTGTTAATTTTACATTTGACAAGCATTTTAAGTTAAACGTATGGGGAATTCTTAGTCTTTTTTAACAAGTTAGCATAGAAATAGTTGGAACCTTAAAGTAAGTTAAGTACTTGACAATTAAGATAAAGGAAAACATATCTTGTACAGTTGTCTTTAGAAATCTGTGGGGATTGATTCCAGGATCAGGTCTCTTATACAAAATGGAGTAGTATTTGCATATAATCTATATTTGCATATAGTCTACAGCAGGATGTGCCTACACATCACTTCATTCAAGTGGATTCAGCATAGTGATTCATTTTGCTTTTGGGAACTTTCTGGGGGGAACTTTTAATATTTTCAGTCCCTAGTTGGTTGAATCTAAGTGTATAAACCCACAGATACAGAGGGCTGCTTGTATTTCAATTCGGGGCTCAAAGTTCAATATTATAGAAGAAAGTGCTTCTTAGTATTTAGTTATAAATTAACATAATGTTATAACGTTTAATTTTTTTTTTCAGGCGTTCATTTGAATTTTTAGATTTATTGTTACAAGAGTGGCAGACTCATTCATTGGAAAGGTATGCATGAGCCCTCCCTCTACACCCTCCCTCCCTTCCCCAGTGTTACCAGCTCTTTAGAAGTTGATAGTGTTGGTTTTGCATTATTTCCCATTTTGCTTTAAAAGTTATTTGTATTGGTTTTCCTTTAAAACAGTGGTGTAATATTCCTTTTATTTGTCGCAGCTATGAATAGTATGATTTTCTTCTTTGTGGGATGAGTGAGAGTCTCTTAAGTAGAATGAATCATATAAAATACTCCAGGTTAAACTGGGCAAAAATTAAAAATGTATCTCTAGTCATGTGAGACAAGTTTACCAAGGTGCAATTAATTAAGTAATGAATGACTAAGAGAAGGAAGGCACTCCCTTTCTGAGGAAAGAGATAAAAATTTCTCCACACCAGCTGTCAGGTGTCATGGGCAGTGCTCATTCTGAGATGAGCAAGAGGAAAATGTAGGTAGCTCGGTAGTCACTGGCTATTTGTCTGGCTGTATTTCTTGTTGGTTTCAAGTTTGAAACTTGGGATATGACTACATTTATGCCGAAAATGATGCTGACTTGCCATTTTTACGGAAATCATTAAATTTGTCCACAGCCCTTTAAAAAAAAAAGAATTTGTTGTTTAATGTAGGCATGATATACTAGTAATTCCAAGTTTTCTTTAAGTTTGTGTGTGGCAGCTCCTATTCAGTTTTATAACTGATCATACTATTAGCAAATCATTTTCTACATTGGTGGGTTAGTGATGAACCACACCGAAGATCATTTTTTATTTATTAAAAGTTTAAAGTTTGTGTACTATATATTTATACATTATTTGGATTTTATATACAAATAATTATTTTCAGGTTTATAATGTTTAACTTGTCAGAAGGAAACTGGATATGAATGAAATGTATGAGGTGGATTATTAGAATATCTTGCAGCCTTAGATTTATCATTATTCACTGATTAATCTTTTTACCTTCCCTTCTCCTTTGTGATTGATGTGTAACAATAGGCAATAAGTGTTAGTTGTGGTGAAATACAGTTTTCCACATGACACTAAAGATGTTTTATTTTGTAGACATGCAGCCGTCTTGGTTGAAACTATTAAAAAGGGAATTCATGATGCTGATGCGGAGGCCAGAGTGGAAGCAAGAAAGTAAGTCCATTTAAAAAAAAAAAGTGTGAAGTGTCAAATTGTGTGACTATTTAAAAAATGAAAATACCATTGTAATTTAAAAAAAAAAAGAAAGTAAGCCCATAATATATTTTCGTGCCAGTTTAAAATACTTCAGTCTTTTCATTGAAAGCATTTATATCAGGAGAATGAAAATATTAGAATTGCCCCAGTTATTCTACTTTTGATTAGCTTTTCAGTGAAATTGAGATTGATTTTCCTCTCTTACATCTGTACTAGATGTCTCACAGTTTACTTCCTGTTGTTATGTGTTTAATCATCAGTATTTCTAGTCCATTATAATATATCTCCCCTTTTGTTGTGAATAAAATATTGTCACTTATTGAGCATGTGTTATATACCTGATACTGTGTGGGGCAGTTGGTATTCATTCTTTTCTAACATTTGAAGTGCAAGATTGGCAATTGGAGTTTGGCGATTGGGGGTATACCCAGAACCCAAAGCAGATGTCTTTTGATCTGCTTTTCTCAAAAGCCTGCCATTTTTCCAAAACTTGTTAACTTTAGAAAGCATTCACTTGAGATACAGTGGGGGTCTTAAAAACCTACATGCTCACCTGCATTATTGAATGTATATATTTTAGTTTCAATGGCTAATAATGTGAAGCTATTATTTTGTGCCTTTTTCTTCTTTTTTTAAAAAATTTCTCATTTGTTTAACAGGACATATATGGGTCTTAGAAACCACTTTCCTGGTGAAGCTGAAACGTTGTATAATTCCCTTGAGCCATCTTACCAGAAGAGTCTTCAAACGCACTTAAAGAGTTCTGGTAGTGTAGCATCTCTTCCACAGTCTGACAGGTCTTCATCTAGCTCACAAGAAAGTCTCAAGTAAGGTCATATCAATGATAATTACTGATTTCTTCCTCTCCCCGACTTCCCGGAGTGCCTTCAGTTGGGTGGATACTTGAGTATCTGCTTGCTTTCCCTTAAAGCCTTGCGAGAATGATGCTTTGAAATAGTACTCATTTTCTTTGGTCTAATGTCTCAAGGGTTGGATTACATGCTGGTATACGGTAACTTCTCTTTGGGTAAAAAATTTAGTGATTCAGATTTTGTTTCTATATGTTCATGTCTGCAAAAAAGATTGGGAAGCACTGATTTATATACATTTTTTAAAAATATCCACAAAATAGTTCATATGGTAGGTAGTTCCATTTCTAGGGCACTGCAATAGTGGAATTGTCATGGAAACTCTAAAGTTATCTTCAGAACTGTTAGGCAACACTGTAAACTGGTGAAAACACTGCTTTCGTTCCTCACCTGCACAGCTTCAGGTTTCAGCAGTTCCCTCAAGGGGCAAAATTAGTATCTGACTCACGTCTCTTTAGCTCCATTCTCGTCATTGTGTTGGCTGCCGCAAACCCTACTGCTTGGCAGCCGTAACCTCATTTTCTGGCTCGCTAGCCCTGTGAGACTGCTAACGTCTCAGATGCCCTCTGCACTCCCTAGTGGTGCCACAGGAACCTGCAGATTTCCCCAGGAAGAACAGCTCGCAGGATGTGAGCTTAGCTCTCTAATTTGTCTCATTGGAGACAGACAGATTGCTGGTGTCCTTGGCAGCTCTCTGATGCAGGAGTAGGACCAGAGTGAAGCAAATGAGGCACCTGGTGTTTTGCTTTTCTCTCCCCCCGCCTTTAAAATGTATAGATATACTTTTCAGATCTTTCTTACATGGTTAGATATATTCTTATCTATGGGCTGTACAATACCATTGCATAAAGATAATTAATCAAGAGTTATGGAGGGATGTGGATTCTTTGATTACTGGAGCTGCTTTGCTGTCTGATTGTGCATGTTATCCTCAGTGGTAGTTCCTAGCCTTTGTTCTTGGCCCCATCCAGTTGCTCAGCAGCGCTCTATAGGTGGTGTGATACCTATGTGGTAACTGCACAGATTGCCAGTAGCCACAATCATTCTGACTTAGGTAAGAAAGATTTTAGTCACTCTGAATTCCCTCTCTGCTAGGAATACCACCACCTCTCGGAATACAAGTGTTGGAGAGTTATTAGTCCTATATGGTGAGCATTGTAATGTGTGCAAGGACCAGAGAAACAACAGCAAACTGAGCTCTGTCTCTGTAGTTTACAGTCTTTATTCATTTTTATTGATTTTATCTTTGCCTCACGGCTATTAAGATGCAAGTGATATGTAACACCAGCTGTTGTATCATGATTTATAAAAGGGAAATTAAACGTACTTCTCAACTCTTTAAAAAACTCAGTGGTATTTTACCAATTGTTATCAGATAAGAGATAAATTACATCTTCTTACCTAAAGTATTTCCTTTTATCTTGCAGTCGTCCCTTTTCTTCCAAATGGTCTACAGCAAACCCATCAACTGTGGCTGGAAGAGGTAATTTGTCTTGTTAAGTAAGAGTCATAACATTTTTTATTTAATAAATAAAGGACCAGAGTGAAGCTATTCTATAATAAAGTAAAAGTTACTGTATGAAATGATTTTTCTCACTGTGGATCACATTAAAACAGTTTAAAAACTATTGCTTTGGCCCTAGCCAGTTTGGCTCAGTGGACAAACCATCAGCCTGGGGACTGAAGGGTCCTGGGTTCAATCCTGGTCAAGGGCATGTACGTTGATTGCGGGCACATCTCCAGTAGGGGGTGTGCAGGAGGCAGCCGATTGATGTTTATCTCTCATCGATGTTTCTATCTATTCCTCTCCTTTCCTCTCTGTAAACAATCAATAAAATATATTTAAAAAAATAAAAACTATTACTTTAAATGGTTTAGTTTTTAAGAACTATTTTGATGTGCTTTTAAAGTGTAGCTTTTAAATTTTTCTAAACATTTAAACTCTTGATCTGACCTACAGTGAGAAAATAATTTTATATAGTGACCTAATACCACATATACAGTGTAGCTATATTTGTATACATATATATATGTATACAAATATACTGTATAAAATATATACAGTATAGTATATACAGTTATGTGCCTACAATATCCATATACTATGTGTGTATTGCATACATGTAACACATATATAGTACTATTTGAAGTTTCACAAAGTACTACTTACCTTTAGTTGTGATGGATGTACTCTGTTTTCTATTGTTTCATTTCTTTAAAATGCTTGTCATGACCTACTCAGTTGATTTCACAGCCTATTAGTGGGTCACTATTCACTGTTTGTAAAACTTTTCTTTCTTTCTTTTTTTTTAAAGTATATTTTTATTGATTTCAGAGGGAGGAAGGGAGAAGGAAAGAGAGATAGAAATAATAATAAGAGAGAATAATTGCCTCCTGCACATCCCCAAGATGTAGTCTGCAACCCAGGCATGGGCCCTGACCAGGAATTGCACCGTGACTCTGGGTCATGAGTCGATGCTCAACCACTAAGCCACACCATCTGGGCTATAAAATTTTTCATTTTTAAAACTGAAAAACTAAAGATCAGAAATTGAATAACCTATTTGCATTGCCTAAGCATGGCAGAACCTGCATTATTATCTGAATGCCCCCACTCCTGGACTAGTCCTTGTGTTTTTCTAATAGTAGAAAACCATTGCTGCCATCTGTTTAGTTGTATAGAGCTTCATTTTCATGGGGCAGTCATAAGAATTACTTCTTTATCTACAAAATAGTCTTATGAATGTTACAAAATATGTTTTTTTCCCATTTTATGGAAGAGGAAAATGAGGCATTATGGTTTCAAGTTTGTGTAAGTTTTCTACTGTTTGCAGTGATGTAGTTAATATAGGTTACCTTTGCTTTGTTTCCATAGTAACAGCAGGCAGCAGCAAAGCGGGTTCCCTGCCAGGAAGCCTGCAGCGTTCGCGAAGTGACATCGACGTGAACGCTGCTGCCGGTGCCAAGGCACATCATGCCGCTGGGCAGGCTATGCGGAGTGGGCGCCTGGGTGCAGGGGCCCTGAATCCAGGTTCCTATGCATCACTGGGTAAGACAGCTAATTGTGGGCAATTACACTGTGTTTTCTCCCGGTTCCAGTGAAGTCAGGATGGTGGTAATATTATAATTATTTCTATCTTATTCTTGCCTGTCAAGGATAGTCCATATGTTGTTTTAATATGATTCTGTACTGGGGACATGGTTCTGAGGTATGTAAACTATCACGTTTCCACTTTTCCCTCTTGTCGTCTTCCTAATCATCTTGACCAAAGGCAAAGTTCTTGCTGCTGTGGTTTGCCTATAGCATTTTCATGGCACTCGCACTACTGCCACATCCAACCACTGGTTACTAAGGAAGATTAGGAACAACACCGGCTTCGTATCCAGCTTCTCTCATCTCTTTCTTCCACTTTTGTTGCCTCCTCAAGAAAATAAAGCCTTTTGAGCATCTGGGAAAACTTCAAGACGTAATTATAATCAAAGTTTAAACTTATGTTTCCAAAAGCTACTCAGAGTTTTCTTTTTCTGTCCATCAACTTTAAAGTTGGAGGTTGGTTATCCACATTGTTTATTTCTGCCCTGTGCTTCGTGTTTCTTTTTCATGGGTAGTACTGGTGGAACATCAGGTAGACAGATCATTGGAACACAGAGGGAAGTGGAGAGTTTAGTATGAATGTAGTACGTGATAAAGCTAACAGCTGCATTCAGTAAGGAAAAGATAAATTCAGTAAATGGTGTTTAGACACATGATTTAACCATTTGCTACAAAGTTAAGTTAGAACCTTGTTTTACACTATATAAAAATTATTCCAAATGACTATAATGATAACTATAACAAAAACATAGAACTACTTGATAAAAGTTACTCATCTAATCAGTCTCAGGTGGGAGAAGGAATTGCTAGACAAACAGGCCATAAACCCATGAGGGAAGAGTTCCTCAGATTTAAATCATGTGAAAACATAAAGTCAAAAGGCTGAAAACCAAAAGGGAAAACCTTTTTGCCACATACTTATCTATGAGAAACACCTGAGCTTATTATTATTATTTTTTAAATTAATTTTTATTAATTTTTTATACATATCTCCCCATTGCCCCCCCTCCCTCCCAGGCGTACCCCGACCCCCCAGTGTCTGTGATCATTGGTTATGTTTATAAGCATGCATACAAGTCCTTTGATTGATCACTTATTTACCTCACCTAACTTTAATCTTTCTGCTATAATTTCACAGTCTGTTTGATGCTTTATGATTTTTGTCCTCCTGAGAATTATCAGTCTACTCCCTTTCTGTGCTCCTGATTCTATTATATTCACCAGTTTATTCTGTTGATCAGATTTTTAATTCACTTAATTTTTAGATTCACTTGTTGACAGATGTGTATTTGTTGTTCATAATTTTTTGTCTTTTGCCTTTTTCTTCTTCCTCTTCTAAAAGGGTACCTTTCAGCATTTCATATAATACTGGTTTGGAGTTGATGAACTCCTTTAGCTTTTTCTTCTCTGTGAAGGTCTTTATCTGCCCTTCAATTCTGAATGATAGCTTTGCTGGATAGATTATTCTTGGTTGTAGGTTCTTGTTGTTCATCACGTTGAATATTTCTTGCCACTCCCGTCTGGCCTGCATCGTTTCTGTTGAGAAATCAGCTGACAGTCGTATGGGTGCTCCCTTGTAGGTAATAAACTGTTTTTCTCTTGCTGCTTTTAATATTCTCTCTTTCTCTTTTGCTCTTGGCATTTTAATTATGATGTGTCTTGGTGTAGTCCTCTTTGGGTTCCTTTTCTTTGGGGTTCTGTGTGCTTCCTCGACTTGTAAGTGTATTTCTTTTACCAGATGTGGGAAGTTTTCAGTCATTATTTCTTTAAACAGGTTTTCAGTATCTTGCTCTCTCTCTTCTTCTGGCACCCCCACAATTCTGATGTTGGTACGCTTGAAGCTGTCCCAGAGGCTCCTTACATTATCTTCACATTTTTGGATTCTTTTCTCTTCTTGCTTTTCCAGTTGAATGTTTTCTGCTTCTTTATATTTCAAATTTTTGACTTGATCCTTGCCTTTCTCTAGTCTGCTGTTAGTACTCTGCGTAATAGTATTCATTTCAGTCAGTGTATTTATTATCTTCTCTTGGGTCTCACTAAATTTATCCATCTTTTCTAGCATATTCTTGCAAAACCTTATAAGCGTGGTTTTGAACTCTATATCCAGTCGTTTTTTTTCCTCCATTTCTTTTGCTTGTAATCCCTTCCCTTGTCTCGGCATGTTCACTGTGCCGGGGAAACTTCTGTGCTGGATTCAGCCGCAGAAGCCTCTGCTGAGCTTGGGAGGGTGGAGTCTCAGGGCTGAAGGGACCGCCTTGCCTTCCAGTCGGCCCCGCCCTCCACGGCCCCCGAGTCTCCCGTGACTGGGTAATGGCTGGAGCGGTCCTTGTGCGCGCGCACCCGCAGCGCCTCCAACCGCTGCCTTTCCGGCTCCCCTGCGAACCAGGACCACACGAGTCTAGGTCCCCAGGGTTTCGCCCAAAACAGGGGCCCAGTGGACTCAGAAGCGGCGCAGTTGGGAGGGTCTGTCTCCCGCCCACTCGCGAAAGCCAGCGGCACAATCAGCAATCCGTCCTCCGCGTGGTGCCGTGCGCGACCAGACCTCCGATCCTTTGCAACTCCCCTAAATTTCCGTGCACGTCTCCCTTTTCACAGTCCAAACTCCCCCCGTATGAGTTTCGGCTGGATCTGGGGTTTAGTGTCGTAAGAGAAGGGGTTCAATGCCGTTGGGAGTCTCCGTTTCCCTCCCTCCAGAGAAAGCCAGCCAGGTACTCCGGCACCCGCTCTCTCAGTGCGCTCGTCTCCGTACCTCAGCTTTTTGCAGCTCCTCTGGGTCTCCGCGAGCCCCTCTCTTTCCCTCTAGTTGTAGAACTTCCACTCAGCCAGCTTTCGTGTGGTTCTGGATGATGTCCGTTCTGTCTTTTAGTTGTAGTTTTGAAATTGTTGTCCGAGGCAGCAGTATAGGTGTTTACCTATGCCGCCATCTTGGATTCTCTCTGAGCTTATTATTTTTATAGAAAAAACATTCTACATATATCAAGAAAATCATGTATCAAAATTGGCCTCCAAAACACCAGAGCAAATGTTGAACCTCAACTGTAATCAAACAAATGCAAATTGAAAGACCTGTAAATGTAACAAGAAAGTTAAGATTGGTGCCTTCCTTCCTGGATGGATAGGTCTTTGGTTGGATTGCTGTCCTGATACCCCAGATTTGGTGGTTCCACAGAAATGAAAGTAAATTACTTGTTCCCAGAGGATGGGAGTCAGGGCAATAAGGAGTAACGCCTAATGGGTCTGAGTTCTTTTTGGAGTGGTGAAACTGTTCTGGAATTGGGTAGTAATGGGGGTTGTACACCTTGTGAGTATATTAAAAATACTGACTTGTATGCTATAAAAGTTTGAATTTTATGGTACATGAATTATATTTTAATTGAGGAAAAACTGGAAAACAAATAAAACTTATTCATCCTAAGTCTTAAAAATAAAATACATTTAATATCTATTCATTGTAATACCACAAAAATATTATATTTGAAATGTTTTAATGTGAAATAGAAAGCTAATTTGAAACATGTTTTTCATAAGAAAGCTTAGAATAATGCCATGAGTATGACTTAATTTGTTTCTTTTGGTTCTTTTAAAGTTTGAATTATATGTTTGCTTAATTAAAGAAGGGAAAGGTATCCTGTCTGCTATTCTCTTTTCTTTTTTTTTTCATTTAATAAATTTGTATTGTTCAGATTATTACAATTTTCCTCTTTTTTCCCCCAATAGTTCCCCTCCACCTGGCTCCCACCCCTTTCTCTGCCCTTACCTCCCCCCCATTGTCCGTAGGTGTACGATTTTTGTCGTCTCTCTCCACACCCCTTCACTCCTTTCCTCCTGAGAATTGTCAGTCCACTCGCTTTCTATGCCTCTGATTCTATTATATTCACCAGTTTATTCTGTTCATCAGATTTTTAATTCACTTGATTTTTAGAGTCACTTGTTGATAAATATGTATTTCTTGTTCATAATTTATATCTTTACCTTTTTCTTCTTCATCCTCTTCTTAAAGAGTACTTTCAGTATTTCACATAATACTAATTTGGTGGTGATGAACTCCTTTAGTTTTTTCTTATCTGTAAAGCTCTTTATCTGCCCTTCAATCCTGAATGATAACTTTGCTGGGTAGAGTAATCTTGGTTGTAGGTTCTTGCTTTTCATCACTTTGAATATTTCTTGCCACTCCTGTCTGGCCTGCATAGTTTCTGTTGAGAAATCAGCTGACAGTCTTATGGGTGCTCCCTTGTAGGTAATGAACTGTTTTTCTCTTGCTGCTTTTAATATTCTCTCTTTGTCTTTTGCTCTTGATATTTTAATTATGATGTATCTTTGTGTGGTCCTCTTTAGATTCCTTTTGTTTGGGGTTCTGTGCGCTTCCTGAACTTGTAAGTCTATTTCTTTCATCAGGTGGGGGAAGTTTTCAGTCATTATTTCTTCAAATAGGTTTTCAGTATCTTGCTCTCTCTCTTTTTCTGGCACCCCCACATTTCTGATGTTGGTACGCTTGAAGTTGTCCCAGAGGCTCCTTACACTATCTTCTCAGTTTTGGATTTTTTTTTTTCTTTTTTCTTTCGAGTTGAGTGATTTTTCTTCTTCGTATTTCAAATCTTTGACTTGATTCTTGCCTTCCTCTAGTCTGCTGTTTGGTCTCTGTATAATATTTTTTATTTCAGTGTGTGTATGTTTAATTTCTAGTTGGTCCTTTTTCATCTCCTCTTGTGTCTCGCTAAATTTATCCATCTTTTCTAGGAAGTTCTTGAAAAACTGTATAACTGTGGTTTTGAACTCTATATCCAATTGTTTGTTTTCCTCCATTTCTTTTGCTTGTGATTTATTCTTTTGTCTCCACATTTTCGCTGTTTTCTTGAGTTGGTAAAATAGCTTTGTGTGCTAGGTGTCCTATGTGGCCCAGTAGTCCCGCCTCCCCAGTTACCTGAGGTGGACTTTCTTGGTGAACCCCTTTGTGGACTGTGTGTACAGCCTTGTTGTAGTTAAGTCTTGATTGCTGTTGATATCACTGGGGAGAACTTCTGTGCTGGAGTCAGCCTTATGATACAAGACTTGCAAAATTGCAAAAGCCTCTGTGTTCAGCTTGGATGGGGCGGAGTCTCAGAGTTGAGCAGACAGCCTTAGCTTCCTGTCAGCCCTGCCCATGGGTCTCAGTCTCCCTCGGTAATTGCTGCAACCCTCTCTGTGCGCACTCGCACTTGCATGCCTCCAGACTTCTGCCCTTCCAACTCCCCTGAGTTTGTGTGCGCTTCGGGGACCCGTGTGAGTCTGGGTCCCCAGGATCTCACCTGAAACTGGAGTTCAGTGCAGTCAGAACTGTATTTCAGTGCAGTTGGGAGGTTTGGCCTTCCTCCTGCTAGTGAAAGCCATTGGCACAATTAGCAGTTAGTCCTCTCTGCGCGCACTTGCGCACACCTCCAGACCTCTTCCTTTCGCAGCTCCCCTAAATTTCCTTGCACTCCTCTCTTTTTCCAACAGTCCAGACTCCTCTTCCGTATGAGTCTTGCCCAGATCTGGGGTTCAGTGCAGTCGAAACTGGGATTCAGTACAGTCGGGAGTTTCTGTCTCCTTCCCATTAGAGAAAGCCAGCCAGACACTCTCCAAGCACGTGTCTCTGTAACTCAGCTTTTTGCAGATCTTCTGGGTCTCTGTGAGTCCCTCTCTTTCCTTCTAGTTGTAGAATTTCCACTCAGCCAGCTTTCCTGTGGTTCTAGATGATGTCCTTTCTATCTTTTAGCTGTGGTTTTGAAATTGTTGTACAAGGCAGCAGTTTAGGTGTTCACCTATGCTGCCACCTTGGTTTCTCCTATTTTCTTTTCTTCATCTGATCCAGGTTCATAGGGACAAGCTAGTTTCCTGTAGCTCTTGCTTTTTTCTTCCACTAAAGTACCAAATCCTTTGGAAACTAGGAATATTAGGAGTGTTTTGGAGTTTACCCTTTAAAACTTGATCCTGAAGAGGAAAGCTTGGTGCCATGGGAGACAATAATTTATGTTAAGGAATCTTTGGTATATTTATGCATATTTATGAATATTTTTTCTCAACAACTGGGTTTATGAAATTGCTAAAATGGAAAAGAAATGGTGTTGTTGTTTTCATGTAGACAGGAGTCAGATTTCAGTTAATAGTGGAAGGAGTTGATAAGCGCTGAAAGAACATTGTGGGGAATTTTTGTAGGTAAAGGTAATTAGCTTTTTAAAAAAAAAAAAAAAGAAAGAAAGAAAGAAAGAAAAAAAATGGCCCTGTCCAGTGTTGCTAGGCATGGCAGGATTTTGGGTGTTATTCTCGGTCAAGGGCACATATCTGGATTGCAGGTTTTATCCTCATCCTCGGTAGGGGTGCCTGTGGGAGGCCATCAATACATGTTTCTTTTCTCAATACATCCTATTTCCCTTCCTCCCTCCCTCCCTCCCTCCCTCCCTCCCTCCCTCTCTCTCTCTCTCTCTCTCTTCCTCCCTTCCTCTTCCCCTCCCTCCTTCGTTCCCACCTCCTTACTCCCCTCCCTTCCTTCCTCTTACCCTCTTTTCTTTTCTCTCTCTCTAAAAATCACTGGAACTAATAATAAAATAAAATAGGTTAATGAACTTTTTGTTTCTTAAGATCAGGGGAGTTAAATATGTTTGTACCCTAAGATGGCAGAGTTACTAGAGAGACAAAGTTAAAAATGCAAGGATGAGAAGAAATAATTTATGACCAAAATTTCATGAAAGGTCTGTAGAATGGGAATATAGACATAGCTGGGAAGTTCACCTTGGATGTGGAAGGGGCACCAGTTTCGCTGATGTAGAAGGGAAGGAAATGAAGGAGGTAGTTTCAGATGTATTTGGGGATTGGGGAGTATGTTGTAATGTACCCCCATCTTACAAAGGATGCCTCAAGAAGTCGAATTATGGAGCCGTTTATTAAAAGCCTGCGGCATTCGAGGGAGCCATTCAGCACTCCAAACCTCGCAGCCCCAAACAGATTGGGCTTATATTGACAGAATATTACTAAAGGTATCGATTACATCTTTGGGTCTGGGATGAGGAATCTGTTTCGTGCAGAGTATTTACAGAAGCGAAATTGAGCAAGTTAGTTATCTAAAGTATCTACGAATCACTGAATCAACAGATACACATTATCTGGGACCACCAGGGTAATTTAGAATAATTGTGCTGTCCAGATTCCGGGACCACTGAGTCAACGGAAACTCGTTATCTGTAGCTACTGAGACAGTTTAGGATAATTGAGCTGTCTTGGTTCCCAGAAGAATGTGCTTTGATGACCAGTGAGATCACAACCAATGGGATATTCAAACCTCCATCAATGGAGTATTCATTCATACATAAGTTCAGAAAATCAAAATAACTTTCAATTGTTTTAGCGAACAAGTAAGTACAGAACCCAACAGCAGTTTTTACCTGAGTTGATTGCTACCATACTTCAAGTGGACATTAAGAAAACTATCATTGCCCTAACTAGTTTGGCTCAGTGAATGGAGTGTCGGCCTGTGGACTCTACGATCCCAGGTTCAATTCCAGTCAAGGGCATGCACCTTGGTTGCAGGCACATCCCAGGAGAGAGTGTGCAGGAGGCAGCTGATAGATGTTTCTATCTCATCGATGTTTCTAACTCTCTATCCCTCTCCCTTCCTCTTTGTAAAAAATCAATAAAATATATTTTTTTTTTTAAGAAAAGAAAGAAAACTGTCACCTGGGAGGTTGTTGTGATGACGCCTGAGGAGTCAGGGTCAGGATCATGTGCTAATAAAAAGCAGGGTGTCCGAGAAGTGGCTTGAGTTTTGGAATAGCCATTAAGGGGGCACAAGTAGTGGGCATTCTTCTGGACTCCCTACAGCCACCCATATTTGGGCACTTGATAGAAGGATTCACAGGACTCGGAGGCAGTTGTATTCACAGCTGAGATTTCTTACAGTGAAAGGACATGTGCCAGGATCAGCAAGGGGAAAAGACTCATCAGCTAGCCTTTCAAAGTTCTCCTTCCCATAGATGAAGATGAGGGATGCCCATAAAGTGCTCCCTCCTCCAGCAGTGACAAGCAGGAACATATTCCCAGTGTTTCTGCCCAGGAAAGCTGGCTGAAGACCTCAGTGTTCCTCCCTCCACCCCTCATCTTGCACACAGAAGAACCTTTCATTGGTATAGGGTGCATCCAAAACTAAGTTCCCAAAGGCCTGCCCCATGAGATCCTTAAGATCAACTCAGACTTGATCTGTCAATACTTTCTGCACAGACACAAAGCCTGATAATTATCCCAGGTTTTGGTGTGCCAGTCTGCACGATTTCATGGTTTTGTAATTTTCTCTATTGGGCATCTCAAGTAGTGGAGTAGAAACATTGAGTAGATTTATCCAGACTTTAAGGTTTTATAGGGCCTGAAAGTTCTAAGAAAGGATGGGTTGGGGAAGCAAAAAGGCACTAAATAAGATAATGATGAGAGAGCTAAAGAGCAGAATTTTGGGTTTCCTGTAGGCTACAGAGGAAAAGACTAAGCAAGGCAAGGTGTGACTCTGATTAGAAGAAAACAGGCAAGAGCAGAAGATCTGCCTGATGATGGCAAGCATCCAAGATGAGGACATGGGCTAACTTCTCTCTCTAGGCTAGTGAAAACCAGACTCATAGGTTTTGTTGTTCTTGTTGTTATTGTCTCTATCTACTAGGAACGTCACCTTATTTAATGTAAAATAAGCTTCATGTGTATGTCTATGTCTATGCTATGAATTCTGTTTTCTTAAAAATGTTTTCTGGGTCTATATAATCATTTTTCTAACATACTAAGTTTTCCTCTGTTCTTTACTTGCTTTTTCATCATAGAGGATACTTCTGACAAGATGGATGGTAAGAACTCCCTGATTCTATTACTAAAGATTTTTATGGTCCTTGGATTCTATTTAATATCTCTGTTATTTTCTTCATTTCTAAAATAGACTGCTTATTTAGCAGCAACCTTTATGTGAAAATGCCTACATGATGCTGTGATTTTATTTTAGGTTAGGCATATCCATTTTGGTGTTTCCTAGTCTACACAAATACTAGATTGCTGCTTGTTGTAAGTTAAATCAGTTATCTTAAATGTTTTTATCCTAGCTCTTAGTAATAATCTTTATTTCTTATGTTTTTCTCTAATATATCAGACTTAGAAGAATAGAAAGGAATATCATGTCATTGGATTCAATTCTTTAATTTACTAACTCTGATACAGAGAGACAAATGACATGTTTTTCAGATTCATTTGGTTATTTATGAATATAAAATGCAAGTTACAGATGCTATATTTTTAAGAGTGACTTTTAAACTAACATTTAATCAAAACTTGATTTACTTTAAGTTTTGCCTTTTTCATTTCATTATTCAAATGATGTTTTGTTACTTGATTCAATATGGTATTTTTTTTATCTGGGGAGTATTTTTTTGTCTGTTAATAGACAGTATTTTGTCCATACTTTCCCTTCCCTGTATTAGGTACCTTCATGTTATCTAGGAATTTGAGTTTTATAAAAGAGCTTGTAAGAAGATATTGAATCTGTAAGTCACAGTATGAGATCTAGGGAAAACGGAGAACTGTATTTTTTTCTGTCAATTTTTACATAATCTCTGAAATTGATGTCTTTCATTCTGAAGAAATGGAACATTGGGCACATGAGTATTACTTATATTAGTCTCTATTTTTTTCTAGTGTTTAATATATTTCATTAATTTTTAAAGTTTTTTGAATGAAATGAAAGTTCATCAAACTCTTGATATGACTTCTATCACTGAATTATGGATCCTTTAAAAACAAATCATTCTTTTCAGATAAAAATATTTTTCTGTTTGGGTCAGAAACATCAGTCTGTTTGACAAAACACTTGTTATGTGATGTGTTAATGTCACTGATGATCGATCCTATATTTTTAAAAATATCTATATACACACAGAGAGACATCTGTTATTGCCCTTTAGAGGTAATGAGCTATGATATTTGTGTTTGGTCATTTTTGCTCATTTTCATTGACATCTTAGGGAGCAAACATAAATGTTGAGTAAATAGCTGATGGATTGATATGTCTTTATAATGCTTTGGTGACAATACTGGGTTAATGAGGCCTAGGTCGTGGATTTGGTTCCTATGTTTCTCAGTTAGCTTTTCTAGTTCTCTTGTGGACTAACTTTGAAAATGCACCAAAAATACTCTTACTCTGGAAAAATCTATAAAAATCTTTATTTCAAAGGGAAGTAATGACAGTTGCATCTTTCTTGAGTGGTTAATTTTTCTGATTTTCTTATTCAGAAACCCTGCAGAAAAAAAGTTTACATTATGAAATTTTGCCATTTTTAGTTGTCTAGTTTTAACCTTTTTTGTGCTGTGAGTCATTAGGTTACCTCAATTTTTGTTCTTTGTCAAAATGAACCTTATCTGAAGACTATTAAGAGTAGGAGGCTTTCTTTTTACCCTTTTATTTTAGTTTTGGGTGGGAGTCACAAAGTAGAACAATTAGCATTGGCAGAATTTGTTGAAATGTTATTGTTTTATTTCTCTTATTTAGGAACAGCTTCTGAAGATGGTAAGAATTATATATTTTGCTAGTAACACAAATACCTCTATATTAATATTTTCATCAATAGAAATTAAATATTAAAAACTAAAATAGGCTAATTTTTTTTTGCAAATCCATATTATTTGCCAGCTGTTGTAGCTTCTACATTTTTATGCTTGGTTTGTGTTAGTTATATATGTGGATTTTTTTTTTAATTCTTCATTCATGAGTTTTGCTTTGAATCTTCAATCATCTCATGCTGGAAAAACATAATTGCTTAACATGTTTAATAATATCTGGTATAAAGTTAGCACACAGTTCCATTTGTTTCCATAGTGGCAGTAATGCTTTTCTTTTGTTTTTGTGTTTATGTTTTTTAATGAATGCCAACTCACTTATACTTTGAGGAAGCATGTGTCATGCTTTATTGGAGTTTAAATATCATCAGCTTTTAAATGTGTTTAGTCAGCTTTTAAATGTATCTTTGTTTTTTAATTAGTTGCTGGGGAATTACATACATGATTTGAATTTGAGAGTACAAAACACTTGTTAGATATAATATTTTATTTTACTGAGCCAGCTTACTTAAAAAATAATATTTATTGCTTTTTAATTTGCAGAGAAGGGAAAAATTCAATTTTTATATTTATCCTACATGAAGTCTGTCTTATTAAATATCTGATTGGATACACATTTTCTTTTTCCTAAGTCTGACATGGATGTGACACTTTCTTGTGATACAAAACCAAATAGATTTAACTTGCTATTTTTCTCATATTTACTCTGATATATTTGAAATCTTTTCATATTTTATGTTTTAAGTTGGAATTCCTTATGAAAATGGTTCTGGCACTGTGTTATTGTAATTTAGAATGTAGCACCAATACTTAACTTACCTTAATTTCTTTGTTATATTGGATAAATTATCTATTTCAAAAATAATAATTTTATCTGTTTTATTTCTTAGTCTGGAGAACATTGTATCCAACTCTAAACAGACTATAAAAGGGTGAAAGGCCTAAACTGTGGGCTTTTTTATGGAACCTTGAAGAAGTTGGTAGAGTGTAGGACTCTACCAACTATACTTCTGGTTTTGCTTTTGTTTTATTCCCAATTCTTATTCTTTTAAATTAATTTTGTAATTTTTCTTAATATTCCGGTTATTTTTCATGGCTGATATAGTCATATCAGGCTAGGCAGTATATTGTGATGGCCGTATAAATTGTACCTTTTTAAAAAATATGTATTTTACTGATTTTTCACAGCAAGGAAGGGATAGGGATAGAGAGTTAGAAAGATCAATCAGCTGCCTCCTGCACGCCCCCCACTGGGGACGTGCCTGCAACCAAGGTACATGCCCCTCAGCGGAATTGAACCTGGGACCCTTTGGTCTGCAGGCCAGCGCTCTATCCACTGAGCCAAACCGGTCAGGGCCAAATTGTACCTTTTAATAAAAAAGATTCTGATCCCTTCTTTGTGATTGGTATTGGCTCTGCTTTGATAGTGGTTGAAACTATATCTTAAGAAGACCAAAGTACCTGCTTTAATAAGCGTTATCTCTTGGTTTAAGAGCTCCAGAGATAGATCTTTGTGGCTTGGTTTGTGGAGAGGATGAATCTCGTAGAGGAGAATGCAGTACAGCCTAGAGGTAGAGAAGGAAATGTGTTGAGAAAGTTGCCAACTTTTGTGTGATAGTTACTTCTCAAATCATTTTATACATGAAATAGATTGCTTAGAGAAAGACAATGATAAACACATCCATATCCATCTATAGTAATCTGATGTTTAGCACAGGATAACAGGATTGAATATTTTACCTAGTAAGATGTTCTTGCAAATCCCTTTAGAAGAAGTGTATTTTCAGTTAAATGAATTGTTTGGGTTGTTGTTCCTTTATTTAATATGCTCTGGATTTGAGAATAAATGTCATAGATACTGAAATTTTAGAGTTGGAATTACCAAATAGACTGTCTATGGTAACTTTCTTAGTTATAATTCTACTGGACTAATCAAACTAAGAATAGAAATCTTTTAATTTGACTTTACTCTTATCCTTGGTGGAAATTTAGCTTATGGTGGAACACATAAAAAAACAGTATGTATTTTTAAAAGTTTTAGAGAAGTATAACATATAAGTGATGACTATATTATTACAGAATTTAAGAATACTTGGAAACCACACTCAATTAGAAAATTGTAGTGAGATTTCACCCCTCATTACTAAATATTATTATACAAAACTGCCTTTATTTATGTAAAACATTTTATTCCTTAGGTCGAGTGAGAGCAAAGCTTTCAGCACCACTGGCTGGCATAGGAAATGCCAAGACAGATTCCAGAGGAAGAAGTCGAACAAAAATGGTGTCTCAGTCACAGCGTACGTATTACCTATCAGTTCTATATTGGTAATATGTTATGTTAAGAGTGTTGCTTATATATTACTGTATTAGGAGATTGACCAGTGGATAAAGACAAAGCTAATTTTAAAAAAACAAGCCACATACTGAGTTCTTGTTCTATACTTTAGGTTCATCATCACCTGACAAAAATGAAGGTATTTTTTTTTCAATGTTTTGGGTCAGTTGTTGTGCATGTTTTGGAATTTTTTTGAGTGGGTGTTGTCTTGTCTTTGGTGTGTTATTAGGGCTGCATCATTAATATCTGCCACTTAGAAAGAAAAACTTCATCTGCTGTATAAACTTTTGCATGGAGATATTTTAAGTAGCACAGATCTCTTAGTATTAAGGTTTTGACAGTTTACTCAGAAACTTGCAAAATGTGGAAAATTGTGCTTTTTAGAGGCAAAATAATTGCCATGTGTTAACATCTAATCTGATTGCATCTAGCTAATGATATTCAAGGACAGATACATGGTATCGTCATATTTGCCCCAAAATCTATTTAAATATAGATAGCATTTTTGGCAGCT
Organism: Lasiurus cinereus; assembly: GCA_011751065.1. Classification (NCBI taxonomy): domain Eukaryota; kingdom Metazoa; phylum Chordata; class Mammalia; order Chiroptera; family Vespertilionidae; genus Lasiurus; species Lasiurus cinereus. Next base: position 29,891,491 of record JAAGEH010000125.1, on the reverse strand, counting down.
ATAAACTGATTCAGAGTGAGGAAACAACTTAAAATGACTAGTTCTGTTACATTTCTTATTAAATTAAATATTTATATTTTTGCTGTTTTATTGGAAGCTGAACTTCTGTATAAGGCCCATTGTTAAAAAGCACAATTTTGAGGCCTAGGTTAAATGAATGATCCATTTCTACATGTTCCAGAACAGTAACACATACACTTATGGCATTATTAATTTAAAGCAGCTTGTTCCCATTCCTTCTTTATCAAAAGATTTTCATTAGCACTTATCTCTAAAAATAGAAATTTTTTTCTAGGAAAGTCATTCTGGGGTTATTATACATACGGGCTATTTGGGAAAGGAATAGATTTAATTATCTTCCTTGTTACTTAGGTGATTTATCAAGAAAAAGAAACCCTATTTTGTCTTTTTTTTTAACCTTATTCCTGAATCTTGGAATCAAAGAAAAGATAGCTGGGCTTGGAGAAGACCAGGGTGATGAATATATAATTCTACCTAGCAGATTCTTCTCCCCTTCTCTTTCCAAAGCCAAACGATCCAGGCAGAGTAACAGTGGGAGCACTCAACAAGAGTCCTAAAAATAAGCAGAAATGCTCAGTAAAATTACAAATTTTACAAATAGAAAAACTGGCAAATGCCTTCTGGGTAAGGTCTCTTCTCCCAACCAGTTAGGAATGGATAATATCACAGTCTTCCCTGAGCTTGTGTGTTTTTAGAATACTTTTTTAAACTAACTTAATCTTAACAATGTGTCATAGTAGTTTAGAGTCTTGATATTTCAAATGTCTGCCCAGACCAGCATCAGCATCACTGGGAACTTGTTAGGAATATACAATCTCATGCCATATTCAATTCAATCTATGATAAGATAACTAAATAATTTGTATTACAAGAAAATTTGAGAATTAGTAATTTAAATCACAGAGCCCTAGCCAATTTGGCTCAGTGGATAGAGCATTGGCCTGCGGACTGAAAAGTCCCAGGTTTGATTCCAGTCAAGGGCACATGCCTGGGTTGTGGGCTCGATCCCCATTAGGGGGAGGGGAGTGCAAGAGGCAGCCAGTCAATGATTCTCTCTCATCATTGATGTTTCTCTCTCTCTCTCTCTCTCGCTCTCTCCCTTCCTCTCTGGAATCAATAAACATATATTGGGGGGAAAAAGCACAAACTCGAGCACCATACTGCTCAGATTTGAATCATGGCCCCTCCAGATTTTTTAAAGTTGTATTTACATCTGTAAATAATCATCTGTAAAGTAAAGAGCATATTCTCAGAGGATTGTTGTGAGGATTAAATGATGAATAGTACATTTAATACACTTAAGACAGTGCCTGGGCCCAGAGTAAGTACTATATATATTAGCTAATAAAATTCGTTATTCAAAATCTAATGTTAACTTAATTATATACTCCTATTGTGTACTTCTGCACTGTGTTATTCTGTGGCCTTCAGGAAACAAAGAAATAAATAATGATGAAGTTTTAAAATGTGACATTTAAAAACTGAACTCACAGTAGAGATTCAAAGTGCTTAGTGTATGGATTTTTAATACATTACTCAAGGACCTTAATTTTAGGTGTATTTAACTACTTCTGTAGAATATAGCATAATTTTTTTATATTGATTTTTTTTTTTAACTTCAAAACCCTAATTCACAATCTTTCCTAAAGAGTTAGAACAGCCCTAACCAGTTTGGCTCAGTGGATAGAAAAGTTGGCCTGCAGACTGAAAGGTCCCAGATTCAATTCCAGTTAAGGGCATGTATCTTGGTTGTAGGCACATCTCCAGTAGGAGGTGTGCAGGAAGCAGCTGAAAATATGTTTTTAAAAAAGGTGGGGGTTGGGGGGTGAGCATGTAATGATAGGGTTTTAGATTTAAGTAGGATTTTAAAACTAGAAGACATTTTTACTGTACTTAGTTTTAAATCATGTTGGAGAGGTTTTTGCTTGCTTATTTATTTGAATGACTATGTGTTCCATTCCACATCCTCTTGAAAAAAAGATATGGTGGCCCTATAGAATTTGATGCAAGTTTCCTTATAATATGTTTACAGAATTATTGCTGTGATATCCATTTCACTTTGTTGTAGAGTAATTCATTAGGGTTTGCATGGTATTTCCATATTTTTATGTCATCATTTAGAAAAAAACTCTTGGATCAAAGCAGGTGTGTTCTGATGGTTAACCAAAATAAATAAAAGCAGACCAAGTTCGAGACTTCCAGATTTATATTTATGTAAGGATTGTGTCCTTTTGTTTTTGTTGTTGGTAGTGACTGGTTGTGTACAAATGATTGTACAGCCTGTCAGAAACTTTGTCTCCCTGCCCCGACCCATTTTCTGCCATTTGTTTTATTCTGTGTGTCTTAAGAAAGACAGAATGTGTAGCTTTTTCATGTAATTTTTCTTCAGCTATAAGATGTTGTAGTTCTTCTTTGCCTATAGTTTAAAATTAAATGTTTAAGCAATAAAAACTTAAACATTTAATTATTTAGATTTTAGGCCATCAGAAGAAAAGCTGAAGAATTTACATTTATTTTTGCAACTTCATTTCATCTGCTTTGTACATGAGTGTCTTACTTCAGCTTACCAGCTGCAAAAACTACTAAATGTACCTATTTTTGTTACAGACATCTATGGTTTGGGGATTTTTTGGGTTTGTTTGTGTTTTGTTTTTTTTGCCTTACAGTTTTTTATTTTCTAAGAACTGACTAAAGCTTTCTTATTTCCATCTGCCATCCACTTTAAATCTGCTCTGCCCCTCAACATGGATTATAACCCTTACCCTAATTCTGCCTTTACACTTGTTCAGGATCACAATCTGCTAATACCATTGGTGGTAAGAATCTGTAGACTCTATGTGTCCATCTATTGTTTGATCACCTACTTTCATGATCAAGAATGGGTTCTATTCAGCAGAAATTCGTAACATAATAGCCCATCACTTTGGAGCTATATTGCCCATTATGATTTTTCCTTGGCCTATCTTTTATTACCAAAACCCTGGATTTTAAAAATTATCCAAGTTGACCCCACAGGTATAAACATGCAGAAGCAAAGGAGATTTAGTAGTGCTTTGAAAATATCTCATAACAATATAAAATGGTAGTTTGAATACTTTAGGCAGCACGAGAGAAATTAGGCGTCCATTTTTAATTTTTACAAATTAGAGTATTTTCTAGTAGGGTGATACTTCCTAGGTACATCATGCCCCTTTTCATCACTCTGTGGTTTTCTTAGAAATAATTAGCCTTGGTAGTTCTTGCTGGAGAAAGAACCTTGATATTTTCTTCTTCTAAGTTTAAGTTATTCCAAATGATTCATAGGCACTGCAGTTGTATTATTTGGATAAATTCAATATATCTAGAATAGGTGGAGTGGTTACTCTCCTTCTATACTGTATGTTTGCTGTCTGCTGAATAGACCCACACTTCAAGGAATTCTCTAGTCTCCTACAAATACCTCTGCCCCTAAACTTATACTAGTTTAACTGAATACCATATTGTACATGTTCAGTTCATTATTTCCACTTTTTATATTGTTGCAAGTGTTCCCATAAAATATTCCATCAGCTTATGTTGCATTGTGAGTTTGTGGCATGTTGGGTGTTTGGATGTTTTGGTGTGTATGTTTAGTTTAGACTCTGCATGGAGAAATAGGTGCCTGGTGAGTATCCCTAAGGTTTAACTTAAAGAAACCTGATTTAAAGATTCTTCACCTGAAACATCATGAATTAATTCATATCAGCCACATTTTAAAGTAGATTTGAATAATTTCCCTACAATAGTTTAAAATTTCTTCTACTCAAATAGTTAAGTCATTAATTTCATTAGAAACACTGCTTTGTTTTATAGTATTGTTATAACCAGTGGAAGTTCTATTTCATATAGTGTGCTGATAAAGTTTAGGAATTAAGCATATGTTTATACTATATTCAGAAAAACCAAGCCAAGAGAGCTATAGCAAGGGTCATAGATCAGCAGCCCAAGGACCACATCCCACCTGTCTCCATTCATGTATTATTTGGTCTACTACACAACATAATAAAAATCAGGAAATTTTAAAGCTTCAATTTGTTTTAAAATTCCCAAACTTGGCCAGTATCACCTCAAGACAGCTGGCTGGAACTAAAAAGTCACCGCTCCCTGCCTTACACTCAGCACTGTGCCCTCACTGACATCCCTTCTTATCTCATTGGCATTTGAGTCTTTAATCTGCTCGGTGGAAATGAAGTGTGATTGGGTAAGATTGCACAAGGTGAGCACTGATTGCCCCGTTGATGAGGAAAAGTAATGCCAACAAAGGGGAAATGTTGCTTTCAAGAAGATTTATGTGTGTGCAGGTTTAACTTTTCTCTATCACTACCTACCATTCAGAATCTAGAGTCAGATTATACCTTGCAGTTATCTAGTCAATGCAGACATAAAATGTTTTCACAAGGAGCTCATCCCCTGAAAAGTTAACCCAGGCAATTCTAGTTTTAAAACATGTTTCTTAAGTTTTTTTTTTTAAACCCTTGCCTTAATCTCTGAGATTTTACTTACCTCCTTTATTTCCCCGACCACATATCCTGTTCCTTTCAAGACCAAATATCACCAGGTTGGAAAGGATCTGACTTTGGCATTTGCCTTTTAGTCCTATTCTACCCTCAGTACTTCTACATCTCAGATTGTGGCCACGCAAGATCCCTTTGCTATTTAAAGGCAAATAGCAGGTTTCTTTTCAGCTGGCCAATTTTGTAAACATTTAAAATTTAATTTTGTAAAAATTTTAAAAATAACTTTGTTATACCCATTCAGAGGCATTCTCAGCAGGACAACTTAACATGAAGCAAGTTTTTATTATATTTTCAACAAAAACAATAACAGTGACAGATTATTAATTTTTTCTTTTTAATATATGGCTTTAGCCATATGAAATATAATGCCTGAAAGTTATTTTTTTTTAAATATATTTCATTGATTTTTTACAAAGAGAAAGGGAGAGGGAGAGAGAGTTAGAAACATCGATGAGAGAGAAACATCGATCAGCTGCCTCCTGCATGCCCCCTACTGGGGATGTACCCGCAACCAAGGTACATGCCCCCGACCAGAATCCAACCTAGGACCCTTCAGTCCTCAAGCTGATGCTCTATCCACTGAGCCAAACTGGTTTTGGCTAAAAGTTTTTTCTTTGGAAATCTTTTATACTATTTGTGTTCTGAAAATCATAATAGTGTTGCCCTTATCAAACATAGATGGTATCTTGTACCTCCCAAATTTTTAAGTATATTTCACATGATTTATCATTTGTAGTATATACTTAGAGGCCAGATTATTATGATCTCTGAAGGCATGATAATCTGGCCACTCAGTGTACATCCTATATAAAAAAGGCTAATATGTAAATTGTCCCCTTGACCAGAAGTTCGACCAGCAGGCAGGCTGGCTAACTGCCCCTATCCCTTCCCCCTGGCCAGGCTGGCCAGACCTCAGTGATGCACAAATTCATGCACTAGGCCTCTAATTTACACACACACACACACACACACACACACACACACACATACACACACTGAGTGGCCAGATTATTATGCATTCAGAAATCATAATAATCTGGCCACTCAATGTATGTATTTTCCCCATAGGTTATGGGTATATATAAATCTTTTTTCATTCCATTTTCTTTGCACTTAGTTAAAATACTAGCACAGTGTTCTCAGATGTATTTCTTAAATTTTTATCCTTTCAGCAAGTTCTCTTGGAATTCACATCTTAACATTTGTACGTGTGTTTGGTTCAGCTGGCAGCCGGTCTGGATCTCCAGGAAGAGTTCTGACCACAACAGCCCTCTCCACTGTGAGTTCTGGTGTTCAGAGAGTCCTGGTCAATTCATCCTCAGCACAGAAGAGAAGCAAGATACCACGGAGCCAGGGCTGTAGCAGAGAGGCGAGTCCTTCTAGGCTCTCAGTGGGTAAGTTTTCTGCATGAGACTTGGGACCTTTTATTTCTTTTGTGTTTCAGGTTTTGGTAGCATTGAAGACTGATTAGGCACTTCTACGTTAGAGGAAAACTTAAAATCCAAGGCAAATTTGAAATATAGGTTATAAATTGAATTAGTTTATCTTAAAAGTGTAATTCATATAATTACTAAACTATTATTTTGCCCTTCTCATCTAAAACAAATTAGAGGACTGTATTCAAGAAATTTAACCATATTTCTGATAATGCTTTGATTCTAGGAAGAGTTAACTTCTTCCCAGCCTTAGAAAACTTAAGTTATTGATCACTTTTCAAGAAAGAAAAGTAAAACCGAAATATCTAAAATACAAATTCTGTCTTCTGTTTTCTCCCTTTTGAATGCTGCTGATGCTCTGGACCAGCTCGAAGCAGTCGTATTCCTCGACCAAGTGTCAGTCAAGGGTGCAGCCGAGAGGCCAGTCGGGAGAGCAGCCGGGACACAAGTCCTGTCCGATCTTTCCAGCCCCTCGGTACGTATTTGGGCAGGTGTGAGGTGCTGCTTTCCCCTTGTGGTTTTCACCAGCTGGTAACCGCAGTGTACGCTGGGTTTAGCTTTCTGCATCCAATGTATCTTCAACTCTATCATCTTCTGCTGCTTTGAGGAAAGAAACAGAAGGAAATTTTATATTTGGGATATTCCTTGGATGTTGGTTTAATCTTAAATGAGCAAGTTAGACATTGTATAAACAAATTGTCTTTATAATCCAGTAAATATCACACAGATTTAAACTACAGAATATTGAATTCAGTATTTTTATTAATACACATAAAATTTAAATATAAATATAGGTATTTACTCTCAAGTGAAATATGAATTGTTTGAGTACTTTTGTCCTTTTCAGAAGAAATATTAACATTTCTACTAAGACATTTGACTTTGGTTACTGAAAAGAGTGCTGCAGAATAATATCTGAACTACTTATTAAAATGAGCAGAATTAGCATTTTATAGTATTTTCCAGTTTGTCATTTCCTATATATCATATGGCTCATGTCATGTTATTGCTATAGAACCTATCTGTCCCTCATTATAGAGATTGTATTATAATCTTGTTTATAAGACCATATAACATTCTATTTACCTCAATTATAAAAATGGTAAATGCTTTTTTTAAGCCTTTAGTATTTTAGAATAATGGAAAGGCAGAATATTTTTCACTGAAACTCTTTAGGATTTCTGCATAGTCCTCTAAAATTTTTAACTAGTACTTTGCTTATATGCCCATACATTTAGCCATTTCAGATTTTTCTTTTAATTTTATAAAATTTAGGTAACTAATACTTGGAGAGTTGCTCTTCAGACTTTGTGACACTTAAGTAAAACATAGATCTTACTCTCTATTGGAATTATTTCCTTTGACAGACATGTTAGTATAGAATTTCTAGAGATTAATTTATTGTTCTCTGGGTCATTTGGCTCAAATATATCCCTATATCCCTGACTTAGAAAACCCCATTGAGCTAGGCACACAGACAGGAATATCCTTAATCTTCGTGTGTAGCCACGTGTTCCAGGTACCAAAGAGTCCCTTTCTGTATATTGCCAGAGATCTTCTTAATTCATATTACAATAGTTTTAGTCTGTGGGGTATCTGTGTGTGTGCACATAGGTACACACATTAAGAAGTAAATTAAATTATACATTTGTATAAAGTAAGCATACCACCTTTAAGAATTGAAGGAAATAGAGTGGGTATAGGGTTAAGAGCATATATTCTAGGGCCAGATGGCCTAAGTTCTTACCCAGGTTGTAACATTTCTATACCTGGGTGTCCTCATCTGTAAAACTAGGATAATTAGTAGCATGTACTCAGGATTGTTTATAAAATGCTAGAAAGGAGAGAATGTATGAAAACACCCTCAGAGCAGTGCCTGCCACCACTATTGCTGCTCCTGCACCTCTTCCCCGGCGGCTCTAATTGCTCACCTGGAAATAGTTCTGTTAGGCTCTAGGATCTTAGATTGTTTCAATGGTCTAGCACCTGCATTTGTATGATGCTAATACCACAGAATTATTAGGAAGAAACAAAAATGTGTGTCTGTTCTTTTAAAATCTGTATAATAGAGAGTAAAGGAAATTTACAACCAACAATTAATTAATTTAAAAAACAAACATTGTTGCCCTGTCCTCTTATCGTTCACTGGTTAGAGCATTGGCCCACACACCAAAGGGTTGTGGGTTCAATTCCTGGGCAAGGGCATGTACTTAAGTTGCAGGTTCACAGGGTGCATGCAGGAGGCAGCCAATCGATTGTCTATCACATCAATGTTCCACTCTCCCTACCTCTCTCTCTCCTTTCTTCCCTCCCTCCATACTGTACACTCTCCCTCCCTTCTACTCTCTCTAAAACTCAATGGAAAAAATATCTTCAGGTGAGGATTAACAAAATAAATAAATAAATAAAATAAAATAAGCATTGTTAATGTCTATTTTTAAGACATTAATTTTCTAGATTCATCTCAAAGCTTCCATTTGACAATTTAAGTCACTTAAATTTTATTAAAGGAAGCAGTTTTCCTGATTCTAATGAAATATCCTATTTCAGTTAAGGATATTAAGTCTACTAATTATGTACTAGAGTTGTAGAAGAACTTACTTTTATAGCCCTTTTATTTACATACTAGAGGCCTGATGCACAAAATTCGTGCAAGAGGAGGCCTTCCTTCCCCCAGCTGCTGGCACCGGCTTCCCTTTGGCACCCGGGACCTGGGTTTTCCTCCAGCCACTAGCAGGTACCCAGGACCTGGGCTTCCCTCACAGCCCCAGCTTCGTCTGGAAAGTTGTCAGAAAGGATGTCCAGTCTAATTAGCATATTATGCTTTTATTATTATAGACTAGAGGCCCAGTGCACGAATTCATGCATAAGTAGAGTCCTTCGGCCTAGCCAGTAATCAAGGCTTATCAGGGGACCAGCCAGCTAGGGGGAGGGACCAAAGGAGGTTGGCCAGCAGGGGCAGGAGGAGGGGCTGTGGGAGTGCACCTACCACCAGGGAGCAGCTTCTGCATTTAGTGTCTGCCCTCTGGTGGTCAGTCCGCATTATAGCGACCAGTTGTTCTGTCATAATGGTCACTTAGGCTTTTATATAAATAGATGGATACTGCATAGTAAACGTATCAGATAAGTCCTGTTTGTTACACAGGGTTTAAGAGTAACATTCCCAAAGGTGAGGTTGTTCCCCCAGTTTCCATTTTCTGCTGTATTTGCCTGTATTCTGCTGTCCTTATTTTATTTGGTGAATCCTTTTGTTGCTTCTAACTTGAATATTGCCATTTAGCAGGTGGATTCAATAGCTTACCATTTATTCAGTAGTAGCACATGGCTAGTGTGAGGGCCCAAAAACATCACAAATCAATCAGAGCTGAGCAAAGCTGAACTTCCTCAAACCTGCACCCTCAGTTTCCATTTATTTCCAGTACTAAGAAAGGCTTAAATTATAACAAGCACATGAGGGCTGCTTCTTACCCTCTTATCTTCACCAACAGATAACTACTAATTACTTACTGTTTTGCAGAGATTTACATCCATTAGGCATTGCTATATTGGTTCAACTCTTTCTCAGCATTATAGAAATTATTTCTATTGAGTAAAATTAAAACTAACTATTTATTTCTATTGAGTAAAATTAAAACTCAGTGGTTGAGCATCAAGTCAAGAACCAAGAGGCCATTGGTTCAATTCCCAGTCAGGGCACATGCCCAGGTTGTGGGTTCAATCCCTTGTGAGGGGTATGCAGGAGGCAGTCAATTAATGATTCTCTCGCATCATTGATGTTTCTATCTCTCTCTCCCTCTCCTTTCCTCTCTGAAATAAAAATATATTTTTTGAAAACTAAGTATTTTTACTAACAAATGAATCATCTTTCAAGCTCTAATAAAGCATTTTGTGCCGCAGTATTTCTGTTTAATCCTTCCCTCAATTTTTATTATCATCTTCTTGTTCATTAAGTTCCTGTGGCAAAGGAAAGAGTGATTTATGAAACAAAAGTTTTAACTGCTCTGATTAATATATCTGAAGAAGAGTAACTTTTAGAATAAAAGATATTTTGTTAGATATCAAAATGCATTTTTTTCATGACTTATTTCTACGTGTATGAAAAATACTGACTTTATAGTGGTATTGTGGGTTTTAAGATCTAAAATTTTAACTATGATAAATTTAGATTTAGAGAAACATGCCATAGGGGCATGGAGATGTTTCATACATTTCCAGGTTTTTTAAAAATTAAATTTGTAATGTTCTTTTTTTGATGCTCAAATGTACTTTAATATTTAAATAATCTGAATGTAGATTGGTCAGTCTGTGAACTATATGAAAAATGTTTATGTTAACATAAATGATGTATGTTAGCTTTTGAACAATGTGAAGATGGTAAGTGTGAGATACTAGGCCTTGAAAGAGTAAAGATACTGAGGTATATCACATACAAGTGTGGCTTTGATCAGGTTAATTAATCTTTCTCTATGCTTTAGCTTTCCTATTTATAAAATAGAATAGTGATAACTTTCATTGGGTTTAGGATTGGAGGAGATAGGATTATTATTGATTACTAGTTACCATAGTGGTTTTTTTTTTAAACTACAATGCTCATTTTTTTGTTTCATGCTTGTACTTTTGACATTTCCTTCCATTTGAATACTTACTTTTTTTGTCTCCTGTGGGATTGTCTGTCCCCTAAGATGTAAAATCTGTTGTGTGTCAAGGATGATGTTCAATTGCTAATGTTCAGTTACCCTGTTTGGCAGTATTCTGATCCTTAACTATTAAAAGTAATGCCAGTGTTAATTAACTCTCCTTGCCTGACTGTAGTGCTGCCACTATTCCTTGTTTCTGTGGTAATAGATGAGGTTTGTATGGTCCTGTTATTCCAGCCTCCAGACACCATTCCAGATCTACTGGTGCCCTCTACGCCCCCGATGTGTACGGGGCCTCAGGTGAAGGATGAGTACATTTTCACTCTCATCTGTGCATTCATCTCAGATTTTTGTCTTTTCAGTTTCCATTGAATAATATTCATGTTTTAAAGTTAATTTGTTTTTTATTTAAATTTAATTTGTTGGAAAATAAATCACTTGTGGTATTTTCATTTTCCTCCAACTAATTTTTCCCCCTTTGGCAACCTTATTTGAACATTTTTCCTTTGGCAGATGTACATTTTTTTTTTGTAAACCTAAGTTATGTCATTTTTAAATATAGAGTTGTTTTATGTTCTTAGTTATGTACCTCATCTTTGTACATTAAAAAAAAAAAACCAAAATGGTGGATGAAGTGTTTTAATTGTGCATGATGGTATAGAAAGTAGTTAAGGGGGAGAACCCATATGGTTTGTCTTCATATACCTCAGAATGTCAGGCACTTATTAGTAGGTACTTAATAAATATCAAATGATATGTCTTAATTGTAGAATGAATTCAGCCTGTCTTGAAGGAGAAGAGATAATAATTAGAGGGTTTTTTCTCTTGTAAAGTCCTGGTGTGGCTTCAATGAATTTAATAATCATTCTTGGTTTAAGGATTGAAATTTGTTCTAGTCTCACCAATGTGGATGAGATTGGTCCAACTGAGAGCTAGATTAATTATAATGCTACAGACTTGAAAGCTCCTAGTCTGCCAGCCATGCTTTCTTCCATCTTCTAATTGTGAATGTATTGTAACTACTGATCTTTAAATTTAGTTTTTACAGATTGTCAGCAATTTTAATTGCCTTTACTGTTTTATTGACCAAAAACTATATGTACCAGAAAATACTGTATTGCTTTTAAAATGCTTTCCCCATTGGTTTTTTTTTTTTTCCTCCCTTTAAGGATCTTAAACTTTCTAACCTGACACTGTTACATTTATGACTTTCTCAAAACTGTTTTCCTTCTTCTGATGAATTAGGTCCAGGATATGGGATCAGCCAATCAAGTCGACTATCATCTTCTGTCAGTGCCATGCGAGTCCTAAACACAGGTTCTGATGTGGAGGAGGCGGTAGCAGATGCCTTGGTACTTTCCTTTATTTTCTTATCTTTATAGCTGTTCTAATTATGAAACTAATGTGTGAGTAGCCAGGCCACAGGGTCAGAAGGAAGGTGGGAAAATTCTTGTGGATGGAATCTAGGAAGATCAAATGTGAGCAATGTTAAAAGCAGTATAATTAATTATTGATTTTAATTAATTGGTCAGAAATTAAATAATGGCCAATAGTAATTGATGGAATATCAAAAATATAAATACTGATGTCTAATCTGGGTAATGTGTTTTATGCACAGATTGGAATATATACACTATGAGCATATAATTTCAAGGCTAAGTTAACTTTTAGTATTTGGAGATTGTTTTAGTTCGGAGCAGGATTTTTTTTTTTTTAATTTTTATTGATTTTTTACAGAGAGCCAAAAACATCAATCAGCTGCTTCCTGCACACCCCCCACCAGGGACGTGTCAGCAACCAAGGCACATGGCCCTGACCAGAATCGAACCTGGGACCCCTCAGTCTATAGGCCAACGCTCTATTCACTGAGCCAAATCGGTCCTGGCTGGAGTCGGATTTTGTTTAGTTTTTTACTTATTTGTATTTTCAGAGCTGAGAGAAAGTGCAACTTCAAGATATATTTTAATTAATATATCTTTCTGGCTCTTTATGCTTGACACATTTAAGTGAGCTTTAAAAACATAATATATAGCCCTTGCCGGTTTAGTTCAGTGGATAAAGCATCAGCCTGCAGACTGAAGGATCCAGGTTCGATTCCGGTCAAGGGCCCATGCCTGGTTTGCAGGCTCGATCTCCAGTGTGGGGCGTGCAGGAGGCAGCCAATCAATGATTCTCTCTAATCGTTGATGTTTCTCTCTTTCCCTCTCCCTATCTCTCTGAGATAAATAAAAATATATTTTAAAAATAAATAAGTAATAAAAACATAATGTACAGATAAACTCTTTCATAAGAATGCAGTACCTATTATATCACTGCTGTTTTTCTCCTTTAAAATTATGAAGGTAGTGTCATTTGAAACCATGAAAATAATGGGCTTTTGCCAGTTTTCCAAGTTAATTCAGTATGACACTTCCTTTTTTCAAATTACATTAATTTCAAAACTTACAAAAGGCCTCATCTTTGTTTTGAAATTAAAAAATACATTGTATGTTCTAAAATTATAGCTCAATCTTAACTAGTGTTGATATAATATAGTTGTGTCAAAAAAATTTTAAAACAAGTTTAAAAAAATATTTAACATCACTGTAATGTAATAAATGTAGTAATATATGTAATTCTGCTCTGACGATCTATATGTGCTTAATTTTTTCTCTTATCTCTGCCATTTGATTATTTTTAAATAAAGTAAGTAGGAAATTCATTCTCTTGGGCATTGGATATATTGATCACATCTTGTTCTGATGATACTAAATCAGATATTTTAAATTTATGATTTTTTAAAAATATATTTTATTGATTTTTTAGAGAGGAAGGGAGAGAGATAGAGAGTTAGAAACATTGATGAGAGAGAGACATCAATCAGCCGCCTCCTGCATGCCCCCTACAGGGGATGTGCCCACAACCAGGATACATGCCCTTGACCGGAATCAAACCTGGGACCCCTCAGTCCGCAGACCGACGCTATCTCCACTGAGCCAAACTGGTTTCGGCTAAATTTATGATTTTTAATTCATATATTCTAGTTTTTTTTAAACAGATGACTTACCAGCTAAATTCTGCTCACATAAATTTTATGAATTTAATGTGTGTTTTCTTGAAATATTACTTACAATACTAAGATATTGAGATTTTGTGTTTGGCTTATATAGGGAATATTTAACCACCAGGGCTAAAAGCTGAATCTCAATAAATTGATTCTATTTCCATTATTTGCATGGTATAGGTATTCCAGTTATAACTATCAGTTTTTAGGAAAAGACTTGCCAAGCCCAATTTGGACTTTGGAAAAATTAGGAATAAAGTTAACTTTGGAAATAACAAAAGGATCCAAATAGGAAGACTTGAATTTGGAAAACTGGTTAAGGGAATATTTTTGTGCTTACATATTTTTCTTTGGACTAAAAGATATTTGTAAGATTAAAGATATAGCCTGCTAATAAGCTGTTCTTGTGTATTTATATATTAAAAAGTTTAATGTTTCTGGTTATGAGCATTATGTATTCCTACTTCATTGTGCTGTGTAGCAAAATGTTCTTCATTATTTTTAATTTTTCTCTTTAAAAATTTACTGCTCTCAGCTCTTAGGAGACATGCGGACTAAGGTATAGACATTGCTACTTTATGAAATCTTACGATACCATAACTTTTTCTTTCCTTTATCACATTAACAGATGATAGTGTACTATAAAAACTTCAAGTGAATAAAATCTTTAGATATACATCCTGTCTATTTTTATATGTATGATTAAGAATAGGTAGATATTGGGGTTCTCATCCTTTAAGCTTGAGTACTTCATACAAATAAATGTCATTCACACTGATACCTTTAACAAAGCTGATCCTGGAGCTCCACAGTAAATGTCACATTACTGCTATTCTAAATTAAGTTGGCATCTCTGAATTAATATGAGGCATTTAGTGGTGGAAACGTCATTATATAATTTTTGAATTTGATTCAAATTATATTTCTTTCAGATTTTAGAATTTGGAGAATTTATAGCCACCTGGAACTATTTTAAATAATAGTGCTTAACCTGTTTTGTAGAAATGTCTTCACCTCTCACTTTTCAAATTCACTTATTCTATTTAACAGATTTTAGATTCCATAAAGATTTGCTTTTAATTTTCCCAATGAAATATCAAATAATCTATTTATTCTCTCATTTCACTTTTAATATACAAGGTATAATTAGCAGTTACATATCTATAATAATAAAGCATAAATATGCCAATTAAACCAGAAGACCTGAATGAAGCCGGGATTGCAAGGGAAGCCCGGGTTCCAGGTGCCAGAGGGAAGCTGGTGCCGTCAGCCAAGGGAAGAAAGGCCTGCTCTTGCATAAATTTCATGCATTGGGCCTCTAGTATTAAATAATAAAAGAATCTAAATATACTTTCTCATATTTATTCAAATAGATGGTATAGACACATTGGGGAAAACTTAGAGGACCCTCAAGGAGCTTGCCTCCTATAAATAATAGTAAGTGAAACAGGTTCTCATCATTCTTTGTATTTTACTTCTCAAGGTGACATGAGAGTTGGGTATAAGGGAAGAAGGAGTGGAAGAGAAATGATAGTGGAGGTAAAAGGAGAGTAGAGGAAAGAGATGTAGATAGAAAAAAATAGAACTTTACCTGAGTTTTTTTCTAATCCATTGTCCATTTCCTAATCCATTCTCATCCTTTAAAAAGGTAATATTTTCTTCTTACCAACTCAGATTTCCAGTACAGTTTCTGCTCATTTATAATTTGGTAGTCCTAGGTTTTCCAAGAAAAGAAGAAAGAAGGAAAACCCACATTTTTTTTTATCACTTCCCACTTACATATCTGAACTTCGGTAGTGTTATTCTACTTCTACCACTTCCCATAAAGAATATTTCATCTTTTACTAAATCCTAAAACATATTTTTGAAGAAAAACTAAATATTGACATATTATTAAAATATTTAGCAGCATGCTTTGTACTGATTTTAAAATAAAAACCAGTCCTTTTTGTATCAGTGGAAATTGTGAAATACCAGTGTCCTCTTAGCTACCCTTAATAAGAATCTTTATGTACATAACAGAAAAAACCTGCTCGAAGAAGATACGAGTCATATGGAATGCACTCAGATGATGACGCCAACAGCGATGCGTCTAGTGCTTGTTCGGAACGCTCCTACAGTTCCAGGAATGGCAGTATCCCTACGTATATGAGGCAGACCGAAGATGTAGCCGAAGTCCTCAATAGGTGTGCGAGTTCCAACTGGTCAGAAAGGAAAGAAGGCCTTTTGGGTTTGCAGAACTTACTGAAAAATCAGAGAACACTGAGGTGAGTTGTGTTGCCTTAAAATAGTTGTCCTATTTTTGCACTTTTTGACTTGATTTCTATAACACATTAGAGATACTGGTATAGGAATAGACTTGTCCTGAATTTAGAAGGTGGTATTAAAATATTTTCCCAATCTTCAGTCTTTTCGGATATCTGTACTATGAAATTTTCAAATTCACTTATTCTACTTAAAGAAACATTTTTTAATGTGTTTTTTTTTTTTCTGCCCTAGCTGGTTTGGCTCAATGGATAGAGCATCGGCCTGCACACTGAAAGGTTCTGGGTTCGATTCCAGTCAAGGGCACAAGCCTGGGTTGCAGGCTCGATCCCTAGTAGGGGGCCTACAGGAGGCAGACAATCAATGGTTCTCTTTCATCATTGATGTTTCTATCTCTCTCTCCCATCTTCTCTGAAATCAATTTAAAAAAATTTGTTTTCTTGATTTCAGAAAGAAAGGGAGACAGAGAGAGAGAGATAGAAATATCAATGATGAAAAAGAGTCATTGATCAGCTGCCTCCTGCATATTCCGCATTGGGAATTCAGCCTGCAACCCAGACATGTGCCCTCACCTAGAATTGAACCATGACCTCCTGGTTCATAGGACAACATGCAATCACTGAGCCACACTGGCCGGGCTAAAGAAACTTTTTTTAAAAGATTTATAAAGTTGACTTTAGATAGAGGAAGGGAGAAGGTGAGAAAGAGAAACATTGATGTGAGAATGAAACATCAGTTGGCTGCCTCCCTGTGCCCCCTGCCGGACGTTAAGCCTGCCACCAGACATGTGCCTTGACTGGGAATCAAACCAGGAACCTTTTAGTGCACAGGTTGATGCTCAACCAAATAGGCCACACCGGCCAGGGCAAAAAACATTTTAAAAGGAAACTTTTTATTCACAAATAGATGTTAAATGAAAAATGTTACTAATTTTTAAAATTATATAAGATGCACATAATATTAAAGCTAACTGGTTTATTAAAATTCATTCCTGATAACTTTTTCCGTGAGAGGAAAAAATTTATGTTCACTTGAAAATTAAGGTATATTCTTAGTGTTTGTGTAATATGTGAATCGTAAAGAAATATGAAATGGAATTGGAATGAATTTCTTTAAGGAGAGAAGTTTATATGTTTTTAGTTTGTGGTGGGGTTTTTTTTGTTGTTGTTTTTGTTTATTTTCCTGATAGCTTTTGCTTGCCCTCTGAATTCTTTCCTTTTATCTGTGTAATGTTTTAAACTTCTATAGACTTCCCCTTTAAGAGCCTAGTTTCAGATAATTTGTAAGTTTGAGTATGGTGGATAATAAAAAGTTACATTCTGACTTGATACCTAAAATCAGTGTTTTATTAGCTGTGTATTTATTTTAGGAAATATTAGCACTATATAATTTAAAATGAAAATTTTCCTATCTACTATCTAATATAGTTTAATGTTTGCATATCATACTTCACGAGTCAGTGCAATAAATCATTGTAATAGTCCCCAATCCCATCATAATTAGGGTAATACTAGGTTCAGTATATCATCTTAAATGGCATAGTTGAGAAAGATTTTAGTCCTGAAAATGACAGAAGTTAAGAAAACATGTTTGCATTTAAAAGGATAAGATTCTGTGAATGACATTTGTTCAGTTTTCCCTGTAATGCTACATTAATGAAATACAATTCTGTTCTCCTATAACTTTCAGCTTTTGCAATAAAAGTGGGTTGCAACATTATTATTGTATTTGATAAATTTATATTTAGCTCTAACCAGTAAGTCTTACAAATTCCTGTTTGTTTGTTTTTTTAATATATTTTATTGATTTTTTACAGAGAAGAAGGGAGAGGGATAGAAAGTTAGAAACATCAATGAGAGAGAGACATCGATCAGCCGCCTCCTGCATACCCCCTACTGGGGATGTGCCTGCAGCCAAGATGCATGCCCTTGACTGGAATCGAACCTGGACCTTTCAGTCCGCAGACTGATGCTCTATCCACTCAGCCAAACCGGTTTCGGCCAAATTCCTCAGTTTTGAGGGCTTATTTGTTTTTAAGCCTAATTATATGTAACGTTACTTTTAAGTGACTTCTTCCTACCACAAAATAATTAATTAGCCATTTTATTATTTTGACAGTCGAGTTGAACTGAAAAGACTCTGTGAAATCTTCACAAGAATGTTTGCTGATCCTCATGGCAAGGTAAGTTTTAGTATTTAAGATTATTTACTCCTGTAGGTGTCATTTGTATATTGCCCAAAAAAGCATATAATAACCAAAAAAAAACAAAAAGCCATTTTTATTATTGACCTAGTACTGTAATAATCTTTCAAACACAATTTAAATTGTTTTATATCATAATAATTTAGAAGTTGCTCTCTGGAATTATTTAAGCTTCTTGGAAGAGTGATTATATAAGACTACAAACTAAAGGGAATTTTAACAAACAGGACTCTTACAAATTAGTCAGGATGAGTGTATGTATTTGTATTTAAAAACATTCCACTATTTATAAAGGAAATAATTGGGGTAAGTTTGTAACTTTTTATGCAGTTTTCTTCTGTGATTATTATAACATTAATGTAAATATATACTATCTTAAAAGAACAGTTTTGTAGAAAAATGTTTTTATTAAATAACACAAAATATGGCTTTAGCCATAGTTCGATAGTAATCTGAAAGAAGCAATTTGTATATTGAAATAGTCCATAAAAATGTAAGAATGTTGTTTCAGTGTTAGTGTCGATTAAAACATATTTGATTAAGTACTTCTACATAATCTGCATATGTACAGTGAAATTTTGCTTTACTTTGATGGACAGTACTATTGTAAAATGTATTCATTTATTTTGTTTTCAGCAGTGTATTTGACAGTGGTGAAACTTTATTATATATCTTCCTTTAGGACAGACACCAGGTATCTACATGAGCATTTCTAACCCAGATGAGAGGAAATTATAAGAAAAATATTAATGAGTTTCACTTGACTGTGTGTGTTTGGTTTTTTTCATTTTATTGTTGCACATATCA
This sequence comes from Lasiurus cinereus, assembly GCA_011751065.1. Classification (NCBI taxonomy): domain Eukaryota; kingdom Metazoa; phylum Chordata; class Mammalia; order Chiroptera; family Vespertilionidae; genus Lasiurus; species Lasiurus cinereus. The sequence continues at coordinate 29,872,544 of JAAGEH010000125.1, read as the reverse complement.
TTTTCTCTTTTTTTTTTCTATCTCTGATATTTTCATTACTTAACAACACTAGTTAAAAATATTAAAATTTCACTTTAACCTAAAATTGAGCTAATAATTTTAAAATATTATCTTCTATCAGAAGGTATATTTATTTTATCCAAGAATGTAAAAATCCCATTAAAGACAAAGATTAAAGCAGTTTATTTAATAAAACTTTAAAAATTTATAACTCACAAACTATAGGTAGGTAACTGTACAATTTTATACTGACATTGGTACCACTATTTATAGCTGTAGGACTTGCCTTAATGCTAAATTTTTTATAAATTCTGAACAAATTAACTGTTGATATATTTTGTTGGCAATACAAGGCAAAGGACAAGACAGTTATGATCTGTGTGGACTTGTTTTCTAAAATGATATTTTAATTAATAATCTGTACAACTTTAAAATGAAAAGTTTTAAAAAATTTTTGATAATTGATTCCTCCTGGAAGGTAGAAGACTGAGCCTGGTTTATTTCCTGAAGTCACAATTTTTGATTGTCTGTTAAGACAATACTATAATTTAGTTGAATGTTACAATTTATATGAATTAAGGAGAAACACTTTTTAAGAGTCTCTTGGAAATAAAATAAGAGAGTTTGATGCTGGTAAAGAAATTATTTGGCCTCCTTTAATAGATATGGAAAACCAGCTACGGCCCTCCCTAGAATTGTCATGAAGGGGACTTTTTAGTTTTTCCTCATAGAATTTTTTAACCATTCTTAATGACCCATCTAACTTTGTTTATCTGGTTTGATTTTTTGTTGTTTTAGTTAGTTCAGTGAAGACAAATGTACTTGGAAGATTTTTGTTTAACTTGTTTTTGGTGATTGTCCAGGAGAGGCTTTGCCAGTAATGTAATTCACTAGGATAAACAGGCTATCCTATCTAATAAAGAGGTAATATGCAAACTGACCATCACTCTAACACACAAGATGGCCACCCCCATGTGGTCAAAGATGGTTGCCCCCATGTGGACACAAAATAGCCAGCATGGGAGGTTAGTTGTGGGCAATCAGGCCAGCAGGGAAGGCAGTTCAGGGCGATCAGGCCTGCAGAGGAGGGCAGTTGGGGGGATCAGGCCTGCAGGGGAGGGCAGTTAAGGATGATCAGGACTGCAGGGGAGGGCAGTTGGGAGGGACAAGGCCTGGAGGAAAGGGCAGTTGGGGGTGACCAGACCAGCAGGGGAGGGCATTTGGAGACAAGCAAGCCAGCAGGAGAGGACAGTTAGGGGCAACCAGGCCAGCAGGGGAGGACAGTTAGGAGCAATCAGGCTGTCAAGGGAGCAGTTAGGCATCGATCAGACTGGCAGGGGAATGGTTAGAGGATGATCAGGCTGGGAGGCAGAAGTGGTTAGGGGCAATCAGGCAGGCAGCCAGGTGAGCGGTTGGGAGCCAGCAATCCTGGATTGTGAGAAGGATCCCAGATTGGAGAAGTTGCAGGATGGGCTGAAAGACACACCTCCTCCCACCCCCATGCATGAATTTCATGCACCGGGCCTCTAATATCTCTATATCCTGAGTTTAAAGATTTGATTTCGAGTTTTAGCATTATATCCTGCTATTATTAAAATAGCAGATATTGCCGAAACCGGTTTGGCTCAGTGGATGGAATGTCAGCCTGTGGACTGGACTGAGGGTTCCCGGGTTCGATTCTGGTCAAGAGCATGTATGTTGGTTGTGGGCACATCCCCAGTGGGGGGCATGCAGGAGGCGGCTGATCGATGTCTCTCTCTCATCCATGTTTCTAGCTTTCTATCCCTCTCCCTTCCTCTCTGTGAAAAAGCAATAAAATATATTTTAAAAAAATAAAGTAAAATAAAATAAAATAAAATAGCAGATATTTCCCTAACCCTTTTTAAAATGTATCTTTATAAAATGTCAACAGCTACAACCTTCCGAATCAAGCAACTGTTTTTTATACTTTTCTTTCAGATACAGTTTTGTTCTTTATCAAGGGTCTGTAAAGGCCAGGTAGTAAATAAGACTTTGTGGGCCAAAATTATCTCTGTTACAACTATTCAACTCTGCCATTAATAACATGAAGGTATCCATAGACAATGTATATGAATGAAGATGACTAGCTTGCAATAAAGCTTTATGAATATTGACATTTTAATATTCATATAATTTTCATGTGTCACTAACTGGTCTGTTGACTTAATAAATTTTTTTAAAAGATATATTTTATTGATTTTTTTTTACAGAGAGAAAGGGAGAAGTATATATAGAGAGAAACATTGATCAGCTGCCTCCTGTACACCTTCTACCAGAATGTGCCCACAACCAAAGTACATGCCCTTGACCAGAATCGAAACTGGGACCTTTCAGTCCACAGGCCAATAATGCTCTAAACACTGAGCAAAACTGGTCAGGGCTTAATAAATTTTTTTAAATATAAACCATTCTTTTATAGACTGCAGTTTGCTGGGTCTTGTTCTGTATCAACTCTTAAGTTACTGACACTAAAATAGAAACATATAGTTAAGACCCTTTAAGTCCTGGCTGGGTAGCAAAGTTAGTTAGAGCATTGACCCTTCACGCCAAAGTTGGGGGTTTGATCCTGATCCGTGCACATACTAGTATAAGAATCAACCAGTGAATGCATAAATAAGTGGAACAACAAACCAATGTCCCCTCCTACTCCCTCTCTCAAATCAATTTTTTTTTAAATCCTCACCCTAGGATATTTTTTCATTGATTTTTAGGGAGAGTGGAAGAGAGAAGGAGAGATAGAAAGAAACATCAATGTAAGAGAAACACATCGATTAGTTGCCTCCTGCATGAGCCCTGACCAGGCTTTGGGCCTGAGGAGGAGCTTGCAACCAAGGTATGTGCCCTTGACCAGAACTGAACCCGGAACCCTTTGGTCCACAGGCCAACGCTCTATCCACTGAGCCAAACCAACTAGGGCCAAATTTATTTATTTTTTTTAAAGACTTTTTATTGGAGAGGCTCATGCAACTGATTGAAGGTTGGAACGATAATATACTCTAGCCCCTGCTGGGGGCTATATATTCTCCATTTCTGATCTGTGATTTTTATCTAAGTGTTCAGGGCTGCCTGGTTAATTCTCTTCCTCTCATCTTTCTCTTCTGTCCTCCGTGGAGACCATGTCAAATAGTCTGTCTTCAAAATCAAGCCCTGTCCACTTCCCTACCCATCTCATGCCCCAAATAGATGTCCTGGCCTCTTACTCCATTTCCTAATTCTAAAGCAGCAAACTTAACTAACATCAACCCATTCTTCCTACCTTTCTCCCTATTGAAATGGAAGGAGGGCTTCCTTTGAAGTTGTTGTTCAGCTACATAAATAAAATGTGTATCCTGTGTCTTGATAATATAGTCTCATCAGCATGGTCAGGAATTTCTCATAAATTTCAGTTTGTTGCTTGCCATCCCTTTTTGTTTATTCAGCGTGTCCTTTCTGTCGTTTTAAGGATTGTGCTGTGGGAGAGGAGGAAGAGATCTGATTTTTCCCTTCTGTTGTGCCTGACTTAGTCTCTTTCACACATTTCTTCTGCCCTTATTCGCAGACATCTATCTCTCTGCTTGTTTTAGTAATTTAATGTTGGCTTAGTAATGTTAATGTTGGCTTAGTAATGTTAATGTTGTCAACTTCATACCTTCTCTGAAGAATAAATTCCCTGCTTCATTTTAATGACTCTGAAACCTTAAAGCCCCTGTTTTTCTTCATGTACTTTTAGTCACATGACTACAGGTCATCTTCAGCTTCAAAACTATTCTTTCTCATGCACTGAGAACCTATTTATATCATACGATGAAACCATTATCCCCTCATTGCTTAAGAATTTGGGCATCGTTCTAGAAACTTCCCTCAATTTTTTTTTAAATTATAATTTTATTGACTTCAGAGGAAGGGAAGAGGATATATAGAAACATCAACAATGAGAGAGAATCATTAATCAGCTACCTCCTGCACACCCACACTGAGGATTGAGCCCACAACTGGGCACATGCCCTGACTGGGAATTGAACTATGACCTCCTGGATCATATAGGTCAATGTTCAACCACCATGCAATGCAGGCTTCACTCCATCTTAATTGATTCGAGCATTTAAATAATTCTCTGTTCCCACTGCTAATTCAGGGAACCATCATCTTTTGCCTGTTGTACCTCATCCCCGCCTTTATGCCTGAATTCTCCACTCTGCCTTCTTTAGCAATCTTTCTAAAAGGTAAATAAATCTTCTCTGCTAGCTTACAGCACTTCAGTGACTACTCAAGAAAATGTCTGAACAAAGCCTATCATTTTGGCCTGTTATTGCTTTCCTCATCTCAACCCCGCATGAATTGTTTATTTCTCCACGTGTGCCAGCACTCTTCCCTGTAGCTTTAAGTATGCTATCAGGGACACTTTTTCACGCCTGGGCTAACACTGAATAGGAATCACTTCTCTGCAAGCTCACAGGGCAGAAACCATCTGAAGCCTTGCCCCCAAAATGGGCCCTAGTGTTGGGGAGATACCTCACACCATATTCTAGGTTGAAGCAGCATGTCAGTCTCTATGCTAATAGCTTCTGGATAGTAGCCGGCTTCCATGATAACTGAAAGTTGTCCTCTTTCCCAACATGGTAGACCACCTGCTATCCCAGCAGATAGGGGATATTAGAAAATCAAATTGTGAGCATCTATGAAAGTCCCATCTCCTTTTATTCCTTTGTTACCCGCTCTAGCCCCCAGAATGTTTTCCTTTGATGTATATTAGGGTAAGGATATGAGACCAACTAAAATACGAGGCAAACTCCAATGTGCAGTGCAGACATTCAGAAAGGAAGGGTTAGAAAAGAGCTCTTTCTGAATACAGTTGAAATAGAGGCTGGATTTCTTTCCTGGGACAGAAATAATGTGCCAGGTATTTGGTAAATAGAGTTTGCAAGCCAGAAATATTTGATGTCACCCTAACTGGTTTGGCTCAGTGGATTGGGCATCGGCCTGCAGACTGAAAGGTCCCAGGTTCAATTCCGGTCAAGGGCATGTACCTTGGTTGCAGGCACATCCCCAGTGGGGGGGGGGGGTGCAGGAGGCACCTGATGGATGTTTCTCTTTCATCGATGTTTCTGACTCTCTATCCCTCCCCTTCCTCTCTGTAAAAAATCAATAAAACTAAATAAATTTAGTTTTTAAAAACTAAATTGAAATGTAGTAAGTTTGAAATATTAAGGAGTTCAGGGATGATTTTTATTTTGACTGCTCCAGACCCATTTTCCCCTCAAGCGTAAGGAGTGTCATGCCAAAAGCTATTTATTCTATGTTCTAGCCTTTATCTCTGAGGGAACTAGTTGAAAAGAGCCACCTTCACTATGGTGCATGTTTTCAGTTGGCATTTTATGATCTGTGTGGTCTTTTCTGCCTCTTGAAGTCACGATCCTGAGTCTTGAACAGCGAGGATAGGAATTCAGCCTGGGACTACTAAAATGGGACACAGTTGAGCCCCCTGGAAGGTCACATCTGGTCTCCTGGAGAGTGTTCTAGGTACTGAGCTGCCTGTGGTCCTAGGATCAGGAGACCTTGACACTCATCTTACCTGGGAAAAATGAAAAGTTATGGTATAAACACTTAATTTTGCTTCCAAACAATAGTAATTGTTCTAAGCCTTCACAGAAATAATTTATAAATCTGTTGCTTCTGAGGAGGAAAAAATAAAGAAAAATTCTCGAGCAAATGTTGGCATTGTCCATAAGTGGGGGCAGGTGTCTGTTAGTCTTAGATTTTTTTCCAGAAGTTGAGCCTCAAGGATATAGGATCTGGGGGGAAAAGGGGAATTTTTGTTTTTAATTTCCTTGGTAAGGAAATGAGAGAGAGAGAGAGAGAGAGAGAGAGAGAGAGAGAGAGAGAGATAGATCACATACTCTTCTTCCATACTACTCATTGAACTCTTGTTTTAAAAACTATTTTGAGTTTATCATAACTGAAAAACATTTGTCACTTTTATTTTCTAAGTGTTTTTCTTCCATACAGGAACTTTGCATTGATGGCGACTAATTTGTGTGTTTTTCTTTTTTTTTTCTTTTTTTCTTTTTGCATGCTGTCCCCTGTGTTGGAACTCTCAATAGAGAGTAAGTTGGTTCAATATTTGCTGGAAACCTAACTTTACTGCATGACTGTGCAATTAACCCTTTTTCTCTATTTTCTCTCCCGAAGAGTTCATGCAGTGTTGGACCCTTTGCAATCCACGAAATGCTATTCGCAGTTATGCAAGCTGTCATTCTGTTTGGAGATGTGCTTTTTAATCTACTAATTAATCTAATTTGATTATGTTCTTCTGTTCTGTATTTGATGACTGGCACACCTAAGATACAAGCAAGGTTAAGAAAAGGCTGCCTCAATTGTAATAGCTCAAATATTATGATTTTTTCCCCCCAATAAGTTATATTTGTGAGATTTGTGAGAGCATAAGTTGATTCCATTGAAGTTTGGCTCCATTGAATTATTAATAACATAATTTCCAAGTTTCACAATTATTTTTAAAAATTTAGTTCCCTACACCCTTATGTACTTTCTAATATTATAATAATGTCATTCTTTAAGAGCAAACCGAACATTGATTCTCAACATTTTCTTCAAATTTTTAGCCCTAATATTATATTAGTATATTCACTTTTCATTTTCTCTTTTAATCATAGATAAGGAAATGGGAGTCTATCAACATCTGACAGTAAACTCTTTGTGATAGGGCGACCAAGTAAGAAATATTATATGAAATTCCCAATATATTTTTTTAGATTGATACATGTAGACAACAGCTATATATTACCACTTAGTACCATTGATGGGATATAAGTATTCTGAAAAATAATAGTATAGTTCTATATATAGAAAACTATCAATACCATGCTTACATTTTTATTCATCTATGCTCACATTATATTTAATCAAAAGAACTTTTTACTTAGGAGACTCGGAGAAGTTTTTTTAAAGGAAATAGCAATAGCTTAACAGAATCATCAATTTTGGATGTGTTAACATGAGAGAAAGAGATTGCTGGGCTAGTTTGAGTCCAGAGAAGTAGGAGATTCAGAAAGTTTATAAGAAATAAAAAGAAGTTAAATTTAGCTAAGATAAAGGGAGTTTTATATATCTTCCCCTGCATTGGAGAAAAAAAGCTTAGCTGTCAATTAATTACAGGACAAGTTTCACTTAGGAGATAATTCTTACTCTTCAAGGAACTTTTCCTATGCATTCATTGAACAACTTTATATTTGATCCTCAGCCTCTAATAACCTTGAGCTTGGTTCAAATACATGATGCAAGACTGTATAAAAATATAGTCTTTATTCTCAAATCTTCTATATGCCAGAAGGGAAAATAATGTAAATAAAGAAAAAGTTAAAAAGCACCAAAAAGCTAGTCCCATCACAAGTTTCAAGTAGGAAGAATCAGTGGCTATTATCTAAGAAGCTTCTAGGCTGGTACATAAGTGGTGGTAGTGAGTCACATACTGTGTGTAAATAGAGAGAATGGGGAGTAGGGAAGGAAATCAGGAATGTGTGTGAGCTGTGTTCAGGGAAAAAAGTTTGTGTTGCCAAATAGTCAAGGTCAGTTTGGAAATATCTAACTGATGTCTCTAAGCATTTGAGACATCCTTTGGACAGTGAAAGTGGGGACATTAAAAAATTTTGTTTATATCAAAAGAGTGATATTACAATATTACAGTGAGAAAGAAGCATGATTTGGCCTGCTGCCTATTTTGTAAATAAAGTTATATTGGAACACAGCTATGATCTTGTGTTTGCATACTGTGGCTGTGCAGCAACAGAGGAGTTAAATAGTTGTGACCAACACCATCATGTGGCCTACAAACGCTTAGAATATATACTACCTGGCCTATTACAGAAATGCTTTTTTCACCCTGGAATACAGAAATAGAAAAACTAAAGACGGGCTACAATAAACACCCAGACCCGGTGAGAAAGGCCTGGTGCCTACAAGGATGATGTGATTGATAGATTGAGGAAAGCCAAAAGAGAGAACTGTTCTAGAAGTCATGGGACCTAGTAGGCTAGGTCAGAAAGTCCCTGTCAAGGTCATACTTCCTATTAAAAGAGAATCAGGGAAAAATTGGTTCTTAAATCACCCCACATTGGGGATGCAAAGTAAAATGCGTGGCGACAAGAACGGAAAAAAGAAGGGAAATAATAAGAGTAAAGCAGTATCAAGCTTCAGAAGGACCAAGCATACTAAGTTCATGAAAAGCTACTACATTTCATGATTAAAAGGTCATTGGTGGGAATATTAAGATGGAAATTGAAGAAGTTCTTAAGACAGCGTCTTTTGCATCCGTAAGGAAAGTATTTAAGTGAGAATAAATATATAGTGAAGGAGACCATACTTTAGAGAGCAAGAACACAGAATAGAAATATTAGTCTTACAAAGAAAATTGCTATTTTTTAAAAATATGTTTTTATTGATTGCAGAGAGGAAAGGAGAGGTAGAGAGAGGTAGAAATATCAACAATAAGAGAATCATTGATCTCGGCTGCCCCCTGCAAATGCTCTACTAGGGATCGAGCTGGCAGCCTGGGCATGTGCCCTGACCAAGAATCAAACTGTGACCGCCAGATTCATAGGTTGGCATTCAACCACTGAGCCACGCCTGCCAGGCAAAATGGCTCTCTTTTAGAGAGACAGTTATTGGAAGTATAGCTAAAATGAAATCAAAGTAGGAGAAAAGTGAATGGAGAATTCTCTGTTGAATAACAGTAAAGTAAATAAGCTAAGTTATTTAGCAATACAATGAATGAAACACAACAGAAAACCAGCTGTGGAAATCTTGGACAAGTCACTTTCTGGTTCTGTTTCCTAAGAACCAAATAAAATTGGAAAGTTGACCTGGGCATTCGATTGTGTATAGTTTCCAGAATGGATTTTGGTATAGTGAAAGCCTAAACTTGGAGTCTTCAGGAGAATAGGCAAGAATTAAGAGAGTGGTATAGTGGTAAACCAGGTTTGGGAAAAGGGCAGGAAGCCCTGATCTGTAGTGTTTGCTATAATTTCAGAAGTGTAAGTACCCCCACAATGGCTTATTTCAAGTTACCAACAGCTTACAAAATTCGTGAATATTTAATAGGCCACTTTCTAAGTAGATGCTAACTATCTCCAGCACACCTGACTGAATAGATTTGCCAGGTACCAGTAAAAGTTAGGACTACATTAGATTCATGCATTTGGCAGAGTGTAGGTCTAGTGAAGTTCAACAGTATTTTGAGTCCTGAATTGAAGGCCAGAGATAGTTTTAATTTAGCAGGAGGCCAAGTTTTGAATCTAATAGAAGCCAGGTTGTTTGGCTGTGGCTGGGTGGGCGGGGGGCGAGGGGAGACAAAATTAATGACTCTGCATTGCAAATAAGAGCATTGTTGAAGCAGATGCTGCCTGGGATCAGAGTATTAGAAAATTTTAAGTACATAGTCAAAGTTCCTGCTTTTCAAATACAGAGCATTTTTAGCAAACAATGAAAGTGTATATTTTCTAATTCATACAGTGTTAAAGCTTAGTTAAAATTTTGATAGAAAAACATCCTTCTTTTATAACATGAGGAAAAATGGGAGTTTATAATTGTATAAAGGAAATTCAAGAAATAAAGTATGTATTGAGAACAAAATTTTTGATTTTCAAATTAAAATAGTTACTTTCAGATTAACTTTTTTAAACCATAGCTTTTATAACTTGTAATTATAAATTGTCTCAATACAACATGCTTGACATTGTCTTAAGAGTTTTTTTCCTATTTACCTAGAAACAAATTTTCCAGTATGCTGTGGAATTTCTTGTAAAGAGATATAATACACATTAAGTAAGTCACTTTTCATAAGTATTTTAATGACATACATCACTTATGATTATTAGCATTCCTTCCCTTAAAATGTTTTTTCATCTTACAAAATTTTTTAAACTAGTGTGTTAATACTGGAACCAGGTATAAACCAATCAATAGAAATAAAGAATAGGGCTTTTAAAAAATCATTAAAATTTAGAGGAAATTTGTATCTTGAATTTATATATTTTAATTATAGTTATCCCAACTCATTTAAAATTACTTTTGGGGCAGTTTTAATAAGTAATATATCTTATAACAAAACAAAAAGTCTGTGACAACTGACTTTTTGAGAAATCTAAAGAGCCTTTATTAGCCCATTATGTCAGAATGACCTTATGCTTTAAGGTAGCTATCAGCATAGTCATCTTCTGATGACTCAGTGCTATTCTTCTTAAGAGTTTAGGGCTAGTGAAACTATAGGTAGTTTCTTGCCCTAAATTTCAGATGAAATGGATTTCAGTTTAACCAATTTAAGCTATAGGTGTGCCAGTCATTACGGCCAAAGTTTCTTTACCAAGTGATGCTGCATGGAATAGCTAATTGTCGAACTTCAGCAGAAGTTGGATAACATTTCAAATGTACTCTTGTATCACAGAGTCCAATGAAAAGCAAGAGAGATTATTTTTCTGCTTGGCTGCCAATCGCTGTGCCTCTGATTCCTGTATTCCTTTCTATTTCAGTTTGAATTGATCATAAAGGTCAATATTTCCTCCTTTTTCTTCCTCCTCCCCTGTTTATCAACTGTAGGTATTCAGCATGTTTTTGGAGACTCTAGTGGACTTCATACAAGTCCACAAAGATGATCTTCAAGATTGGTTATTTGTATTGCTGACGCAACTACTAAAAAAAATGGGTGCTGATTTGCTTGGGTCTGTTCAGGCAAAAGTTCAGAAAGCCCTTGATATTACAAGGTAATATTTTCTTTATGTATTTCAAGTTTACCTGATAATAATTGGACTATTTAGTTCCTGTGTTAAAAATTCAGATATGTAAGTCTTTTCAAACCATTTGAACTGCATAGCTCCGTTTTAAAATAGTGAGGCCCATTCACTTGTGTATTTCATGCAACATAGGTCCTTAAATCAAACACTGCTTTATTTAATAAAAATTTCATTAACATTTGTTCACTATGGTACTATTTTGTTGTAATCAGGATATATCTACTAACTCGAGTTGAAGGTTTGTTTTTGTGGGTGTGTTTTTTTAACATATTTTATTGATTTTTTTACAGAGAAGAAGGGAGAGGAATAGAAAGTTAGAAACAATGATGAAAGAGAGACATCGATCAGCTGCCTCCTGCACACCCCCAATTGGGGATGTGCCCGCAACCAAGGTACATGCCCTTGACCGGAATCGAACCTGGGACCTTTCAGTCCGCAGGCCGTCGCTCTATCCACTGAGCCAAACCGGTTTCGGCGAGTTGAAGGTTTTATTAAATTTAATGTAGAAATAAATTATTTTCTAAGTTTAGAAAAAGAAATGTTTTATTATGCATTAAAATATTCAGAATCTTTTTTTCAGAAGATTTTGAACCAGTGCTATAGTTTTACTTTCTTGTATAGATTGTTGAAGTGACTTATTTCAAATATTCTACCCATTTATTGATTTAAGGTGAATCTAGAATTCAGATACTAGGTATGGGGATATATTTCTGATAATGTTGAACTTTTTCTGAATTTTTAAATTAAATCTATAGCTGAGGCAAAATAGACCATTAATTACATAGTATTGCTATTTAACTCCCTACAGAACATAAATTCAAATGTTGAGATTTTTTTTCAGGGGATAACTTTTATTTTGTATTGTATCAAATAAATGATACCACATACAGATACTTCTTCATGCATGCTTTTTGAATGACATGATATTTGGGTTTAAGCATAATTTGCTATTAAATTTGCTAAATGCTGACAATTTTTATTTTGTTTTGCTTTTTTCCCTTTATTTTAGAGAATCTTTTCCAAATGATCTTCAGTTTAATATTCTAATGAGATTTACAGTTGATCAGACTCAAACACCAAGCTTGAAGGTAAAACATTTAAAGTCTTTTGAAGACATTATAATGAGTTGAAATGTTTTATTAATAAAGTTCTGTTGATGTGTATATTTGTGTCACATGAGAAGCTTTTCAATCAGTGGATTTTGTTTTTATAAACTTTCAGACAGTCAAGCCAGCACTTCGGGACCAGCTTCACTCTTTTTGGAGCTCTAAGGTTTTTTTTTGTTTTTGCATTATTTCTTTTCTTAACTCTCTTTCCAAATTCTGCAGTGTTTCAGATAGTGTTTGTATGCATCTGTGTTCAACTACTAACCTTTATAAGCCTGTAAGCATGCACATAATTTAATTTCAAATGTTATTCAAATGACAGGCTATTCTTTGGAAAAGCTTACTTGGAGTACACATTTAGCAAGCAACACAAAGTATGGCCATCTAACCCTGGGCTCGTGATGCAAACTCGCTCTGTAAAGTCTTATCTAATTTTATGTTTGTGATTTCCCAATACTTTTTAAAATTTAGAGTCTGAATAGATATTTTGGGTGAAATGTCACTTTTACCTATATTTATTTTAGTAAACAAAAATTTTTTAAGTTTAATCTCAGTGCTCTTCTCCTTAACTGAAACAGTAACATGTTTTTTGCTTTTTCCAATGTGATATTTTTGATGTGTGCCTACCATTTAGAATCAGGATTAACTTTCTCAATTGTTGTTAGCACACATTTTTCAATTATGTGGAAACTAGGTGAATTCCAATTTGTTAGAAAACTAAGGATTAAATTTAAAAATAAAAAATAATTTAATATAAACCAAAGAACTGCATTCTTTAGTAAAATGTTTTGTAGTGAGTATTATTAAATGAGAGTAAAGTCAGGGAAATAACAAGCATATATGCATTGACAATCCTTATATTTTTCTGCTCTCTTCTGCACGAAATATATTTCCACAAGCATTACTGCCCAGGACTGAATTTCCTTTAAGTTTCTAAACATGATTTTGTCTTAAAATCACAATTGTGTTTCTTACCAGGGTTGACTTACTCCCAGCATAATGTTATTTTCTCAGAGCTGCTTTATGAAGGGGATTCCATCTGTTTTAATTTTGAAAAGTGACCTGGAGAAGAGAATAATTTACTTTATATTGTTGATAAATATTTTTATAACTCATTCTTTGTCCAAGGCATTGTGCTAGATATTTTAAATTTATATTGGAATATAGAACTTATAATATTTTATCATTATTATCTATAATAACTGATAAACTGTAAATTGTAATAAGGGTTATGATTTAGGTGGTAGATATTCAAGTGTTAAAAGGGTATGTAGAAATGCTTCATGGGTCCATTGGAAATGGAGGTCTAAGAAATAAGGGTGATACAAAAAAAGAAGAAAAAGAAGGGCAGGGAGGGTGATAGGTGAGTTGAGAGAGGAAATAAAGTTTCTAAGGACTGAGGAGAAAGACACAAAGGGAAGAGAGAAAGGATAGAGACAACTTAAAATTAGCTTTCCTATTGGGAAACATTAGACTGGAGACTGGAATCACAAACAGTTTATATATTGTATATATAAACACATATTATATATATATAACACAGTTTATATATTATATTATATATACACATATGCAAAGCTATAGGGAAAAATCACTCTTCAGCTCTTAATGTTTTAGGATAGCAAGGAGAAGTTACATGGAGCCATCCATATCTTACGCCAAAAATAGAAGTAATGTTCAGATGGGTGACAGGATTAAGAATAAAAAACTTAATAATTTATAGAAAAATACAAATAAAAAATATGAGATCTTTTGAAAAATTATAAATCTTTCAGATAAAAGATGGATGTTTGTGTAAAATTTTATGTCTCTCACAGAATGCTGTGGTTAAATGTCAGAAAGGAAGTAATAGAATAGGGAGAAATGGCAATATAGAGTGACTTTATTTAAGTAAGTAATATTTTAAAAAATAAATGTAATTTGATTACCTCTTTTTCTGGATTACACAAACATTGTACACACCTGATCTACAACTAGATTATTTTTCCTCCTCTTAAGAAGAATGCGTGTTTATGTTATTAAAGTTAGACTATGTATATAATCTCAAGAAATGTTCTACTAAAATGTGAACTTTCAAATGATTATATGTGCATTGTGGTTATTTTGCCTATTGTTATAATAAACCCACCTATTCTGTGAAAACCTTTTCAAACTTTGCATTCCTCTATAAATTGCTAAGGCACTGCATTCATTAAATCTCATTGTTCAATTATTAATGAATAGCAAATTGAAAACAAAATACATTGATGTTCATTTTTTGATTTACTATAGCACCTTTCAGATTGAAGGTGACATGGCTTCAAGAATACAGAATATTATGTTCTGCTGTAATTGAGTGGGGCCTGCAACTGCACTATTAACCATAGTCTCTTTTCTTCTCCGTTGTACATTTTACCCCGGAGGGCTGATACCTTAACTCTTGGTGTGTGTGTTTTTCCAATTCATTTCATGAAGTTGTAATTCTTAAATTCGTTCATTTGGAAATGAGATATGTAATTTAACCCCTTTTGTCTTGTTTGTTTGTCTTACTGGAAACAGAAAAGAGAAAATACATAAACAGGAGAACCTTATTTTTATGTTTTACTTTCTGTATATTAGCATGGTACTTTCCAGAGACCTTATTTGGACTGACTGAGATAAATTACCTATTAATATCAACAATAAAGGCAGAAAGTGCATAGAAAAATGGATTACCTTAATCTCTGGCAATATGTTTTCAAAGTTGCTCTCTGAATCAAACATTCAAACCTTCCTTTTTCTAAGTCCGGAAAGCAGCATTTATATGTGTTTGAAACCTGTATCTAAGGACTGTGCACTCTGCCAGGTGTCATTTCTAAAGTGGACTGTACTAATGAAGTCTTAGAAAGCCCTTATTTATAAATCCTGGAATGTTTGAGGATGTGACTAAAAATAGTGGTTCTCGCCCTAGCTGATTTTCCTCAGTGGATAGTGCCGGCCTGCGGACTGAAGGGTCCCAGGTTCGATTCCAGTCAAGGGCCTGTACCTTGGTTGCGGGCATATCCCCAGTAGGGAGTGTGCAGGAGGCAGCTGATCAATGTTTCTCTCTCATAGATATTTCTAACTCTCTATCCCTCTTCCTTACTCTCTTTAAAAATCAATAAAAAATATATTTTAAAAACACAACAACAAAAACAGCTAATTCTAAGGAAGAAGTTGTGTGCCTGCATCCTACCATGTAGCCACACATCATTGCTGGGAGAATGATAAGACTTTTTAAACCCACATATAACTTGTACACATAAGTGTTGTCTTTTCTCCAGTTTTACCAGTGTAAAATTTTCTGTGACATTTCTGTTGGAAGGTAGTTCTAGCACTTGATGGAACTATTAAAGAACCTGGTCTCATTGTGTGGGCCTTATTTAACAAAAACCCTGTATTGCCCACCTTAACCCTATATTGCTCACTTGTAATGCTTTATTTTCAAAACCCTTTGGTTCATTTTCCCAAAAGCCAAATTATACTCAGTTGATAAAGACTGACTCTCAGGGAGTCTAGACAAGAGTCAGCTATAAGCTCTGAAGGCAGACTGAAGGAGGAGGTGTATAATTCTGCCAAGAGAGTCTTCAGCAATTGATCAAACCGGGCAGTGAAACATCTGGCACTTAAAAGTACTGCTGTGTGTGAAAAGCAAAAATCCACATTGGCATATACTTGTACCTCAGGTAGGTAGGTGGTGGTTTAATCGTTTGTCGGTTGCTTTTGTTTTTTTCACCTTTTATTTGTCAAAAAAATAATCACCTAATTGTTTTTGAAGTGTTCCAGTGTCCCTCAGTGACCATCTATATGATTGTCCTCTCGTTGTGCTTGCCTCTGCAGGTGAAGGTTGCTATCCTTAAATATATAGAAACTCTAGCCAAACAGATGGATCCAGGAGATTTTGTAAATTCCAGTGAAACTCGCTTGGCAGTCTCTCGGTTTATCACTTGGACAACAGAACCTAAAAGTTCTGAAGTTCGGAAGGTATGTTTTAATATAAATTTTAGAAGATAAATTAGAAAAGCAAGTCAGTCATTTTGGTTTGCCAATGAAGGAAGCTAATATTTTCAGGTCATTACCAGTTAGCATTGAGTTATTTACCTGATGATATGAAGGCCTTTTTTTTTTTTTTAATTTTCTGTTTTAAATTGTTCTAAGTTTTATCCACTTAATATGAGCATAATGTTCAAACTTAGAATAAAAAACTATTCTTGCCATAATTCTCTAACCTCTAATCTTGTAACCAGAATATTTCAAATCTTTTACTTTGTATTTATTTTCCTATGTATTTCAAATAAGAGATTACACTGTTCTTGACTTATTAATTTTAGGCATTATCTATTGATCTTTTGATGAATTTAATCATGTATCTTTCTATCTACCTCGTTAAATTTTCCTATATTATTCCCACATCCTTTCCTAGATCTTTCCCCATAACCTTCAGAATAGTTATGAATAAATTATTGGTCACCAAAGGAAAAGATTTCTATTTTAACTTTGGAAGTATTCACTCCTATATCATCAGATCTTTCTGATGTTCTTTTTATCTTCACTTGAGGATATTTTTTTGTTATTGATTTTAGAGAGAAAGGAAAATGGAGGAAAGGGAGAGACAGACAGACATCAATCGGTTACCTCCCTCTCGTACTCTGACCATGAATTGAACCCAACCCGCAACCTTGTTGCTGTATCAATGATGCTCCATCCAACTGAGCCACCAGTCAAGGCTCTCATGTTTTTTTAAGTATCTGTTAGTATATTCAACATCCCTGCCACATGTCTATGGCTAATACTTTTCATATGCTCAAGTAAACAGTTAAAAATTTCTAATAAAGGAATTTTAAAGTGTATAAGAACTTCTGTTTTTCTGGGAAAGATAGCCTTGTTAGTAGACAGAAATATTGAGTAAAGAAAATGGTCTCTTTTGAGTAACCAAAATATATTCATGTACCTCTGTGTGTCTTTGTTTTCTAGGCGGCGCACTCAGTGCTGATTTCCCTCTTTGAACTCAATACCCCAGAGTTTACAATGTTATTAGGAGCTTTACCAAAAACTTTTCAGGATGGTGCTACCAAGCTTCTTTATAACCACCTTCGAAACACTGGCAACGGAACCCAGGTATTTCAAAGTTATTTTCTTAGCTATTATCCTGAATAATAAAAGCCAAATATGCTAAGTGCCTGGTCATCAACCAATCAAAGCACAATATGCTAATGATATGCTAAGGCTGCTCAACCGCTCACTATGACATGCACTGACCACCAGGGGGCAGACGCTCTGGTTGGTAGGTTAGCTTGCTGCTGGCGTCCAGCCAATCGGGACTGAACAAGACTGGCCAAACACGCCCTGGAGCCCTCCTACGGTCCCTCCCTGGCTGGCCAACCTCCCACCTCCCTCCCCGGCCGATTGTGCACCGATGGGATCTCTCGGCCTAGCCTGCGCCCTCTCACAATCCAGGACCCCTCGGGGGATGTCAGGAAGTGGTTGAGGTTTGATCTATGCACCAGGAGGTCACGGTTTGAATCACAATCAGGGCATCACAGGTTGCAGGGTCGATCCTCAGTGTGGGGCGTGCAGGAGGCAGGCAATCAATGATTCTCTCATTATTGATGTTTCTACCTTTTCCTCTCCCTTTCTCTCTGAAGTCAATAAAATATTTTTAAAGATGTGTTCATATTTAATAATTATAGGCTTCTTAGTCCAAAGGTACTAGATATATTGGATTTTATTGGGGAGAAATAAAATTTGAGTAAATGAAACAATGCAGTTATATACATATAAATGGTGTAGGATCATTTACGTAATATGCCTAAAAAATTGAACTTGTTTTTAAAAAACCTTTGATAATGGCTAAAGGAGCAAATAGATTCACTTATGGCAAGCTTAAAGTAAAGTCTGAATGTTAAAAAAAATCTGAGAATAATTTCCTGGAACCAAATCAGTTATCTTTTTAAAAGGAGAAGGGATTATTATACAGCTTAAGAGATAGGCAAATTTATAATGTGGCTAGATTTTTATGCCTTTGGTGACCTGTGAAAATCATTTGCAAAACAAACTCAGGGAAGAATAAAATTTGAGCCCTGGCTAGTGTTGTGTAGTGTTGAGAGCATTGGCCCGCACACCAGAGGGTTACGGATTCGATTCCTGGTCAAGGGCATGTACCTGGGTTGATGGTTCAATCCTTGCCCAGTTGGGGCATATGTAGGAGGCAACCAATTGATGTGTTTCTCTCACATCGCTGTTTCTCTCTTTCCCGCTCTCCCTCTCCTCTCAGAATTTTAGAATGTGATTATAGAATTCATTCTTTTCAAAAAGCAATGGAAAAAATATTTTCAGGTGAGGATTAACAAAAGGTAAAAAGAAATTGGCTCAGAACAGAAAACTAATTTAAAATTATTAATTTGGGATTGTGTTAAATCTTTGATGAAAAGATACTGATAATAATGGAAAGTCAGTGTGTGAGGAGAACAAAAAAAAGACTAAAGAGTGAGACTTCTAAATGGGGAGAAAGTTTTTTTCTACAGAAATCAGAGATATGAATATTTAAATGGTAGGTCTACAAATATGGCTTTCATATTGTTCAACTTCTTGATTGTATGCCTTAAGAACATTTTCATTGAACTTAACACAACTATTATACGTTAATATTTATTTGACTCCCTCCATCAGAGTTCCATGGGGAGTCCTTTGACAAGACCAACACCACGATCACCAGCCAACTGGTCCAGTCCTCTTACTTCTCCTACCAATACATCACAGAACACTTTATCTCCAAGGTAATAAAGGGATAATTTTCCATCATGGTTTGTTATTGCAAATTCCCATTAGTGAAAAACAAACGGTAATATAATTCCATTTGATTTCCACTTCACTTGAAAGGTTTTAGACAAATAGAAACTTAGTAGATTCAAAAAATATAACATTTATTCCAAAAGTAACCATTTAAATGATAATGTATATGATACAGAATTTTTTAATAAGTCAAAATAAAACTTAGCGACAGCTTTTTATAAATTATAGCGTGTTGCATTGAATAGCATAGTTTCTCAAATACGCTGTACAAATCCAATAAATTGCAAATTGTGTCTTTTAGTTATACCACTTAGTGAAAATGGTGAGAGCAAGTTATAACAATGGATATTTAGATCTAATATTAGCCAACCACCTTTAAAAGTGAAAAAATAAAGCTTACAGACACAAACAAAAATAGAGACGGGATAACATTATGTAATACTAATTAAGGAAAGTGTAACTGAGATTGGTCCTTACTATAACATATAACACATACAATTTTCACACACTTGTGCAATTCAAGCTTGGGCTGTATTTCAGATGAAGTTCTGACTCGTTAAAAGACTAATAATTTTTCCTTTTTCCTATCCTTTTAAAAAGTAGTTTGCATCATAGTCCATTTGTAGTTATTAGCTGGATTTTTTGTTATTAGCCATTCATATCATGCTTCATCATACTCTTTACAATTATAGACTACGTCATCAGCATAAGGATGAAAAGTATGTTGCACACTTTTCTTAATTGTCTAAATACATTTATATCTGTTGTTACTAAGTTAATCACAGGAGTTAGCAAATCTTTTGCAAAGGGCCATATGGTAAATATTTTAGGTTTTGTGGCCATGCAGTCTTTGTCACTTCTACTCAACTCTGATGTTATGGGGTGAAAACAGCCATAGACAATACCCAAATAAGTTAGGATTGCTATGTTCTAATATCATTTTATTTATGCACCCTAAAATTTTCATTTTATATAATTTTCATGTGTCATGAAATAGTTTGATATTTTTCCTCAACTATTTAAACATGTAAAATACCGTTATTACATTTCAGGGGCATAACTTTCTGGCCCCTGGTTAATCAGAACATCTTTAAAGGTGAAAAGACAAAACAGCTGTGACATCGTTAGAGTCATTGTAAGCTGTTCTTAGTAGGTGGGCAAGGGTACTTTAACCATCTATCACTATTGGGTTTTGTTTTGCTTTGGGGAATACACATCCTCTAATCCCATCTTTATAAATATCCTACATGATTTACTCAAATGTGTTAGTATTTTAAAACTGGACATAAATGAAAATTAGTTGATGTCTTTTTTATAGTGCATTTGATTATGACACAGAAAATATGAACTCTGAAGACATTTATAGCTCTCTTAGAGGTGTCACTGAAGCAATTCAGAATTTCAGCTTCCGTAGTCAAGAAGATATGAATGAACCATTAAAAAGGGATTCTAAAAAAGATGATGGAGATTCAGTGAGTATTTTTGAATATTCTTACATTACAGACTTTTTCATTAAGGGTCTTTGGTTTGGATTGTTTTTGTTTGTTTGTTTTTAAATATTTTTTATTGATTTCAGAGAGGGAGGGCGAGAGAAACATCAATGATGAGAGAGAATCATTGATTGGCTGCCTCTGGCACATCCCCTACTGGGAATCGAGCCCACAACCCTGGAATGTGCCCTTGACCAGAATAGAACCCAGGACCCTTCAGTCTGCAGGCTAACATTCTATCTTCTGGGCCAAACCAGTTAGGGCTGTGTTGTTTTTTTTTTTTTAACTTTACTTTCTATCATTTTCAAACATAATTTTCCAGGGGTCACACATAATTTTCCAGTGGTCAGGGCATTGTTCTGGGTCTTATATTCAGCAGGCAGAGTTATGTCCTCAAGTTCCTTGTAGATTTTCAGATAAAACTGAGTACTGTGGAGTTTTAAATATAAACTGAATCTATTTTAGATTAAGTGATCAGGAAGTCTTTAATCAGAAGGTGACATTTGCATTGAGACCTAGATTAAGGAGAGGATAATTCCTTAAAAGAAATAGCAAGTGCTGTAAAGACAATTAGATGAGAACACCCTATGCATAGTTGATGGCCAGGGTGAAAGCCAGTGTAGTTGGAGCATTATGAAAGAGATGAGGAGCCCTAAAAAGTTTGGCGCAGTGGCTAGAGTGTCAGCCTAAAGGGTCCAGGTTCTATTTCAGTCAAGGGTACATGCCTGAGTTGTGGGTTCAGTCTCCAGTGGGGGTGTGTAGGAGGTGGCTGATTAGTGATTCTCTCTCCTCAGTGATGTTACTATGTCCTCCTTTCTTCTCTGAAATCAATAAAAATATATTTAGAAAAGAAAGAAAAAGAGAGAGAGAGAGAAAGAAAGGCAAGGAATGGCACCTGAACCAGATCACTTGGATCTTGCAAGACAAAACTTGGCGCTTCGGTTTGTTTTCCTTGTTAAATGTAGTGACAGTGATTCGCATGATCAGTTGTTTGTGTGCTTCCAAAAAGAATATTATGATGTCGCCGGAACTGGTTTGGCTCAGTGGATAGAGCGTCGGCCTGCAGACTAAAGGGTCCCAGGTTCAATTCCGATCGAGGGCACGTACCTTGGTTTCTGTGGGGGATATGCAGGAAGTAGCTGATCGATGTATCTAACTCTCGATCTCTCTACCTTCTTCTCTGTAAAAAAATCAATAAAATATATTTTTTAAAATGGTAGCTGCAAACTGCTTTATAAAAAATTAAAAAAATATATTATGATCCCTTTTTGATATTTGTGAGTATTGTACAGTTTGTTGCTTCTGCCATTATACAAAGAGCAGTTACTTTTTATTCCTTAGGCTTTTCTCTGACAGCTTAACTTTTCTCAACATAAGCTATCCCACTCTTTTCTAAGCAATCTAGGGTTTCTCAGGGTTTTCAAAATTGGAGAACCTTACAGTGCTTCAGTACATCTCTAAAGGGCTCCCCCCTCTGCCTTCCTGGCTTATTTCCTATTGCTGTTTTTCTCTGTGCCTTTCTGGCAAATGGGCCTGGTAAACTGGATGCTAAAAACCAGCTAACCATTCACATTTAAAGTTCTCTATCCCAAAGGCTGCGAGTGGTAGTAAGGACAGGTTAGGAAGAATCACTGCTTGATTGAGACTCTCCCCTTACCTCCAAAGAAAGGGTAGGGTACATTGCAGGGAGCTGGCATAGTGAGTTTGAATCCTGTTACCTGGCAACTGTTAGCTAGTCTGATTATTACTTTTCCTAATACATTTTTTTATTGATTTCAGGGAGGGAGGGAGAGGGAGAGAGAGAGAGAAACATCAGTGATGAGAAAGAATCATTCATCAGCCGCCTCCTGCACACCCCATACTGGGATTCGAGCCTGCAACCCAGGCAGTGCCCTGACTGGGAGCCAAACTGTGACAGGTTATCACTTCTAAGCCTCCGTGTCTTCATTAGGAAGGTAGGGGTATTTTCTGTACATCTTAGAAGTTAATGTGAGTGTAATAAGTCACATGACTTCCTCCAGCTCAGACCTGAGCTCCAAATTCATACATCAGTTGCCTGTTTAAACTCCTAAGCTTTCTTCTAAAACTGCTTTTTCCTGTCTTAGTTGACAGCAACACTACTTGCTCCACCTACTGACAAGACAGGTGTTCTTGTCTCCTCTATCTTTCCTGTCCTCCATACTCAGTCTGTCAGGGTATCTGTTGATTGTACTGGTATCTTCAGAATAAATCTGAAATCCAACCACTTCTCACCACTGTCTTTCTGATTCCAGCCATCATCATCATTAATTCTCTCACCTGGATTATTAAAATAGGAACCTAACTGGCCTCCTTGATTTGCCTTTGTTCTCCTAGTCTATTCTTACTCCTCTACACTCACCTCGGAGGTCCCTGTCTCAGAGTAAAAGCCGAAGTCTCCACATTACACTTTTCTCCTGTGTTGCCTCTCTGGCTTCATCTCCTCCTACTTTCCTCCCTGTTGAGTCTTCTTCAACCACACTGGCCTTGATGTTTCTTTTTATATTTTATAATTATTTTTTTCGTTGATTGGTTGATTTATTTATTTATTTATTTATTTTTTTGAGAGAAGAGAAAGGAGAGAGAAACATCCATTTGTTGTTCCATCTATTTATGCACTCATTGGCTGATTCTTGTATATGCCCTGACCAGGTAATCCAACCTTCAGGTTATAAATAAACAACAGGTTTCTTTACATCTTTACTATAAGCTTTGACTTTTTTAATGTAACTTTTAACTCGTTGCTTTCTGGTACGTAAATTTTTTTCAGCAGGTTGTTACTTTTTATTTTTTTTAATATATTTTATTGATTTTTTTTTACAGAGAGGAAGGAAAAGAGATAGAGAGTCAGAAACATCAATGAGAGAGAAACATCGATCATCTGCCTCCTGCACACTTCCTACTGGCTAGGTGCCTGCATCCAAGGTACATGCCCTTGACCAGAATCGAACCTGGGACCCTTTAGTCCTCAAGCCGAGGATCTAGCCACTGAGCCAAACCGGTTAAGGCTATTGTTACCTTTTTTAAATCACCTTTTGCCCTAACCAGTTTGGCTCAGTGGCTAGAGCGTCGGCCTGTAGATTCAAGGGTCCCAGGTTAGATTCTGGTCAAGGGCATTTATCTTGGTTGTGGGCACATACCCACTGGGGGGTGTGCAGGAGGCAGCTGATTGATGTTTCATTGATGTTTATCTCTATCCCTCTTCCCTCTTCTCTGTAAAAAATCAATAAGATATATATAGATATTTAAATCTGTTTGTAAAATAAAATAAATAAGATCACCTTTTAAGCAGTAGGGAAACCTTTTTTTAGAATTTTGAATTGATACTTGAAAATGAGTTAATGTGCTATGTCTTCCCATTCCCGTTAATAGATGTGTGGTGGTCCTGGGATGCCCGACCCAAGAGCAGGAGGTGATGCTACTGACTCAAGCCAAACAGCCCTTGACAATAAAGCCTCATTACTCCATTCCATTCCTGCTCACTCTTCTCCGCGCTCTCGAGATTATAATCCGTACAACTATTCAGACAGCATCAGTCCCTTTAATAAATCTGCCCTTAAGGAAGCTATGTTTGATGATGATGCCGACCAGTTTCCTGATGGTATGTATGCTCTGTGTCATACTGTTACTGCCTGTGTTTTGGAAGCCTGATCATCAGTGAAGCAAAAGATGCTCTTTTTTTGTATCCTAAGAAGTAGGGATCTTTGCAGTGGTCAAGTTTTCTTCCATCTAGGAGCTAATTTCTAATGGTTTGGTAGATATCTTCCCAAGAATGAGAAACAGTGATCATTCTAAGATCATCCTTGAAATGAAGAAAACCTTAATGGTCTCCCAGAAATAACTGAAACCAATGGTAGCTTATAAATTTATCTTTAGACATCATTTCAGTCATTAATTTTTATACCAGAATGACAAAACTTTGAAGGAATACCCATTCTTTTTTTTTTTCTTTTTTTCTCCCTTTGTTGTTGTTAATCTTCACCCAAGGTTGTTTTTCCATAGATTTTTAGGGAGAGTGGAAGAGAGAGGGAAAGATAGAAAGAAACACTGACGGCTGTTGGTTGCCTCCTGCATGAGCCTCGACCATGGCCCAGGCTGGGGAGGAGCCTGCAACTAAGGTATGTGCCCTTGGCTGGAATTGAACCCGGGACCTTTTGTTCTGTAGGCCAACACTCTTATCCACTGAGGCAACCTGGCTAGGGTGGAATACCCATTCTTTACAATAGCCTATTAAGTGTGAAGCCATAAACATATACTTCAATAAGATATGTCCAAGGAACAAATATGGGAAAAGCTACCATTAAGATTTGGAGTCAGCTTAGGTCTAAGCTCTAATGCTTACAATGGACTTAAGTCTAAGCTCAACATTACTAAGCTGAAAAGCTTTGATAAATTGGTTTACCTCCCTGAGTCTCACTTGTCACCTTTAAAAGGGATAGAGATGTTGTACCACCTGCCCTTCTGATCACAGTATGCAGTAAGGTTCGGGGAAAAATGTAAAAAACTGATTAAAAAGTACAAAACATTTCAGACATTTTATTTTTAATAATAAAGAATTACATTTTCCCTCTACCAAATGACATAATCCTTTTTTTTTTTTTTTTTTAATGAAGACTCAATGTGGATATCTATCTTACTCTGCTTAGGAATCTGTATCCCCAGTGCTGGTTATTTGTAATTTTTATAAATGGAAAAATATATTTTATGACATAGAAGAATCATATTTTTACTAACTTCTCATGTTAAGAGACTTAATATAGCACAAATATTACAAAGTCAAAATTAGGACAATATATCGAGATCATACCCTTATTGTCTAATGTTCTTCTCCTTTTTCAAGGATTATATATTTTCCATTTGTTAAAGGAAGGCATCTTTGGAAGTTATGTAACTGAAACCTAAACAGGGTAGAATGTTTTTGAGCTTGAGAACATAAGTTCTTCACTGAATAATACTTCTTGAGAGACTGCTGAAACATAAGTAACCATTTTTGGTTATGTAATCATTCTTTAAAAATAGATAAGCCCTCAGTTAACCAAATAGTAGTTGCTCCAAACTTCATATACCAGTTGTTTTCATTTCTATTTTTACTTTTAATT
Organism: Lasiurus cinereus; assembly: GCA_011751065.1. Taxonomy (NCBI): domain Eukaryota; kingdom Metazoa; phylum Chordata; class Mammalia; order Chiroptera; family Vespertilionidae; genus Lasiurus; species Lasiurus cinereus. Next base: position 29,847,240 of record JAAGEH010000125.1, on the reverse strand, counting down.
TTGAGATGGAGAAGCCTTGTTTGCCATTATTTTATTGTGAACATTGCTAATAGTATCCTTTTAAAAAAATTTTATTGACTTTTGTTGCTGTTTTGATTTTCCTTTCAGCCACCATACCCACCCCTAATATGCAAAATATCTCCTCTTTTTCTTATTTTAAAACCTAAAATTTGGGGGAGAAGATAATTATTTTGTTCAAGTCAGAAATTCTATAAAGCATATTGTTTTAAAATTCTGAGACTAAGTATGTCTTTAAAATTCTGAGACTAAGTATGTCTCACTCAGATGTCTCTGTACATACTTACAGACAGATACATTAGGGGTAAATCTGTCAAAATTAAGTCAGAAAAAATACATCTAATGTTCATGTCTAATTACAGCCTTTGTAAAGTTCACCAAGGACTATAATATTTCAGAATACTGCCTCTATTTAGGATGTTACTGTATCCAGAGAGACTCATATCAGAGTTTGCCAAGTTGAAAGAATCCTATCTAATAAAAGGGTAATATGCAAATTAACTGTCACTCCATCACAGATACGGTAGCACCCATAGCCACAAGATGGTGGCACCCAGACCTCTCAGCCCCGCCGGAGTGAATGGGGGGCAGCCACTGAGAGTGGGCAGCATGAGCGGCCTGATGAAATGCTTGTTTCGTCACTGAGGCACCGAGGCAAGTGTTCTGCGCCTGGCCGTAGCTGGGCCTCTGGCAGCGGGCGCGGAGCGGCCAGGCCCCGCAGAGAGCTATTGGCGCACAGATGCGTGTGCAGGGCCACCAGTATTCTGTATTTTTTGAGCCCTGCAGCAAAAATATTATCAGAATTGTAATTGTGCCAACATTTGTCATGAGGACACAAGGCAAATTAGCCTTAGTGAGTTTACTGTATTCCAGGCCCAGGTCCTCAGCATGACACTAAGAGGTGATTCTTACTTTCCTGTTTTACTGATAAGAAAACTGAGCCTCCATATGATTAAGAACATGTTCCTATCACACAAAGGGCAAGAGGCAGGGGTTTGGTAGGACTCCAGAACCTGTTGTTTTTTGTGTGGGTTTTTCTTTTTTCCCCACATGACCACACTGACCCTCTGTGTCAGGAACAAAGGAAATATAGTTGAGTCAATTCTACCTTAATTAATTCAGTACCTTAGGTATATCTAATTTATATGGTATAAATAATTCAGTTTTGTAATAAATACTTTATGTGCTTTCTTCAGCAGAAATTATTTCCCTATGTCATCTCTAGACCATTCTATGTCCAATCATTTCTAATTTACCTCCTAGGGCAGTGGTCAGCAAACTGCGGCCCACAAGCTGCAGTTTGTCGACCACTGTCCTAGAGTAATTACAAAAGTTATCTTCGCGGAGAAAAGAACTGGGTTCTTTGGAAAGCATTTTCTTTTGAATTCCATTTATTCAGCTGAAATGAAATACTCTTATCAGAATGATCCTCTGACAGCTGTGATAACTTTCCAGGAGTGGTTTTTTGTGAGGCTTATAGAGATGTATTCATCCTGCTGTAGTAGTTCTTATTAAACCAACAATATTGTTCTAATGTTGGTCTATACAAATGAAATTATTATAAGACAATATTTTCCTCCAAGTTAAGATCTTATCTTTGAACTCAAAATTCTTCTTTTTCATTGTTTTGCTTTGCATTTTGCTTAAGTTCTCCTTGACCTTCCAAAATTCTAATTTGGTTCTCCTTAGTGATCAATCTTTGCAGATTACCTCAAGATTTTAAATTCTAATTTGATTCTCCTTTGTGCTCTGTGTATAAGTTTTTGGGGACAGAGGTTATTAGCACTGAATTTTAGTTCCAGGAAAGCTGTCACAACAAACTTTCTCTTAATAGTCAATGAATGTTGTCATGACATGTTTCCTGTCATCAGTTCGCTTTCCCCTAGTTGAGGTCAGATGTTCTAATAGCTGAAATTCATTTTTTTCCCTCGGGTTTCTGAATCCCCTCACATGGAATATATTTTTCATTTTTCTACTTGTAGTTGTGTGTTCCCTGAGGCCTCTATGGTCAGGTCTTTGGTACCTCTAGGTTAGAGGCTAGGCAACTGGCAGGATGAGGCATGGTAGCTTCTTTGAAGGACCGATAGGAGCCATCTGGCAAAGTGCAAGGTTAAGGCATTTGGGGGAGGAGTGCTCTTTCCTCCTGAGCTTTTCTTTGGTGGGCACCAGCCCTCTCCCCAATGCCAGGTTCACAAGCTTTCTCCGGTGTGTTAGGATCAGCAGACTGGTAGCCTTCCCCACAGAGGCCAGCATGTCCATACCAAGGAGGCTAACAGAGCCGAGACCGGTTTGGCTCAGTGGATAGAGCGTCGGCTTGCGGACTGAAAGTCCCAGGTTCGATTCCGGTCGGGGACATGTACCTTGGTTGCGGGCACATCTCCACTGTGGGGTGTGCAGGAGGCGGCTGATCGATGTCTCTCTCTCATTGGTGTTTCTGACTTTCTATCTCTCTCCCTTCCTCTCTGTAAAAAGTCAATAAAATATATATTTTTAAAAAAAAAAAAGTAGGCTAACAGAGAACACTGCTCCATGCTGCCTTTCCTGGAGACTCAGGAGAGAGAATGTCCCAGGGACGTGCCTTCCAGGCTCAGGCACCATATTCTGCGCTTTGCTGGCTTGCTTGTTTGTTTCAGAGAAGGAGCTAGTAAGGAAAAGAGTCTCTGGCACAAGCTCAAGCCACTGTCTGCCCGAGTCCCTCAAGGTCCGAACTTATGTATTTTATCATCAGAAAAATTTAGGAAGATGCCAAAACCGGTTTGGCTCTGTGGATAGAGCGTCGGCCTGTGGACTGAGGAGTCCTGGGTTCGATTCTGGTCAAGGGCATGTACCTTGGTTGTGGGCACATCCCCCATGGGGGCATAAAGGAGGCAGCTGATCAGTGTTTCTGATTCTCTATCCCTCTCCTTTCCTCTCTGTAGAAAATCAAATATATATATATATATATATATATATATATTTTTTTTTTTTTTTTAATTAGGAAGAACTCATTTTGTTCTAATGTGAACTTTTGGACTTAACTGTCTTAACCACAAAAATTATTTGAAGCATTATCTAATGTGAGACATAAATAAGTGTCCTTTAACATTCATAAAATTTATGATTTCATAATTATACAGTGGTACCTTGAGATACGAGTGCCCTAACATACGAGATTTTTGAGATATGAGCCGTCGAGCGAGCAATTTTTGCTTTGAAATACGAGCAACATTTGAGATAGGAGTAATCACACGGATTGGCCGGCTGCACACGACCCACCAGTTTCCCACGCCTCAAGGTTATGGAATGAATTAAACTCATATCTCGAGGTACCACTGTACTTTGAAAAGGCAAAAACAGCCCTGTTGTTCAGTGGTTAGAGCATCGGTCAGCACACCGAAGGGTTTCCAGGTCAAGGGCACTTGACTAGGTTGCAGGTTCAATCCACAACCCAAGTTAGGGCTCATGTGGGAGGCAACCAATCAATTTTTCTCTCTCTTTCTCTCTCCCCTTCCCTCCCTTCCTTCACTCTCTAAAAATTTATGGAAAAATCCCTGGGTGAGGATTAACAACAACTAAAAGCAAAAACAAATGAAAACTTAACAATATTGGGCCCAACTCTTGTCTCTGAAATTTAAAAGGAATAATATTAAGTATTTATTCTTCTATCAAACTATATTTCAGAGTAATTAGCTCTAGTTGATTAAGTTACTCTCTACAGAAGAATTCAGCCCATTTTTAACTTCTAGTAAAATAATTGATTTAGCAACAATCAGTGGGTGAAACCATTAGTGAAAAGTTTGATAGGGAACTATATAGTGGTGGGAACAAGTTACTACCATTTAAATTTAGTGATCATTGCCTCTTGGGATGCCAACATATAAATGCATACTTAAGTATGCAAGGGTAAAATAGTTGGTATTTGTGATAAATGTTTCAGAAAAAAAGGGGGTGCATGAAGATGAAGTAAAAATATGATTGTTAAATCTGGGTGATTGGTATGGAGGTTCATTATAATCATTAATTTTTATTATAAAAACTTTTAAACTAACTTTGGTGTTTTGGAAAAGATAAATGGAAAAGAAAATTACTTAGTTTTCTCTTGTTTTACAGCCAGCATTGTTTCATGTTATGAAGTTGTTATTCCATACTTATGAGAATTTACCTATAAAGTTATAAAATGAATGCCATGTCCTTTGACAGATCTTTCCCTAGACCATTCTGACCTTGTTGCGGAGTTGTTGAAGGAGTTGTCGAACCATAATGAACGTGTAGAAGAAAGAAAAATTGCCCTCTATGAACTTATGAAACTAACCCAGGAAGAATCTTTTAGTGTTTGGGATGAACACTTCAAAACAATATTACTTTTACTGCTTGAAACCCTTGGGGATAAAGAGGTAAATGGCATAATCCTATAAAATAAAAGTCTGATATGCAAATTGACCAAACAGCAGAATGACCAGTTGCTATGACTCTCACTGACCACCGGGGGGCAGACGCTCTAGCAGGAGCTGCCTCTAATGGTCAGTGCGCTCCCATAGCGCGAGCACTGCTCAGCCAGAAGCCGGGCTCACGGCTGGCAAGTGCAGCAGTGATGGCGGGAGCCTCTCCCGCCTCCACAGCAGTGCTAAGGATGTCTGACTGCGAGAGGGCACAGGCCGACTGACGGACCCTCCCGAGTGCACGAATTCCTTGCACCAGGCCTCTAGAATGTACATAATCGCCTGTTTTTCCTGCCTTGGGTTGCATGTCACTGCCAATTAACCAAGCACTACACAGGTTTGGAAATTGGGAAAATGAGTCTCTTCTGCTGCTGCTTTCTGCATGAAGTTTTCACTGCAAAGTGCTTTTTCTTATAAACCAGGTAGCCCAGCAATTTTGAATGATTGACAATGGCAAAAATGAGAGGTTGCTGACAGGTCTTTACAGGAAAGTACAGGTTACTTGTTTGCCTACTTAAATGAGTTCAGAAGTAAAAACTTCCTTTTTAATAGTATTTAGTTGGTTCTCAGTTTTTTTAAGCTGTGTCTGTTTCCAACTCGAGATGTGAAAACTTAATTATGCAATATTCCACATACTTTATGCAGTTGTCTATGATCCCCCGACCCTCACCTCAATAGTAAGATCCTTACATTTCAGACATGGGAAATGCAAAAGGTTATCTACAACCCGAAATATTAAAAACATTAAAATATTTCTTCTTAGCCTACAATCAGGGCTTTGGCATTAAAAGTTTTAAAAGAAATCCTAAGGCATCAACCAGCAAGATTTAAAAACTATGCAGAACTGACTGTCATGAAAACATTGGAAGCACATAAAGATCCTCATAAGGAGGTAAGTTACCTGACACTTACATGATTATTACTTTATTCCTAGTACTTCTGATATTACAGCAGTCCCCCCTTTCCTCAGGAGTTATGTATCCAGACCCCCAATGGATGCCTGAATCTCAAGATGGTACCGAACACTATGTTTACTATGTTTCTTTTCCTACACAGAAATGCCTATGATAAAGTTTCACTTATAAATTAGAGTAAGTGGTTAACAACAATAACTAATAATAAAACAGGACATTTATAACAATATAATGTAATGAAAGTCATGTGCATGTGGTCTTTCGTACATTATCCTATTGCACTCTTCTCACCTTTTCACTAAAAGGAAGCCCTTTACACCTTCTCTTTGGCACATCTGTTGCTAGCATCACCACTCTTGCACTTTGGGCCATTATTAAGTCAAAGAAGGGCGACTTGAACACAAGCACTGATACTGCAGCAATGGATATGATAACTGAGCTGGCTATAAGTGACTGGCAGGTGGTAGTGTGTATAACATAGGCTGTACTGGACAAAGGGATGATTCCTGGACTGGACAGAATGGGATGATGCAAGATTTCATGATGCTACTCAGGATAGCATGCTGTTTAAAATGTATGATTTCTTACTGTAACTTTCCATTTAATATTTTTATACCAAGGTTGAGTACAGATAACTGAGCCCCCAGAAAACTGGGGGACTACTACATTGCAGAAAATATAAACATTGCTTAAAAAATATCCTTATCCATCATTTCCTTAATGAACACTTACCTTGATTTTCAAGGTAATGTCTAATTGAGATACAGGTATATATTCCTTCCTATTAAATGAATTATTGTAATATCATGGCTACCTCTAGGAAATAAAGTTATTCATTTTATTTCATTTCATTATATACTTAGAGTTCACCAATGTTATCTTCACATTCCACTTATCAATAAGAATTTGGTTTGGGTTGTTTTTTTTTTAAGTAATGAAGATAAAAATCATTAATATTTTAAAGTGGTAAATTGCCTACATGAGTTGGATATCTGTTAAAAGTTTATTAAACAGCTCAGCGGATGTGGCTCAGCAGTTGAACATCAACCCAAGAGCCAGGAGGTTACAGATTGATTCCCAGTCGGGCACATGCCCAGATTCCGGGCTCGATTCCCAGTAGAGGGCATGCAGGACGCAGCCGATCAATGATTCTCTCTTATCGTTGATGTCTCTGTTTCTCCCTCTCTTTTCCTCTCTGTGAAATCAATAAAAGTATTTTTTAAAGATTATTAAAGAAAATAATGAGGACAGCTTGCCTGGAAGAGTCTAATATTGCCACTACCACCAGTGACGTTGATAAGATAATCATGAGGATTTTTATAAAATCTCAGAAGTAATTAGAAAAGGAAATTTCAAATAGAAACTGCAGTTCTAAGGGAAAGCACCAGAACAATAGCATTAGGTGTCTGGTAAAACAGACATGAGCAAAAGTCAAAAAGGAACATTAAAATAGCAATGAGACAAAATAGATCAATACTTAATGTAAAAGCTAAAACTTTAAAAATCTCATAAGAAATAAGTATCAATCTTTGTTACCTTGGATTAGGCAGTAGTTAGAATGCCAAAGTAGAAATAATCTACAACAACAAGAAGAAAGAAGATAAATGGACTTCATCAAAATTAAACACTTTTGTACTTCAAAAGATGTTATAAGTGAGAAGGCAATCCACAGAGTAGGAGAAAAATGTTGTAAATGATGGGTCTGATATGGGACCACCAACCAGAACATATAAAGAACTTTTACACACCAACAACAAAGAGACAACCCAATAAAAAAAAAAAGGGGGGCAAAAGGCTTGGCCGGTTTGGGTCCATGGATAGAGCATTGGCCTGCAGACTGATGAGTGGCAGGTTCAATTCCAGTCAAGGGCACATACCTGGGTTGCAGGCTCAATCCCCAGTGGAGGTGTGCAGGAGGCAGCTAATCAATGATTCTCTCTCATCATTAATGTTTCTCCTCCTCTCTTCCTCTCTGAAATCAATAAAAACATTTTTTTAATGGGCTAAAGATCTGGATTTACTTTTCTACAAATAAGTTATACAAATGGCCAATAAGCACACAAAAAGATGCTCAACATCCTTAGTTTTAGGAGAATGCAAGTAAAACCCACAGTGAGATACCACTTAACATAGACCAGGGAAAAAGGTACTGCTGAATGTCTAAAAAAAAACCTAATATTTATAGTTTAGTTACCCACCTTCTGACCCAAGTAATGCCTGTAACATCCCTATTTTTACAAAAGATAAAATTGACATTCTTAAGGTGTTATAGTTGAAATTAGCCCTGGGCCTTCTGACTTCCAGTGTATTTTTTCCTGGGCCTTTCTGAGCACCTTCACAGATTGAGATCATAAGGAAGACACTACCAAAGTAGCATGAAAAGCAATAATTTGTACGTTTTCAAGACCGTCGTTAGAGATTACAGATTCTAATAAGATTGACAACTGTTCCTTTTTATTGAAAAGAGAAGCCCAAGCCCAATACAGAAGGAAAGAAAATCATTATGAACAGAAGGAGGGATAGCATGTTACTTGATAACGTATTGAATGTTTTAGGTTGTAGTTATGTGGTAAAGGAGGACATAGCACCCCTGAAATTGGGGGCACTAATAATGGAGCAGCATCTCACTGTGGCTGATGCAAAAGACTCCACATTGTATTCTAGGTAAATAGAGCCTTCACTTCCCTACACAGCTAGACCACAATAGGATTTTAAAATCGTTTTAGCCAACATTAAAATAACACAAAAGAAGGAAAAATGATTTAATACAGACCCATGAATCCATTTTCTAGCTTCGTTACATTTTGCTAACCCTATTTTGTCAATACTCTTACTTTTTTGTTTGTTTACTGTAATATTTTCAAAGCAAGTTCCAGTTATGATGTCTTATTACCTAGTTCATGAAGTTTGTACTTCCAGGACACAGTATAAAAAAATACATTTTTATTACTTCCCTTCTTAATTTCCTCTTGCTTTTAGGTGGTGAGATCAGCTGAGGAAGCTGCATCCGTGTTGGCCACTTCGATCAGCCCAGAGCAGTGCATCAAAGTGCTTTGTCCTATCATCCAAACTGCAGATTACCCCATTAATCTTGCTGCAATCAAAATGCAAACAAAAGTGATAGAGAGAGTGTCCAAGGAAACTCTGAATCTGCTTTTACCAGAAATTATGCCAGGCCTCATACAGGTAAGCGGCTAAGCTTGGAGGGATAAACTACAATAGGTTTGGGATTCAGTGATTTTAGGCAAAGGGAGCCTCAGAGTCAGAGAATGGCAGCTTTCCAGGCTAAATAAAGGGAAGGAAGGCTAACAGTGGAGGTGCCGAAGAGGAGATGGAAGGAAAGAAGGGAATATCTCTGCCTGAAAAGGTTGAAAAGTTCATCGGTCAGTAAAGCTTGAGACCTCATCTTTATTTTTTTTTAAATACATTTTATTGATTTTTTACAGAGAGGAAGGGAGAGGGAGAGTTAGAAACATCGATGAGAGAAACATCAATCAGCTGCCTCCTGGAATGTGCCTGTAACCAAGGAACATGCCCTTGACCAGAATTGAACCTGGGACCCTCAAGTCCGCAGGTCGACGCTCTATCCACTGAGCCAAACTTGTTAGGGCTCGAGATCTCATCTTTGAGTTACCTGTTCAGTCTCTGTCGGAATCGTGCTTTTCTTAGATCCCCCAGGAGTGCTAATATGTGGACTTTTCTCCCTAGGGTTATGATAATTCAGAGAGCAGTGTTCGGAAAGCTTGTGTCTTCTGCCTGGTGGCTGTTCATGCGGTAATTGGGGATGAACTAAAACCACATCTCAGTCAGCTTACTGGCAGTAAAGTAAGTAGAGCTGCTTTGTTCTAAGGATGCTGGCCATGGTACATTCTTCAAAATTTAGTTGTGTGTGTGCCTGTGTTAATACAAAATTTATTTTTGTGTTCAGCTTTTAGTAAATCATGCTTTAAGCACTCAACGTATTCTTCCTACCATTTGCGTTTTAGCTGTTTCTACTTTCATATTTGCCACTCAGGGGAAGTCAGGCAGTCTGGTAGGGTGGCTGGTAGATTGCTATGAAAGAAATGCCTGTAGATTCTGGTTATTTAAAATAGCCAGCTTCTTTGCCATTCCTACAACCAAATCTTTAGCCTCAAAGACTGTTTAATTAAAAATAGGGTTATATATTCATGAATTACTTTATATCTCCCAAAATATGGACCACTTGAACATATTTAAATTTTCCCCCTATGAACTACGATAAATATCTGTTCTCATTCCATTCTTATTTTGATCCAGATAAGTGTACAACTTTGATTGGTATAGTGAAAAAATAAGTCTTGCTTTTCTCATTCCTGGATACTACCAAAATTTTGAAATTTGTTATAGGGGGTGATTATGATTGTTGAACTGTGGCTTATAAACAAGTTAATAGGAGACACTTGCCTTTAGTTAAAGAGTTTCCCCAAATCCTAATGATTGTCGTTACTATGATCATATTTATTTTTAAAATAGCAAAAGGGGAGGAAAATACACATAAAGGAAAATGAGCTCAGGTATACGCCTTTCATAAGTTATACATAGATTTAAGACAGTGGTTTTTAAACCTTCCTGGAGTTAATCTCAAGAAAAATACATACAGAAAATTTTATACCTAGTTTTAGAGGATGCAGTGAGTCCCTGAATCACACGGATACTGTGTTAAAAACCCTTGAATCAAAGAGTTAATATTAAAAAAGAAAACTTTTCAATAATAAAGTGGTTTTCAAAGAAAAATTGATTTCAACTTTTGTACGAGCTTAAGTTAGGTCCTGATAATTCAGAGTTGCCTACAGAAGGATTATAATTAAGTACCTTATTGGGATATTAAGCATCCTGTAATAATATTGCATACGAAGACAATAGGTAGGTAGAGGAGAAATATTTGGAAATGACAGATGAAAAAAATGTACTATATGCTCTGATTACAAACTATAAAAATATGGTCTTGTACTATAAAGTCTGCAAAATGAGAAATGAAAAAAACATTTTTAATTGAATTTATTGGTGTGACATTGGCGAATAAAATTATACAGGGTTCATGCATACAATTCCCACAACACATTATCCAGACATTGAACTGTGTGATCACCACCCTACCTCAAAAACACTTTTATTAAGAGAACAGTGGCATAATTATATAAGCTCTTGGGTCCTGGAACCCAAGTGCCTAATTTTATATCCTGGTCCACTTTTTTCTTAGCTCTGAGACCTTAGGCAGTGAGTGACTCACACATTCTGTTTTGAAGATAAAAAGTGATAAGGCAGTTAGTATATTGTATAGCAAATAGTTCTTAAATGTTTGTCATTTTTGTTTTAATGGTGACTTTTTTTTTCTAAATTTACTTGAAGTTTTATGTTACCACTACAATAGTTTTATTTACATATATACATATCTATATATAATTTCAGAGAGGAAAGGAAAGGGAGAGATAGAAATATCAATGATGACAGAGAATCATTGATCAGGTCTCTCTTGCACACCCCACACTGGGGGTCTAGCCTGCAACCTGGGCATGTGCCCTGACCAGGAATTGAAACCAGGACCCTTCAGTCCACAGACCAGTGCTCTATCCACTGAGCCAAACCAGCTAGGACTACAATAGTTTTTGAAAGGACATGCTAGATTACTAAATCATGAACAAATAAATTTTTTTATAATTTCTAATTGTCAATTAATAACTTGAGTATTATAATAATCCTTCTGTTCAAAATTTATCTTTTAAAGATCACATATCTGTAATAATAAAAGCATAATATGCTAATTAGACTGGACAGCTGAATGACCTTCCAGACATCCTTTTGGATGAAGCTGTGGTGGATGGGGCCAAGGCAAAGGTGGTTAGGAATGATCAGGCAGGTGAGTGATTAGGGGAGATCAGGCAGGCGGGCAAGTGATTAAGAGCCAGCAATCCTGGATTGTGAGAGGTTGCAGGACAGACTGAGGGACACACACAACCCCCATTCCCTCCTCACCCATACATGAATTTCATGCTCCGGGCCTCTACTATGTATATAATTTTTTAATAAGCGTTATACTATAAATGAGGGCAGCTTACTCAAATGACATGTTTGCTTTGCTTTCAATCTGCAGATGAAGCTACTGAATCTTTACATCAAACGTGCACAAACAGGCTCTGGAGGAGCTGATCCCACTACTGATGTCCCTGGGCAAAGTTAGTGAAGCCGGTGGAAGTGAACCAGGTCTCTCCAGGAAAGGACACAGGCCACCCTCATCAATGAAAGGAACTTTTCAACTGCATCTTTTGGAGCTTACCATTGTTTCCTAGTTTTAGTTTTCTGTTTCGTTTTGTATTTTCTGTAACAGAGGGCTCTCCTCAGTCTGCATGTAACTTTTATGATAGTTATCCCAAATCCAAGAAAAAGCAGTATTAACAACAGTTGATCAATATAAAGTAATTTTAAATCTAACTTATCATTTCACTGTTTGTACTTCTTTATCTTCCCCATTAACCTTTGCCAGTGTTATGGTTGTATAATTTTTTTTAATGCTGGTTAAACAGGAATGCTTAAAGCTTTAAAAGTTGAACAGTCTAAAACATTTTTTGCCTTTATTCAAATGCAGGATAAGATTTTTTAATTGCTCCTTTGAGTTTTGTTTCCTATCATGTCCTATGCTAGTAATATTGAAATGACGTGAAACACAGCAGGACTAATTTGAGCTACAGCCGGACTCTGTTGGTGTGATTGTGATACATGTCATTAGCTATAACTTCTTTGGGGTGGTCTGTAGTTTTAAAACTAAGACCTCAAAGAGAAATGTTACAGAATCAGCCAGTTTTGTAAAACTGATATTGTTTGTTGGTTACTGATCTTGCCATCTTTATTTAAAACCATGCCCCCTCTATGATCCCTTAAGAAAGCTGCACCAAATCATCTGCCTGTTTTTTTCTTAATACTTATTAAAATGGAAGGTTTCATTGCAGGGTTTTTGGTTTGTTTATCTTTATTGTGAATGATGCTTTTTTATATTTATTAATATCAAATTCACTTACAAATAAACTTGATAATGGAAACAGACAAAAAAAAAATCAAGTGCATGTGTGTCCTTGACAGTCTTCTGTTTCTCATTTAATAAACAAACTAATTATTGAGACATGGGAGTCGACCAGCACCTTTTGTTTAAATGGTGGAACCTGGTTTCCTTTTACCATGAAATTCTTACTTGAAAACGTTGATCCTGATGAGAGAGAAGATGGTGCCAAGGCTATTATCTTGTATAATGGGCTCAAATTCTCTACCTCTTCAGGGCTAATACTTTTAATTGAGCTGCTGCCTGTAATGTCTTTTGGAAAACTAAAGGGTGATTTTTCTGTTACGTTTTTAAATCACCTTTGGCTACATCTATTCTTTTCATGTGCAGCCAATTTGCAAAAATTACCAGTGTTGGTGAAAGGCAAAGTAGATAATTTAAACCAGAATACTAATGATTGCTCATCTTGACTTTTTTTTAATCCTAACAAAGTGAATTTGACTGGAAAGGCAAATAGCTATTAGGGAAGCCATTTGCTGTTGTTACAGAGTTATCTGTACTTTGTTTAATTGAACAAAATGTAGAAATGTATGTAAAGAATTTAAGAGTACTGAATGGATTTGTCATCGGCTTTTATCTTTGTTTCTGTTCTTGCAGCAGGAAGTTTCTCTGTATCTCCTCCCTTTTACCTGTAACAATTTTGTTTTCTACTGTTAATTACATTGTGTATTTATAGTTCTATGCTTACTGTTGTGCATATACTGGCAATAAAACTGTACATAACATTACTTGAAAAATTAACAATACATATCAGTTGTTTTTCTGTCTCACTGTGTGACAAGTCACTTATAACTAGATTTTTAAAAAGCTCGTGTGTCCATAAATTTTATAAGCGCATCTGAGGAGAAAAGGTTTATCAGGAATAGCAGCTACCATTAAGTATATATAGCTATGTATGCATATATAATAGCTCTAAGATGAAAAAGCATTTTAAACATTGAATGCTTCTTAGTAATGTTTTATGTTCTTTACCTTTAATATGTTTTATATAATCATTTTTAATCTAAATAGTGGTTGATTTTGACCTTTCTGGTCTTGCTTTAACTACTATTGACAATTAGAGTCACTTAAGCTGAATAACTCTACTTAGAAACGTAGACTAAGCAGCAGGCATCTAAAGGCAAGCAACTCGGAAATGAATGAACTGCGTAATATAAAAGCAAAACAGCCCTGACGGGTTTGGCTCAGTGGATAGAGCGTAGCCATGTGGACTCAAGGGTCCCGGGTTCTATTCTGATCAGGGCATGTATCTTAGTTGTGGGCACATACCTAATGAGTGTGCAGGAGGCAGCTAATGGATGTTTCATCAATGTTTCTAACTCTCTATCCCTCTCTCTTCCTCTGTAAAAAATCAATAAAATGTATATTTTAAAAAAGAAAAAGAAAAGAAAAATTGATCAATCAATAATCTCCTAGCACACACACACGAAAAAAAACTATGAGGAAATTCTTCATGTAGCCAAGGTAGCCCCATAATGTGGCTTGGCCAAAAGTAAGAACTGAGAAGGAAAAATACCCCCATTCAAGACAGGCAACACACCATATTACTCAATATTTCTGGAACATTGTCCATACTCATTTTGGGGAAGTGACTCCAGGACAAGCATGTCAAACTCAAAGGCTAACGTGGGTCAAATAAGGTTTAAGTTCATGTGGGCCACAGAAACACAAAAGCGTCAGTTTTCATAGAAACATAGGTTTATTTCAATAGATGCTGAACACAATGGCTGAAATAAGTGAGTAATCGTTAAAATAATAGGACATTTTGATGAAAATATTTTTTCTTGAACATTAACTGACCAGACACTGAATAACTGCACAAATTAATAAGCATGGCACCAATAACCCTACTTTTCTTGTTCTCTGAAAGGGAAATATTTCCTGTTGTACACATCAAACAAATCACCCCAAGACTAATCAGCTGCTAAAATATTCACTGCTGGTATTAGTGGCGAGAAATGGTGCACCTGTGCATAAGGCATGTAGGGAAATGAATGCAACATGATTATAGCAATCATTAGCTATAGTTCATTATTAATAACTAGTGGCCTGGTGCACAAAATTCGTGCACGGAGGGGGTCCCTCAGACCAGGCAGTACCCTCCAATCTGGGACCCCTCGGGGAATGTTGATCCAGGGATTGGACCAAAACTGGCAGTCTGACATCTCTCCCAATCTGGGACCACTGGCTGCTAACAACTCACCTGCCTACCTACTTGATTGCCCTTAACTACTCTGCCTGCCAGCCTGATCGCCCTCAACTGTTTGCCCCCGCCAGCATGCTTGCCCCCAACTGCCCCCCTCTGCCAGCTTGATCACCCCCAACTGCCCTCCCCTCCTGGCCTGATTGCCCCTAACCACCTCTGCCTCAGCCCCACCACCATTGCTTTGTCTGGAAAGACTTCCTGAAGTTCTCAGGTCTCCCAGTCTAATTAGCACATTACCCTTTTATTAGTATAATGTATAATAGGATATTGTAAAAATTAAGTTAATGACATTTTTATTAAAACATTTCTTACATACTGTTATATTGGCTGGGTCTGTCGCAAAAAAATATCCATTGTGGGCCACATGCAGCCCACAGTCTGTGAGTTTGACAGACTTGCCCTAAGACATTATGACCCAGATTTAAATGGCCAAATTATTAAAAGGCTACAATGTGACTAAAAATAGTGCATTAGCTTGCCAACAGTGTTTAGAATTTTTCAAGGAGGTCCCTCTTCAGGAATGTTTGAGGAGCTAGGTTTTATTTTTTTGGATTTTTTTCCCTGAAATGATTCCTTTCCTATCAAACATGACATAAAATTTTGACCAGTGCTCATACTCTTAACTTTGCAATGTTTCATATCAGTGCCCAGCCACACAGTCTAGAACACTTACGTACTGAAATTCTGTTAAGCCTCTTTCCAAAAAAATGGTCCTAGTTCAATGAGATGTGTGGGAAAACACCCCCACAATGTGACTTCTTGTGAGCCCTGAGTGGAATATAATCCTATCATTGCTTGAAGATCTAATTGTCCAGGAGCTCTCCATGGATTACCTGAGAAGCTGCAGTTAGCACACTGCTTTTCCAGAAACGCAGTCTCTTTTGTAGACCCCTTCAAAAAAAAAAAATCCTTTGTTGTTTAAAGTATTACATACAGCATGACATATGTCTCTTTTCCCCTTTGACCTCTCCTCAGCCACCCCCTGTAGACTCATTTTTTTTTAAGTGAAGTTCACCAAGAAAAGAGTTGAGCAATACTTAATCTAATACTGCAAATTAGATCTGTTGTTTCTCAATATGTATCAACCATGTTCTGCCAAACATTTGTCCAAATGGCGTTTAGACAAAAGGCATTATTTAACCTGCATGACTTCATACCAGTTATAAAACCGCAAAGAGCCCGGCCAGTGTGGCTCAGTGGTTGAGTGTCTGACCATGAACCAGGACAGGAGATCATGGTTCCATTCCCCGGTCAGGACACATGCCAGGGAGTGGGCTTTATCCCTGGGGGGCCGGGGGGGGGGTTTGCAGGTGTTGAGGAGCAGCCAATCAGTGATTCTCGTCATTGATGTTTTTATCTCTCTCCCTTCCTCTCAGAAATCAATAAAAATATATTGGGAGACTTAAACTTCTTAGTGACCACTTTCATTAAGATCAGTTATCACCATACTAGCCTGAGAGCCTCAAGTTTAATGCTTTCGTAATTTGGAGCATGAATGTAAATAGACAAAGAAGGATGCTCTTTCTTAAGAACCATTATTCATGCAACTAGAACCCTAGTTTGCATTTAGTGACAGCCATGCCTGAGAAATGCTTGTGTTTTAGTGTGTTACAAAGACTAAGGCAAAGGAATACTATTGTGACTTTATGAGTTAAAGATTACTATTAGACAATATTCAATACTCCCAAATAAGTGTATCTTCACAAAAATGAACATACAGATATAAATAACACCTTAAATCAAAAATTCAAAAACTCAGAATATGTGTGGATGTAAAACAGAAAGATAGAAATAGAGTTGACAGGACATAGAAGGAAAAGTCAAGAAAGATCTCAGATACTCAGAAAAGAAAACTGATTAAAATATCCAAGATAAGCCGAAACCGGTTTGGCTCAGTGGATAAAGCGTCGGCCTACGGACTGAAAGGTCCCAGGTTCGATTCTGGTTGGGGGCATGTACCTTGGTTGCGGACACATCTCCAGTGTGGGGTGTGCAGGAGGCAGCTGATCGATGTCTCTCTCTCATTGATGTTTCTAGCTCTCTGTCCCTCTCCCTTCCTCTCTGTAAAAAAATCAATAAAATATATTTTTAAAAATATCCAAGATAAAACAATTTTCACAGAGAAATATAATGAGATATTGAGGAAATAAATGAAAACATTAAAGAAAATGAAATAAGGATAGTGGTAAAAGTAATCACAAAAAAAAGTAACTGGTAGAAAATAGGCAAAAGTGATTCATCATCCACACAGTTGAAGTTTCTAAAAACACACACACAGAGACAATAAAAGGGAATAAATATTTAAACAAAAGGGACTAAATATTTAAAATCCAAAAATACCTTTCAGAAAGAAAAGAAGATATGAATCAACATAATGAAAGGCACACCTGGAAAACTTATTCTGAAATAATTATTAGACATATCCTAGGAAAACCACTAGACTTTAAAGGTAATGGAGGAGAAATCCTCTGGGCCTGGAATCAAACAGATCAATGACTTCTAAATAAAAGGAGGAGGGCATTCGTCTTCTTGAGAACAATATGCTGTATAAAGCAAGACAACAGTATAACAAAAAATAATCAATGACATTGAAAATAGGAAAAATCAACAAAATAATGAGAAAAAAAATCAACAAAAATAAAAAGCTGGTTTTTGGAAAAGGTTCAAGTTCTACCCAAGCTAACCAAGAAAACGAAAGAAGACAAACCTTACCAATATTAGAAAAAGAAGTGGAAAAACCTAACAAGGCTGGTGATCAAAGTCAGTCTCTACACTGGCAAATCATGTGCTATCTGTGATAAAGGGGCACATTACCCCTGTGGTTTTCTTCCTTTAAAGCCAGTAACATGAGAAAAACATAAGAAAAATTCCACTATAGAGGCATCATACAAAATACTTAACCAGTATTCCTCAAAACTGTCAAGGTCATCAAAGGTAAAACATTTGTAGCCAGAGTGTGGATTTTGGAAATTTTAAAACATGACTTCCAAATTATTTCACTCGGCTCCCATCCGATAGTGTGGCTGACTGACTAATAAAGCATGATACAGAATAAAGATGCTGCAATAGTTTCTGGTCCTGGGTCTTCAGTGTTAAAAAAAAAATTCTACATTTATTAAAGATGGCTCGGCAGACTTTATTCAGGAGCATCACAATAGGTATAGGGACCACTGCAATGGGATTTTGCAGTGGGAGAGACTGGGCTCAACTCCATGGGCGTAAATGGGCATTTAGAGCCCAGGTGCAGTCTAGGAGGCAGTGGATGGAAAAGGACTAAGAGAAAACATCAAGTGAGTATAGGGGAGTTCTGGGTAAACCCGCCTTACAGGATTTTTGATGTAGGAATGCCCGCAGCTCCAACTGAGGTCTCAGACAACAACCAGGATTGAGCTATGAACATGTGAGTACTGTTGACTGATGGTAAATGAATCAGGAGGCTTTGGCTAAAAAATAAATTCCCAAGAGTCTGAGGGTTTGCAAAGCAGACACACAGTTAGGTAATCTCCAGGACGTTCTGAAGAAGGAAGAAAAGCTTCTGATAGTTAATTCTTGAGAAGAATCAGTCCTGCATTCCTAACCTCTGGACTGGTCCAAGAGTGTAATCCTCTGGTGGTTTGGACAATGGATGTCAGGCAGTATGGGGAATAGATGTCACGTGGTATGGATTCTTAAATACTCTTTCCTTAGTCCTCCAGGATGTCTGGATACTCTTCCCTTAGTCCTCCAGGGGGTAATCAGAGGTTTATCTGAGGTTTGATGTACAGTATATGCAGGCACTGAAGCAGGACTGTAAAAGTCAAAAGTTTAAACAGTTCTCAGGCTCGTTAAAACGAGACTAGAATCCTGTCCCCATTTCTCTGTTGTCGGTGGCTGGAACAGCACTGGGTGTTACACACCTATGGGGTCAGACCAGACCTGGGGTCGGCAACCTTGGCACAGTACTTGAGTTCTGGCTAGGAAAGAATTCAGAGCCCAGACTGCAACCATTAAGAGAACATTTATAGAAGTAAAAAAAGGGCCCTTTGAGTTTGGGAGAGAGGAAGCTAAGGGTAACACGTTTGGGGGATGGGAAAGAGAAAGAAGAAGGGGAAAAGGATTAAGGGAAAGGTGTGGGCAGGGTCCAGGGCGGGAGAGCCTGCTGGGTCCTTTTTCCTAAGGGACTTCAGGGTGGAGACTTTGAGGTAGGCCCCCAGGCAGTGGTTCTCAACCTTCCTCATGCCAGGGGGACCCTTTCATACCGTTCCTCATGTGGTGGTGACCCCCCCAACCATAAAATTATTTTCTTTGCTACTTCCTAACAGTAATTTTGCTACTGTTGTGAATCGTAATGTAAATATCTGTGTTTTCTGATGGTGTCAGGCGACCCCTAGGATGGGGTCTATGGATGCCCCCCAAAAGGGTCGAGACCCACAGGTTGAGAACGGCTGCCCCCAGGGAAGATCTCAATCAGCCGTTTTCCAGGTGTGTCCTATCAGGGTTGTGGCACCAGACAGAGCAGGGGAGTCATCCTTCCAGGCAGCTGGTCCTGAGGGTCAGCTTTGGTGCGGCTTGTCTGGTTTTGTGGCTTTTCCTGGGCCTGGGGCTGAAATGCAACCGAGGCCTCACTGTTATCTCCGGGGAATTCAAACCACAGGGCCAGCGACATGCGGGGGGAGGAAAGGCCACCCTGGGGGCCAGATCCCACCCTGCAATTGTCCTTGGCGGGGCTCCAAGGACTTTGCACCCTGGTGACCTTCTATCCGGGGCCTACCGTCCTTGTCCTACTCACGTCGCATTGCCCACCACACCCCAACCAACTTAATTTTAATTTGACAGAATGAACGTCCCGACCCCATTTTATTTCTTCTGGGTTCCTCAGTACAGAAAAGCCCTGGAGGCGACTTTAGCCCCAGCCATATCACTGCACCCTGAACAAGAAGCTCCTAGCAAAGCCCAGTGAATCCAGTTTTTATTATTATTATTATTTACAATAAATGCAAGACAATAAGTAACACGATTGCCAGCTGTTACTGCTAACGAACCGATAGTTTAACTCCAGCTCGCCATAGAGCTCCCAGGCATCAGCAGTTGCGGGAACTCTTTCCAGAACCCTTCATTGGGACCATTGATTGCCTTATACTCATGTCAATCAAGGACTTCCTGCCCAATGGGCCTTTCCGTCCACAAATAGGGTGCGAGCCTATTGGCCAGAGACTCCCCACCCACTTTCCCTTCGGTAGCGCGAGCAGAACCCCCAAGACAACCCAGAAGACCATAGAGGAGCAATGCACCACAGGAAGTGGGACCTAGCACGGCCCAATGAGCGCCTGCTTTTGGCCGCAAATTCGGCCCCGGAACCCGCCCAAGAGGAAGGACATTCTGATTGGCTGCTGGCTACAGGGGGCCCAGAGACTCACGGGAGTTTCGCCCCAGCACTTGCCTTTATTGTCCAGTTGGCCCGTCCATCCACGAGCTTCTCGCGGACGGACGGAAACGGACGGCCTTTCTGGCACCGCCCCTTCCGGGGCCGGTGTGAAAGGGCAGCCGGCCGCCGGGGCCGGGCATCGCCGTGGGGGCGGGGCCGGGCCTCCCTGCGGGGAGAGTGCCTCTACCGGGAAGCGCCGGCAGCGTCCCGCGCGCGGGCCCTGCGGGGCGGGCCGGGGCCCGGGGCAAGCGCGGGCGCGGGGGCGGGCGCGGGCGCGGGGGCAGGGCCGGGGCGGAGCCGTAGGAGGCGGAAGCGGCGAGTGAGCTCGAGCCGGAGCTGCGGCGAAGCCATCGTCCGCGCCCGCGGAGCGGCGTCGGCGGGGTTGGCCGGGGCGGTTAGAGCCTGGGCGGGCGGGCTGAAGCCCGAGGGGCGAGACCCGGGGGACGGGCGGGCGGGCTCACCCCCGCGCGGTCGTCGGAACGGGCTGAACTCCCGGCCCCCCCACCTCACCCCCCGCCGCGCGCGCAGTCCCGGGGAGGATGCAGCCGGGTGCCCCGGGGCGGGACGGGCGGCGGCGGCGGCTGCGGCGCTAGCGGCGCTGGGGGTGGGCGGCGGCGGCGGCGGCATGAGGCGCGGGGCCGGCGGCCGCGGGAGGGAGGCGCTGCCGGCGGCCCTGCCGCTCCCGCCTGAGCTCCTCCTCGCCTCGCCCTGCCCGCGGGGCCCCGGCCGCGCTCGTGCCGGCCGCCGCTGGTGACCCCTCGCCGCGCCCGGAGGCTTCACCCGCGCCCTCCCCCAGGACGCCGCGCGGGGCCCCGGCCGCTTGGCCGCGCCCGCGGAGGCCGCGCTGCGCGCCGGGTGACGGCGAGGCCGGAAGATGGCCTGGGTGCTCAAGATGGACGAGGTGATCGAGTCCGGGCTGGTGCACGACTTCGACGCCAGCCTGACGGGCATCGGGCAGGAGCTGGGCGCCGGCGCCTACAGCATGAGGTACCCCCGGGCGCCCCGGGCCGGGCGGGCGGGCGGGCGGAGGGCCTGCGCCCCGCGGTGCCCCGGGCCTGCCGCGTGGCCGCCGGGGGCCGTGCAACCTCGCAGGCCGCCGGCGGGCTCGGGAGGGCGGCCCTGCTGCCACCGTGGGCCGCGGCGTCGCGGAGGGCTGCATTTTGGCTGTTCACGAGGCGGCTGGCCGGCTGGGGGTGCAGGGGAGAGGGCTTCCCTTCCTTGCCAGTGACTTTGGGGGCCGCTGAGAGCTGGGCTGCGGGGCGGACTGTCGGGCTCACCGGGGGGGGAAAGTCCTCTGCAAAGTTGGGGCGTCCGCTCCCGCCTGCTCCGAGCGCTGCAGGGTAGCCGCTCCCGGTTGCGAGCCGCGGTCACGTGACCCGGGGTGACAATAGCCACCGGGGGGGAAGGCACATCCCGCCGTAGTCGCGGCTCTCTGCGGGTCTCCCGGGGGGAAGGTTGCATTTGGGGGACTGAACCCTCCGAGGCTGCTCCCCTCGGAGGACGCCGTTAAAGAGACGGTGACGGCGCCACCAGCAGGAGGTGGCGGCGTCTTCCCCGCCCGTGTCGGCGGCGGCCATGCCTTTCGTGTAGATGAAAGGGGTTGAAACAGACCTGAGTGTAGTCCTCCGGAGGGATAGATGCTCTTCTTTCACTCCTGCCAGCTTGGCAGCTCGCTATTTCTTAGCTTTTTGCTTTTGCAAAAAAAAAAAAAAAAAAAAAAAAAAATTCAGTTCACACACTATATAAAGCCACCCCATTGGAGGATGCAACTCGATGGTTTGGCAGCTTTTTTTTGTTCGTGCGAACTCAAGGGAGATTTTTTATTCCAAATCCGTTCCTGCAAAGTAACGCCCGGAAGGGCTAGTCCAGACGCCCAGCAGCCTCGCAACCTGTCATTGCTGCTCTCGGGGCGGACAAATGTCCGGAAGAAGAAAGGCTTCTGGGTCAGTGTAGGCCTGGGAGGGGAGGAGGGGGATTTGCACCCTGAAGTAATGAGGCTTTTTTAAATCTTATAAGTAAATAGCTCAAAAAGATGGAGGTGCTGGGAGGAAAGCGGCCTCGTTCGCCGGTCTCTGACCCTGATGCCGTCTGTGCTGGTTGGTCTCTCTGAACTTGGCCCTCGCTTCTTCTCTCTGCACTTGTGCAACTGGATGAGGTGGCTTGTCTTTTTGGAGCAACCTTCTCGGTTGTTGAGGAAATGGAGCCACTGGAAGGCCCAGGGGTCAGGCAGTGATTGCTGGGGGGAAGGTGACCTCGGGCTTTTCCTGGAGACCTGCACTTGGCCTGAAGGGAAGAGGAGGGCAGGTGAAACACGTTCATTGTGCCTCTCCAGTTGCTTCTCAGTTACCAGTTAGGACCAAATGAAAGTTTGCTGCCGAGAGCATTGTTTGTTGAGTTATTTTGAGCTTTTATTTTTTTCCCCCCCAAGAGTTCGGTTTGTTTGAGTGATTTGACCAACTCATGAACTTTTATTTTGTGCAAAGGAAGTAAAATCTTGATATTAAACCTTTCCTTGACCTTTTTTTTATAAAAGTAATGTGTGATATCTTTGTAATTCTGTGTTTTTTTACATTTCTCATGAAATTTTTCCCCTTGAATGCTTTTGGTTGGTTGGTGGTGATACGGGGTGTGTCATTTAATCTAAAATTTTCAAGTATCTTTTGAAAGCAAATACCATTTTGGTTTTTTGTTTTTTTTCATATATTTTGGCTATCCCTTTGTTCCTCAGAAACTAAGAGGAATCCATGAGAGTCCTTGCCTCTTGAAAATTCAAGACCCTTGATTTGAGATTCCAGTTTAGGAAATTGCAAAATTGACCCGACCTGGAGAAAGCCTGAATGCTTTCAGCTGTGCTGCCTTGGTTTGCATTGCATTCCCCGCCCGGGCCTGGAGCTCTGTGAGTGCCCGTGGGTCTCGGGAATGCTCAGTGTCCTTTCACTGCGTGGCAGTCTTCTCCTCTGGTATCAAATGGGCAGTAAGGCTACTGATGCTTGTCCTTCTCTCATTTGTTCTCTCAAGTTCAAGAAGGAAACTTGCATTAGACTCAAAATTATTTGAAAAATGACCTTTTTTTCCCTTGATTTCAGAGAAGGAGAGGGAGGAGAAGCATTGATCTGCTGCCTCCTGCACGCCCCCTCCTGGGGATGGAGCTTGTAACCTGGGCATGTGCCCTTGACAGGAATGGAAACTGGGACCCTTCTTCAGTCCACAGGCCAATCTATGCTCTATAACCACTGAACCAAACAGGCAAGGGCTGAAAAGTGACTTCTTGATAAAAGTTTACTTTGTAGGCAGTTTTTGTTTTGCATTTTCCTTTCAAAGTGGAGTATGCTTACTGTATTTCATTTAAAGTGAGGGATTTTTAAAGACTTTTTTAAGAAAATGGTTTCTTCAGGTTTTACGGTACCTAGCTTGAAAGAGATCCTTTTTCTCAATTGTCTGACTTAACTTAAAAATATATTTGCATTAAATGATGTAGGTGGTGGATAGTATTGGGATATGTTGAGGCTAATTTCTGGTATTACCTTTGCTGCTCTTTTTTCCCCTCTTTTTTTTTTTTGTGCTCTTCTGTGTGTGTTGTTGTAAGGTATGAGCTGCTTCAGATTTTATAGCAAATGAGGCAGGTTAAAAAGACGTTTTAAAATCTCAGTTACAACATCAGGATTCTAGAGATGGATGAAGAGACCCTAGAAAACCAATAGACCAGTCCTTTCCTTATAAGTGAGTAAACCTGAGCTCATAGGTGTTAAGTGATCGGCCCTAGTGGCCTGTCAATGGCACTACCCTTCCAAATGAAGGCTCAGCTCCCACATGCTGGATGAAGGCTGACACTCATCTGAAATCTGGGTCATTCATGTTCTGTGAAGTAAGGACCAGGTAACTAAGTATCTTAAACTTCTGGTAGGGTCATTTGGATCACTGGTAATTTTCTTTCCATCATTATTCACATGAAATTATAATATGTAGCATGTTACTTTTCAGGATTTAAGAAATAATGCTGGTCTGGCTGTTTAGCTCAGTGGTTAGAGCAAGGCCCGCACACTGAAGGGTCCCCGGTTCGATTCTGATCAAGGGCACATACCTGGGTTGCATATTCAATCCCCGACCTGGTCCGGGGTGCACGTGGGAGGTAACCAATCGATGGGTCTCTCATAGATGTTTCTCTCTCCTCTCTCTGTCTCTCTTTCTCCTCCCCCTTCCCTTCTACTCTCTCTAAAAATCAATGGAAAAATATCCTCAGGTGAGGATTAACCCCCCCCCAAAAAAAAAAAGAAATAATGCAACATCTTTAGATTATACATAAAAACTTTGATATTAAATGATTACCTTACAAAGGACGTTGGTCTGCCCTGTTAAACTTTCCTGTAGTATAAGTATTTTGAAGCAAAAGTTACACATTACAGATTCTGTAGGAGGAGCACTCATAGTTTACAAATTATTTGCTAAATCAAAACTGCTTTGAGGTGAAGAAAAATTTCCTCTAATGATTGATAGGTTAAAATGCCAGTGTACAGACTTTGTGAGGTAATGGGAAAATTTCAACTTGATTAGTTTTAAGTTAGTAAAAGATTACTAAGGATATGGTTTATTATGTAGCTATTAATAGCAGATGTTTTTCTTTTGGTCTCATGCTAAATAAAACAAAGGATTCTTTAGTAAGTGACATGTCTTAGAAGTATAGAAAAATTTTAGGATCAGTGAAATGTTAAAAATTTATTATAGTGGTGCCTGAGACTACTTCCAGAATTGGCAATAATTCCTATAAAACTTCTCATTTCAAAGTTTAAAAACTTGTTCTGGCTTTAATCTTGGCTGAATTATAAGAAAGAATTTAATAACTTCTTGATTGAAACCATATTGATTTCAGATCATATTGTTCATATTGGTTTTTAAATGTATTACCTTAAAACAGGGATTGTAAAAAAAAAAAAAAAGCCAGATAAATTATAAGGCTTTGCCTGTCAGAGCGTCTCTATCACACTTTTTTGTTTGTTTGTTTACAACCATTTTTAAAAGTGTGAAAACCATTCTTAGATCATGGTTGTACAAAAACAGTATTTGGCCCACGGGATGTAACTGCTACTCCTGCTCCAAAGGATAAATCAATAATAGGCTTTGATTGCCTTGAGAAAGATTTGCTATGTATTGAAATCTTATATTCAACAAATAACTTTTATATAGACTAACAACTGTCAACTAATTAACATACATTCTACTATTTGTTCATAGATTTTGTGTTACGTTTTAAATATTATAGAGTCCCCTCTCCCCACTAAAAAAAAAAGATTCAATGCTGTTTATATCTTTCATTCAGGGCTGTTTGAAATGTGACAGCTTATTGATAGGGTCTCATAAATTTGATATTTTATTACGGTGACACTTGTCATTTTGCCAAGACATACTTAAACATTTGCTGTTGGTGGAAATACCATCTGATGCCTCATCTTTGTTTGCTTTAGGTTCTATGCCTGAATTTAGAAGGAGCTCTAATAATTATTTTGCTTGCTTTGGTACATGACTGATAGATATGAAACAGATTTGTGTTGAACCTTGGTGTGGCAATCTCTTTTAAAACTTGCTGAGATTTTTGGAGTTTGTGAAATTGCTAGCTTGAGATAGGGACTACAAAAGAACTATTTTTATTAAGTGCAACCGCATTTTTAACTTATTTTTTTTATTCTTTAATGATTTTAGATTTACAACTTACAGAGATAGTCTCCAAGTTGACATGAACCCTTTACCCAGTTTCTCCTACTTCCATAACCAGAGTAGTTTTTTTAATCCTCACCCGAGGATATGTTTTTATTAATCTTGAGAGAAGGGGGTGGAGAGAGGAGACATTGATGTGAGAGAGAAACATCAAATTGGTTGCCTTCCTTACGTAGCCTTACAGGGGATCGAACCCAAAACCTTTTGGTATGTGGGATCATGCTCCAACCACCCAACCAGGGCCAGAGGACCGTTCTAAAAGATGCCATGGTACAGTACTGTTGCAGAAAGTACAGGATTTATTTGGTTCATGGTTTTTCGTCGGTTGTCTTTGTGATCTGGGTTTCAGTCTCAGACATCATTGCGCTTGGTGTTTGTCTCCTTCTTTTTTATGACTTTGACAATCTTGATATGTAGTGGTCAAAGCTGTTGTTTTTAAACATGAAAAATAAAATTTTGGAAGCAAAGCTTGAATATACCTGTGAATACTATTTTGAGTTCAGAAGATCTCTTGTCATTTTAGCAGAATGACTTTGAATAAGATCATGCCTTGGTGTCATTTTCACTCATTTATGGATTACTTTGTCTCAATCTCAAATTACTTGGTCTCTGAATAGAATAGTATCTCTGTGTTTTTTATAGTCCCTTCGTAATCAAGCAATTAAAAAATTTACTTAAAATAATAAAGGCCTTTATATTACTGGGAAGTGGGACGGAGCCATCTCCTAATAATCTCAAGGCCTCTTTTCCTACTTTCCTTATCTTTTACTTTATCTCCCTCTCCCTCTCAATGTTTTCTATTTTAAATATTATTCTCCTAAGTAAAATATCAGTGAAGAAGAGTGGCATTGTCTTAAGCTTTTTGTACATCTTTTTAATATCTCACTTAGAAAACAAATCAATTCTCTTACCTGCTTTTGGAATATATTGTTTTGGTTGATAAAAATGAAAAAAGTCTAGCTTCAGATACATAGGGGGTTGGAAAAAGGAAGGTTATTTTAATAGTCCTTTTAAGTAATGTTGGATATTCTTTGATATTATACCAGCACTTGACTAGTGGTGGTTTCTTAAAATTGCAACTTAGAATTGGCAATTGTGTCAATGTGTTTGTTTTTCTTTTTTGTCTTGTTACATTAGAATCAGTTGGTCTGTCTTAATCAGATCTCTTACCCTGCATAATTTTGAAGTGTGCATGCATTGTTCATTTGAAAAAAAACCAGTGGTTTTTCCTGAGTTGTGCAGATCATCTAAATGTTGATGCTTATCACTATGCGGTATCAAAAAATCACATTCCTTAATGTGGCCACTATCTCATCAGAGAAAGCACATGGTGGAGGGTTCAGATTTTATCATTGACAACAAATAGCACAGTTGTAAATGATGGGTTCACTTCTTCATTTCTGGGAAAATTTTTGTTAAATACCCGGGTCTGAATATTCAGTTTGCCTATTTTTCTTTCAAGCTAAAAATAATATTCTTTGAGAGAAACTGCTAGGTCAGATCCCAGTACTAGAATCTGTTCCTTGAGACAACCATTGCACTTAGGTGTGCCCAGAAATACATTATATCTACCCAAGGACTCATATATAATAAAGTTAATTTTAAACAATGACTGTTAGTACAGTTGGTGCCACTGCCTTGATTCATGCCAAGGCACCAGCAGTTTTAATCACCATTGGTTTTGTGCCATGAGTGCAAATGTCAACAAAGTGAAAAAAGCCAATAGTGTATTCTGGAAATAGGCTTGACCTCTTGGACCTCCTGGATTACACGGACCATACTTAGAGGACCTTTGATCTAATGTGCACCTAGAGTTAAGATAGTTAAAATATTCTAAATTAAAAACAAACCCGTTATTAGAGTTCAGAGAAGTTAAATAACCTGCCACAGTATCACTCAACAAATGGCAGAGCTGGATTTGAAGGTCCAGAGTTGGGAGTTGACCCACCCTCTCTCTGTGGCACCCTTTGCTCCCTACCAATTAATAATTGAGAAGTCTTCTGAGGTAGTGAGAATATCGTTCTGGATAGGAAGAATCACTTGGGAATGCTATATATAGTATCTATTTTCTTGTGTCTTGCTTTTTTCCCCTCCACAACCTTGATGAACTTATTCTAGGTATTACCTTCTTTTTTTTTTTAACTTTTTATTGTATTTATTTTTTATTTTAGAGAGGAAGGGAGAGGGAGAGACAGAAACATCAATGATGAGAGTGAATCATTTATTGGCTGCCTTCTGCATGCCCCACACTGGGGTGGTGCCTGCAACCCAGGCATGTGCCTGAACCATGGCCTCCTGATTCATAGGTTAAACTTCAACTATTGAGCCATGCTGGCTAGGTATTCTTATGCAGTATTATGTCATATTTTATTTATTATTTATTTTTTAATAAATATATTTATTTTTAACAGAGAGGAAGGGAGAAGGATAGTTAGAAACATCGATGAGAGAGAAACATCGATCAGCTGCCTCCTACACACCTCCTACTGGGGATGTGCCCACAACCAATGTATATATGTCCTTGACCGGAATCGAACCTGGGACCTTTCAGTCCACAGGTCGAGGCTCTAGCCACTGAGCCAAACCGTTAGACATATTTTACTTTATTATTATTTTTAAAGACAGACTTTTATTTCTTACAGTTCTGGAGACTGGGAAGTCCAGCAAGGTAGAATTTATTCTGATGCCTCTTTTCTTGGCTTATAGGCAGCTGCCTTCTGTGTGTATTCACATAGCTTGTTCTGTGTGGTTGTTGGAGAGGAGGGAAAGATCTCTTTTCCTCTTTATTTTTTTAAAAACTTATTTTGACTTTTTACAGAGAGGAAGGGGGAGGGTTAGAGAGCTAGAAACATTGATGAGAAACAAATCAGCTGCCTCCTGCACACCGCCTACTGGGGATTTGCCTGCAACCAAAGTACATGCCCTTGATGGGACTTGAACCTAGGACCCTTCAGTCCGCAGGCCAGCACTCTATCCACTGAGCCACACCGGTTAGGGCTTTTTTAAATTGGTTTCAGAGCGGAAGGGAGGGAGAGATATAGAAGCATCAATGATGAGAGGAAATCATTGATCGGCTGCTTCCTGCACACCCCACACTGGGGATCGAGCTTGAAACCTGGGCATATGTCCTGACCAGGAATCAAACCATGACCCTCCTGGTTCATAGGTCAATGCTCAACCACTGAGACACGCAGGCCCATCTTACATTATATTTTGATGCGTGTATTTATTAATCAACCCTCGCAGTTAGCATTGGGATCTTAAAATTATGCATTCCCCATGTCACCTTTCAGTATAATTAACTAATACTTCTAAGTCATAGCTTTCATTCTTATTTATAACCTCATTAAGAGGATTTTAAATGCTTACATATATATGACATAGGTATATACATATTTTCATCTACTGCAGAGCCATTGTGGCTGCTCTGAGTCTTCATAAGTCTCTTTTGTCTGTTCCACTTAAGTGGAACTAAGCCCCTACTTAGGTCACAGTGTTGAGAAGAACTCCAGAGGAGGGCTGGGGAGATCGCTGACTGTGGTTCTCAGTTATACTGTGTGCGGAAAAGTATTTTCATAATTCTTAGGTATAAATAAAAGAGAAGTAGAATTAGTGGTAATTTAGTTTCTGAATAATCAGTCTAGTGATTTAATAGAAATGTAGATGAGAAGGAGGGAATGCAAAATTTTCCTCCCATTTCATTTCCACATTTTGTTTGTAAATTAAATTTACTTAAAATGGGCCAGCCAAATACCTGAATTAGTCAACAGCTTGTAGAAAACAGAAAAGAAGCAATTCAGACAACCCTTTAATATTGGTATTATAGTAGTTACTCATTTGACTTTTATTTTACTTTTTACTGAAAAATGAATAGAAAAATTATCAAGATGTAAATGTATATATTAGTGAATTATGTCAATTACTTCCTACGCTAATTGTAGGAATGTGAAATGGTACAGCCACTTTGGAAAACACTCTGGCACTTGCTCAAAAAGTTAAACATAGTTACCATATGACCCAGTAATTCTACTCCTAGATAGATATAGATATCCAAGGGATTTAAACATATGTCTATACCGAAACATACAAGTGTTCACAGCAGCATTATGAATAATAGCCAAAAATTGGAAACAGCCCTGATGTTCATCATCTGATGAATGGATAAATAGAATGGTATATCCATACAATGGAATATCATTCAGCCATAAAAAGGAATGAAGTATTGATACATGCTACAGCATGGGTGGACGTTGAAAACAGATTAAGAAAAAAGGCCACATGATTCTGTTTGATTAAATGACCAGTATGGGCAAATCTATAGAGACAAAGTAGATCGGTGGCTGCCAGGGGTTAGGAGTATGGTAGAGGGGAAAAGGACAGGAAATGACTGCCAACAGGTACGAGATTTCTTTTTGAGATGATGCAATGTTCTGGAAGAAGTGATGATGACTGCACAACTCTTGACTATACTAAAACCACTGAATTACATACCTTAAAAGTATGAATTTTATGATATGTAACTTAAATCTCAGCTGTTTTTAAATTATTAAAAGCAAGCCAAACATCCACATAGGTTTAACCTCCCCGGTTAACAGAGAATATAGGCAGTGTCCCAGAAGACACCTCTACCCTCCCTCCCAATTGCCTCCCAATTAATGCCCCAAGTTATTCTTGGGAGAAAAAATAGCAGTTGTTTTTACTGCCACTGTTTGCTTCTCAGAAGATGTCATTGTTTTAGACTAAGCACGAAGCTTTATTGCTCTCAGCACTTGCCAAGCCTTTCAGGAAACTTTGTGTAAAGTACCATTTTAATCAAATGATTCTTTGATTTCATGGTGCTAATGTGACCTACCTTCGGCAGCAGTAGTTCCTGTCTTTCAAAACAGGCAGCTACACACTCTTGACTTGCTCTTTTTATATATATAAGAAGGATATGGAGTTTAAAGTGTTTAAACATTTTTTTGAAGTAACTTTTTAAGTGACATTTTTATTGTTAGCCTTTATCAGTAGCATGGACTTTACTATTAAATACTTCTTATTTAAGCTACCTAATCATAGCTGCTTCCCTTTGCCACACTAGAGAGAACAGGTTAAATATTATCATTTAGGGGAGCCAGATTAGCATTGATAATTCTTTTATTCTATGTATCATTTCTAAACTAAAATTTTAAAAGAAACTACCCCAAAACGTTTTTACATGCTTTTAAATATTTTAGACCCAAAGTAAGGTCAGTGTTGATTTTTTTGCTTTTCAGTGATGTCCTGGCATTGCCCATTTTCAAGCAGGAAGATTCTAGCCTTCCATTGGATGATGAAACTAAAAATCCACCCTTTCAGTATGTGATGTGTGCTGCAACATCTCCAGCAGTAAAACTGCACGATGAAACGCTCACTTACCTGAACCAAGGTTAGTATGGCTGTGTCATATTTTCATGCTAGAATTTATAAGAATCCTAAATGAAAGTTTTGACTGCCTAGATTTCTGGAAGTCATTTTGAGTTATATTTTTTTCTCTTAAGTTATATGACTTTAGTTCACAAAAATTATAGGAAATTTATTGTGAGCCAACAAAGGTATAGTTTGTGGAGACTGATTTGCATGAGAGTCTATGGAAGAAGATTTATTTGGTTTTTCAGATAAAATCCAAAGGGGGAGCAAGTAGGAAAGGATGTCAGTTATTTTTAGTAACAGTGGTTTCAATGTGGAACTTGAGAGTGAATCAGAAGTCCGGCTAGCAAGGAACCTGGGTCTCTGGCATGAAGCATGTACGTGCTGAAAATAGCCATAAGCTGTGTCAAGATGGAGTCTGT
The DNA here is from genome assembly GCA_011751065.1 of Lasiurus cinereus. Taxonomy (NCBI): domain Eukaryota; kingdom Metazoa; phylum Chordata; class Mammalia; order Chiroptera; family Vespertilionidae; genus Lasiurus; species Lasiurus cinereus. The sequence goes on along the minus strand of JAAGEH010000125.1, from coordinate 29,815,689 downwards.
GGCTAAAATCATGTCAGATTTGTCTACACATCTTTTTTTTTAATTTTTTAAAGTAAATATTGTTCAGATTATTACACTTGTTCCTCTTTTTTCCCTTCCATAGCTCCCCTCCACCCGGCTCCCACCCCACCCTCTGCCCTTACTTCCCCCTCATTGTCCTCATCCATAGGTGTAAGATTTTTGTCCAGTCTCTCCCTGTACCCCCCTCACCCCTTTCCCCCTGAGAATTGTCAGTCCACTTCCTTTCTATGCCCCTGATTCTATTATATTCACCAGTTCATTCTGTTCATCAAATTTTTTACTCACTTTGGTTTTTAGATTCACTTGTTGATAGATATGTATTTGTTGTTCATAATTTTTTCTTTTACCGTTTTCTTTTTCCTCTTCTTAAAGAGTACTAAAAGGCGACCTTGCTAGCAGTTTTCCACCTGTGGGTCGCAACCCACAAGTTGAGAACCGCTGCTGTAGAGCCTAAGATCATCAGAAAACACAGATATTTACATTATGATTCATAACAGTAGCAAAATTACAGTTATGAAGTAGCAACGAAAATAATTTTAAGATTGGGGGTCACCACAACATGAGAAACTGTATTAAAAGGTCACAGCATTAAAAAAGGTTGAGAACCACTGCTCTAGACTTCTGCAGCTCTTCTGAGTCTCAGTGTGCTTTTCTCAGAAGAAAAGTTGTAAAATTTCCACTCAGCCAGCCTTCCTGTGGTTCTGGATGATGTCTGTTTTGTCTTTTAATTGTAGTTTTGAAATTGTGCGAGGCAGCAGTTCAGGTGTTTACCGATGCCACCATCTTGGTTTCTCCTATCAACACATATCTTGTTTATACTTTATGAGACTATTATATTTTGGTGATAGAAAAGTGAGAGTGGGAAGAATGGAGAATAGAGATGTGGCGGGGCAGAATTTACCTTTGGGGAGTATGAGAGATTTTTTTCAGGTGCTCTGAGCAGTTTTGGGCACAGGCCAGTGTGACTTCCCAGTGTAAACAAAACGTACTTTGTTATGCAGGAATTAATGTGTTGGATATTAAAGTGAAAGCATGTGAAACTTTTTTTAAATGCGAATGTTTTGTTATAAAATAGTACATACTCATTGTAGAAAAATTGGGAAATATGTCAAGGGATAAAGCTGAAGATTGGCTGCAAGTGCATCCAACCAAGATAACAAAATTAACATTTAGGTATATTTCCTTGTATGCACATTTTTATTAATTTGTCATTATGTGGAATCTTTAGTCCTTAAATTATTGGAACGAGCTACAGATTGCAGACTCTTGAGATAACATTCAAAATATGAAAGAATAGCTTATTTTTAACTTTTCATTTCATATATATGTTTAGCATGTTGCTGAGGTTTTATTTTAGGTAATTCTATCTGAAGCACCTATAACCATACTCTAATTTTGTTACTAATATTGATTTAGTATAATGTTGAATTAGTGTTTGTGTAAGCATTCAATTATTTGAGACTTAAGTTTCATATTTGAAAGAACTGTAATAGTTAATATGTTTATCTGTTTTGGACATAAAACTATCAGAAGAAACAATGTAGGGGCAAGGATATTCACTATAGCTTTATTTCTAGTGACACAAAGAGAAAATAACCTGAGTTTTTCTTATTTGGAGAATGATTCAGTAAGTTCTTTTACATGCATTCCTTGGGATGAATGAGTACACACACAACACTTGTTTAAAGGGATGTGTTGGAAGTGTCTGTTCATGTGCCTGGGGGAAAATATTGATAATTTATCACTATTGATCCAGAAAAAGATAGTTCATATTGACAAAAGTTGCGGTCCACCATCTATAGTGATAATTTGTTAGACTGACATTTATGAGTGCTTACAGTGTATGAAGCATTGTACTAAATACCTTATATGTGTTATCTTCCACAACAACCCAGGAAAAGTTCTATTAATCTAGTTTATAGATTTAAAAACTGAAGCTTAGAGCAGTTGATCAGCTTGCTCATTATCAGTTGGGTCAATCTTAGATTTTTTAAAAGTTATTGAAGTATATATACAGTAGTGTGCACAGGTCATAAGAGTATACAGCTTAGCCTGGCTGGCATGCCTCAGTGGTTGAACATTGACCTATGAATAGGAGGTCACGGTTCGATTCCTGATCAGGGCATATGTCCAGGTTGCAGGCTCCATCCCCAGTGTGGGGCTTGCAGGAGGCAGCCAGTTAGTGATTTTCTCTCTTCATTAATGGTTCTATCTCTCTTCCCTTCTCCCTTCCTCTCTGAAGTAAATAAAAAATAAAAATAAAAATTTAAAGAGTATATATATAGCTCAATGAATTTTTACATATGTTATTTCCTTAGAAATGCTGCCTATATCTAATATTTCCACATGTTTGTAGTGAGGCTAGTGTAAACACACCTATTGTGCTGCCAGTGCTATAAAAGTAGAGTACATACAATTATGTACAGTCGTGATAATAAATGACTGTTACTTGTTTATATAGTTTTTATCATTATTTTAGATTGTACTCTTCTTGCTTATTAAAAAAGAGTTAGTGTAAAACAGTGAATTGTGTCATCCCAACCGCAGCCTTGTGCATCTCGTGTTTACTGTGTCTCCTAATAGTATCATTTTCTCTGGTGCTTGATTTAACCTCATGTTTTGTTCATCATGGACCCTGTGTACAAAATCCACTGCTAATGTTGCCAGTAAGAGGCCACATCAAGTGATTGGCCTGGAAAGGAAAACAAAATTAAGAATTACAAAGGTGGAAAATCAGTTATGGTTATTGCTCATTAGTCAAGCATGTCCCATTTCACCATAGCTACCACCTTGAAAAACAAAAACAAATGACAGCAGCTATTAAAGGATCTGCTTTATTGAAGGCAATGAGACTAACAAAAATTCCACAAGGTCTATATCAGATACAGAGAAACTTGTAATAACCTGGATTTTCAACTGGAAACAGAAGCATATCCCTTCAGCACCAGGACGATCATAGCCAAAGCAAAAGTTTCTTTGCATGTTGAAAGAAAAAGTAGACTTGACTAAGATGTTTAATTTACTGCTTACTCTAGGGAGTTTACATGATATAAAAGTCATTATATATTACATTAGGGGCCCAGTGCACAAATTTGTGCACCTTGAAAGGCACTGTGGGCCATGAGGCTGCCCTGGGCATAGGGGTGGGTCTCAGCCCATCCTCTGCGCCCCCCGCACAGCCCCGGTCCCCTGTCTGCTGGCATCCCCACTTCTGCCACTGCCACTCCCACACCCTGACAGCACCAGTCCCACCCGCACCCACTGACAGTGCAGTGTGATTGGGGCTGGCACCATCAACAGATGTGTATGTATATATAAAGAGAAAATGGTAAAGCAATGATGGTAAAATGTTAATAGTTCTTTAGTAATAACGTAGTTCTTTGTAGTAATCTTGTAAGTTCTGTGTAAATTTGAAATTAAGATGTTAACAAAAAAATTTTTGGCTTATTTTAAAAATGGCTATGGAGTGCAATACACTAAAGACTCTGCTTTCTGCAGTACTGCCTCCTTATCTCTCAAAGCCCTGTCAAAGCTAGGTCTTCGAATGGGCATTTAATGAACCTTGAGCTCTTGCTTATGTATATAAAATGTATATGGATATATCTGAACATCAGTGTATTTGTGGAGCATACATATGAAATAGAATGAGAGCTGCCTTATTGCCGCTCTGTTGACTAATGAGTTTGCAGACTACTGCTCTAGACTGTTGCAATATTTATAGTCCTGTCAAACCTGATGACTTCAGTGAATTTTGGTTACTTGTAAAGTAATTATAATGCAGTTTACTTTAAACAGCTTTAGATAGACTTAGTTCTTAATTTTAACAGACAAATAATTTGAACTAAAAAGGACTTTTGAGTCTTATCTGTAATACTGTGCAGTGTTTCATATCATTGTATTAAATGAACCTTATGCAAAATGATGCAAATGTATAATTAGCCATCCCAGATTAGGCCATTTTTCTCTTTGGAGAGTGTTTATCATAACATATCCTACAGTATTTGTTCAACTTCTGAGAAAAGATGGTTGATTCTTACCATTTACTCACAGCTTTTTGAATATTAAGTTATTCCCAGGAGAAGGTCTTGACTGCTTTCTGGTTTAGAAATAGTATTGGCTGGCTAGATATTTGTAGGGTCTCCAACTTCAGTGAGCATTGGATCTCATAGAGGGCTTGTGAGTTTCTAATTCAGTGGGGCTGGAGAATTAGCATTTCTGATCAGTTTCCATGTTATGCTGATGCTGCTACACTGGGGACCATGCTGCATTTTTTATTTTGAATATTCAGGCAAATATGAGGACTTCCCTTCACAACCACCTTATGGAGGGTTGGCACATTGCAGGGGCTCTGCACCGTTCTTTGGCCATAGCTTGGTTACTAGTACTCCTAGTAGCCTCCTCTTAAAGGTCATTGCTCACCTGCCATTTGGGCAGCTGTTCCTGAAGAATGTTTGCCATTGTGTAACACCAAAAAGAAAGAAAAAAGCAAATTCTGTGTAGTCTTGACTTCATCAGTAAGATAAAAATTGGAACAGGTTTTCCAATTGTATTGATGCTTTAAAGTATCCGTTTTTGTACTATTTTGAACAATAGAAAATCAGAGTTTAAAAACTTTGTGTTTTCCTGGTTATACCGTAAGCACCTGTTCTTAGGTAACGAGAAGAGTTAAGTCTGACTGTGTGAAGTAAAAAAACTGTAATCACAACATGGAACCACCAGAGGGTGGAGTAAACACAGCTGGCTCTCTCTTTAGCAGGGATTTAGCTGGAATAGGCTGCCCCTTGTTTTATAGCTCCAGCCAGGTCTCTGATGCTTTCATACCTCATGATATAAGTGAGCTTGTCCACAGGTTATGCATATAAGTTTTTGGTTGGTCTCAACCCCACCCTCCTTCCCTTGCCTCTCTCTGAGGTTCTGCAGTCTGTTCCATGTTTCTATGTCTCTGGATCTATTTTGTTCATGAGTTTATGTTGTTCGTTAGATTCCAAATATGAGTGAGATCATGTGATACTTGCTTTTCTCTGGCTTATTTCGCTTAGTATAATACTCTCCACGTCCCTCCATGCTGTCTCAAAGGGTAAAAGAGCCTTTTTCACTGCTGCATAGTAGTCCATGGTGTAAATGTATCACAGCTTTTTTTATCCACTTGTCTACTAATGGGTACGTGGGCTGTTTCTAGCTTTCATTTGACCTAATGTAAATCATGCTGCTATGAACACAGGGTGCGTACATCCTGATTGGTGTTTTGGGTTTCTTAGGATATATTCCTGGAAGTGGGATCATTAAGTCAAATGACAGTTCCATATTTAATTTTTTTGAGGAAACTCCATACTCATTTCCATAATGGCTGCAGCAGTCTGCATTCCCACCAGCAGTGTACTAGGGTTCCCTTTTCTCCACATCCTTGTCAGCACATGTCATTTGTTGATGGTAGCCGTTCTGACATGTGTGAGGTGATATCTCATTTGTCATTTTAATTTGCATCTCTCTGATGATCAGTGACTTTGAGCATTTTTTTATGTTGCTTAGCCATCTGTGTGTCCCCTTTAGAGAAGAGTGTATTTAGGTTCTTTGCCTATTTTTTAATTGGAATGTTTGTCTTCCTTTAGTTATATTGTATGAGTTCCTTATATATTTTGATATTAACCTTTATTAGATGTATCATTGCCAAATATGTTCTCTCATCTAGTGGGCTCCCTTTTCATTTTGTTGATGGTTTCCTTTGCTGTGCAGAAGCTTTTTATTTTGATGTAGTCCTATTTGTTTATTTTCTCCTTGGTTTTCTTTGCCCTAGAGATGAGACACATATAACTGTCATTTTTTGTTAATTTCATTTTGCATAGTAATCTTATTTTCTTGAGATTAGTTTTGGTTCTTGTTTTAAATTCAGAGGGAAAGGGAGAGGAATAGAGAAATAGAAACATCAGTGATGAGAGGGAGAGAATCATTGATAGGCTGCCTCCTGCACGTTCCCTGCTGGGGATCATTCCTGCAAGCCAGGCATGTACCCTTGTTTGGAATCAAACCTGGGACTCTCCAGTTCACAGGCCAACGCTCTATCCACTGAGCCAAACTGACTAGGTCTGGTTCTTGTTTTAAAGTTTGATATTAGGACCTAAAAAAAAAATGCTTTGAATTTAATGTTATTGTTCATCGTAGCCAAAAGTGGAAACAACCCACATGGTCGTTAACTGAAGACTAAATGAACAAATAAAATGTGGTGTATTTATGCAATGAATAATAGTTGGCAGTGAAAAGGAATTAAATACTAATACATGTTATAACGTGCATGAACCTTGAAAATATTCTTATTAAAAGAAGCCAGTCACAAAGGCCACATAATGTGTGACTCCATTTATATCATGTGTCCAAAGTAGGCACATCCCTAGAGACAGACAGTAGAGCCATTAGTGGTTGCTGGGGCTCAGAGGATGGGAGTGGTGAGTAGTGACTGCTAATAGATTTGAGTTCTTTATGGGGTGAAGAAAATGTTCTAAAATTGGTAGCAGTGGCAATTGCACAGCTCTGAATGTACTAAAAACGAATTGTATATTTTAAAAGAGTGGACTTTATCGCATGTGGATTAAATTTCAAAAAAGCTGTTGCCTGGACAGCATGGCTCAGTGTTTTGGTTAATGGTCAACCTATGAACCCCAGTCACCGCACGTGGCATGTGCCCAGATTGCAGGCTCAATCCCCAGTTGGGGCATGCAGGAGGCAGCCAATCAGTGATTCTCTTTCATTTGATGTCTCTCTCTCTCTCTCTTTCCCCCTCCCTATCTCTCTATCTCTCTTTACCTCTATCTCTCTCTTCCTCTCTGAATTTTTCTTGAGAGGGAATCACTGATTTGGCTGCCTCCTGCACGCCCCTATTGGGGATTGAGCCCACATCCTGGGCATGTGCCCTTGACTGGAATCGAACCCAGGACCTTTTAGTCTGCAGGCTAGTACACTATCCACTGAACCAAACGGGCTAGTAATAAATATGTGTGTGTGTGTGTGTGTGTGTGTGTGTGTGTATATATATATATATTAAAAGCTGTTATAAAAAGTTGGTCTCAGGTAATAGATATATGTATAATGTAAATTTAATGTAAGAGCAATAGATAAAAATGAAAATAAATTGACAGAAATTCTTTATAGTCTTATGTAATAGTGTAAGAAGGAAAGGATGGTATGAGTTGCAGGAAAAAGAAAGATAATAAACCTGAATTTGCTTTTCTAGCAAATGAACATTGTGTAATTGTATATTTTGAAAGATAGTTAATATTTTCATTAAACATGGTAATTTTCGTTATATGGATTGTTTTTAATGTACAGTTTCTTTAAAAATAGGTCAGTCTTATGAAATTCGGATGCTGGATAATCGGAAAGTGGGAGATATGCCTGAGATCACTGGAAAATTGGTAAAGGTAAGGTCGATCCTTTTACATTCCTAATAGATATTGCAGTTTTGCTACAAGAGTTTTTATAAAAAACATAACTTCACTATTTTAAAGCTTCTTACTTGACGTAATATGCAAGCCCTTTGGAAATGTACCGTATGAAATTTACTTGCAGCTATGTGTGCAAAGACCTACCACCACTACAAAAAATTTAAGTTTCTCTTGAAAAGTAAAAGATAACATGAGGGAAAATGTGTTAAAATGAAACTTCAAAAGGTCCTTTTATTTCACCTCTTAATACTTTTAAAAAATTGGAAATTTCTCTTTACCCTACTGATGTATATGAATGAAGAAGGCAGTCATTCCAAATATAGGAGGTGTCACCATTGGCCTGTCATCAGCCCATTGCTTATAGGATATATCTTCAGAACTGTCCCTACCCCCTCCATTGTTGTGCATGGTGGGTCCTTCTAGCCTCACCCATCATGCACCACGGTTTATTACCAATTCTGTAGCGTTACAGGGCAAGGTTTATGGAAGAAACTTAATTATGAAAAGGCAAAACTTCATGTTAGCAAAAGAAAAGTATGAGTTCTCTTGATCCTTCCATTTCCCCACAGAGAGACATGTAGGGGCTCAGGTGCTGCTGGGCCCTCTCTATGGGAGGCATTCCATTGGAAAGACTCTCTCCTTTGTAGCTCTGCCTCTGTAGAGGGCAAGCATGTAAACGGCAGCCATGGTAGGGGGAGTGGAGACTAATACTAAACCTCAGCAAATTTGGGGTGTCTGGGTAAGCCAGGTGCTCAGCACCTGGAGGCAGGAGTCTTTGACATGTTTTAGTATTCCTGCCACTCCTAGGGCAGGAAGCCCTCAGTCCTGTGAGGAGATGAAGGACAAGGTAAGGGATCTCCACTGGATCATTGTCTTGTCAATCCAGAGTGAGCTCTCAGATTTCCCTGTCTCACTTGGGGACTCCCAAAATATTTGGATCAGAAGGATCCATCTGCCCTTTGAGTCTGTCATGTTTGTGTTCAACCAGTGGATTTGCTCATTTCCCTAGATAGAGGATGAATGAAATGGTCTTATTTTTTCATTCCCCGATATTGGCATTCACTGATGAGATGAATTGTTTTATGAAATCATCAGCATTGTTGTCACTGAGCAAGCCCTATTTTGGTTGACTGGACACTAGGGGTAAATAGCTAAGTTTTTACTTAAGGAGCTAGACGATAGCTCTCATTTTCCAGTGTCTAGGAAACTTAGAAATGTGAAGATTTTCTCAGCATGCTTTAGGTCCTAACCAGCTTGGTTCAACTTTGGACAAATCTACCAGCTGTACCACACCTGATTAAAATTCGACCTAGTCCTAACCGGTTTGGCTCAGTGGATAGAGCATCAGCCTGCGGACTGAAGGGTTCAGGTTCGATTCCCGTCAAGGGCATATACCCTGGTTTTGGGCACATCCCCAGTAGGGTGTTTGAAGGAGGCAGCTGATTGATGTTTCTCTCTCATTGATATTTCTAACTCTCTATCCCTTTCCCTTCCTCTTTGTAAAAAATCAATAAAGTACATATATTTCCGTAATCAAACCTGGGACCCTTCATTCCGCAGGCCGATGCTCTATCCACTGAGCCAAACTGGTTAGGGCTTGACCTAGTAATATTTTAAGAGAAGATATGGTGAACTTTCTTGTGACTGTGAAAGTAAAATTAAATTTGATGACTCTGAGATGTTGACTTTTAAAAACAAAGTCAGTGTAAAGGGGGTAAAATTATTTTAATTATAAAAATTAATTTTAATAAAATGAATAGGGCTTGATGGGTCCTGTATTGAAGTCCTTTAAACTGGATCCAGCCTTGGCCAGTTTTGCTCAGTGATTAGAGCATCAGCCCATGGACTGAAGGGTCACAGGTTCAATTCCTGGTCAAGGGCATGTACCTCAGTTGCAGTTTTGCTCCCCACCCCTAGTCAGGGTTTGTGCAAGAGGCAGCCCATCGCGCGCGCGCGCTCGCGCTCTCTCTCTCTCTCTCTCTCTCTCTCTCTCTCTCTCTCTCTCTGTATATATATATACACCTCCCTCTCTTTCCCTCTCCCTCTTTCTCCCTCTCCCCTCTTCCCTCCCTCCCTTCCACTGTGTCTGAAAATCAGTAGAAAATAATACCCTCTGGATCAACCAAAGGACTTGTATGCGTGCATATAAACCTAACCAATGGACAGAGCCACCAGGGAGGTGAGGGCATGAGTGGGGGTGCGGAGGGCAGTGGGGGATAAGGACACATATGTAATACCTTAATCAGTAAAGAAAAATTAAAAAAGAGAAAATAATACCCTCTGGTGAGGATTGAAAACAACAATATTAAAAATAAAATAAACTTTATCAGCTACATTTTGGACATTATTTGTGGGATGGGGAAGGCCGATACACTGAAGTAGTATTTATATGTTTTGCTAACAAATTACTTCCTATTCAAACCAGCAGAACCTATGAAAGTATGATTATCTTGCCCGACATGTGGGTTGGTGGTTAAGTGTCGACCTATGAACCTGAGAGGTCACAGTTTGATTCCCAGTCAAGGCACATGCCCAGGTTGTGGGCTCAGTCCCCAGTGGGAGTGTGTAGGAGGCAGCTGATCAATGAATGATCTCTGTATTCATTGATGCCTGCCTCTCTCCCCCTCTCTCTCTTCCTTTCTCCCTTTCTTACTGAAATCAATAAGAATATGTATTTAAAAAAAGGAAATATGATTATCTTAATGTAGCATAGTCTGAGAAAATTATTTATACATGTCTCAGAAGCACTAATTAGTGCTAATTAGTACAAATTTGGCATTGTATTTTGATGACCTCTTTAATCCTGGCCCCTGAAATAAAATAGAAGCTGGCTCCCCAAACTGTGGAAGGTGAAGAAGGGATGATGGGTAGAGAACAGAGACTTGACCTAGAGTTTGTGGAGTTAAAAGTCTTTCCTTAGGAACTTGAGTGTTTGGATAAAGTTATCTTTTTTTTTTTTTTTAATATATTTTATTGATTTTTCACAGAGAGGAAGGGAGAGAGATAGAAAGTCAGAAACATCGATGAGAGAGAGACATCGATCAGCCGCCTCCTGCATGCCCCACAGTGGAGATGTGCCTGCAAGCAAGGTACATGTCCCCAACCGGAATCGAACCTGGGACCTTTCAGTCCGCAGGCCAACGCTCTATCCACTGAGCCAAACCAGTCTCGGCTGGATAAAGTTATCTTGATGTGTTTTGGTTTGGTTTGGTTTTTCTTCACTCTCTTTCAGGTAAAATAGTTGAGAGTGAATTTTGCCTATAAATTCTCAAGGTGGGTATAGATGTTCCCTCTTCTCCCCAGATGACTATCTTTTTACAGACACCCTGTTATTGACTTATTTTAAATCAGCAGTTTTATCATTGTGCCTGGGTTTCTCTGTCTTTATACCACCTTTTTCATTTTATTAATTCCTGTCTACCTAGAAATATAATTCTTGTTCATGAGTTTTGTGTCTTAATTCTGAATCACAATATCAAGTTTTTAAATACAAATTATACCTAATTAACCATTATATTTGGGATCTTTACATTTGAATTATAATTCTTTGCACCAAATACATGTACCTGTAATCCAGGAATATAAGAGCAAAACAGTTAACTTACAAACTGTTTAAAGCACAATTTGTTTTTGTATGCTCTTCTATTATAGTAACGCATAAGAAGTGAAAATGATTCTGGGTTTTAGCTGGAACAGTTTAAAAGTACTCATTTCCCCCACTTATTCCATAGAGCATCATAAGAGTCGTATTCCATGATAGACGGCTACAGTATACAGAACATCAGCAACTCGAAGGTTGGAAGTGGAATCGCCCAGGAGATAGACTTCTTGATTTAGGTACAGTGACCATCAGGAAAACATGGAGAGAGAGAGAAAGGCATTTCAGTTATACCCATGTTGGCACCATGTATAATTGTGTGGAGAGTGTTTTGGTGTGAGCCTTAAGTTGTTTTATAGTTTAAAATGTTGACCCTTGAACAACGAACACTGGAGTTACTGGCTGACCCCCATGCAGTGAAAAATGTGCACATAATTAGACTCCCCCAAAATGGGCACTATTAATAGCTTGCTGTTGATCAGAAGCTTTACAGATAATATAAACAGTCGATTAACACATATTTTGTATGTTATATGTATTATATGTTGAGTTCTTAAGCTAGAGGAAAGAAAATCTTTTAAAAATATATATATTTTATTGATTTTTTTTTTAAAAGAAAAGGGATAGGGATAGAGTTAGAAACATTGATCAGCTGCCTCCTGCATACCCCTTACTGAGAAGGTACATGCCCTTGACCTGAATCTAACCTGGGACTCTTCAGTCTGCAGGCCAATGATCTATCCACGAGCCAAACTGGTCAGAGCGAGAAAAGATAATCTTATTAAGAAAATCATAAGGAAGGAAAAATACACTTACAGTATTTATTGAAAAACTCTACACATAAGTGGATCTGTGCAGTTCCCACTCATGTTGTGTGAGGACCAACTGTAGAGTTTTGGTGAAACTGAAAGACCCTGAGCCAGTAATATTATGAGTTGGAAACCGTTCATTTAGTTCTCCTTTGGGTACTGTCCATCATATTCTGATTAAAATGAAATAGAAACCATGGTGGGAGAAAGTCTGATACTCATTCGGTGGGTTTTGATGTTGAAATGGTTGACCACAGAGAACATGGAAAAACAAAGTGCAGCGCATAGAGATAGAACATTTTCACTAAAACGTAATTAGAGTAAGCTGTAGGCTTTTAAATTATTCTTAGTAGATGAGTTTCTATGTAACTTCTTTTTAAAATACAGATATTCCAATGTCCGTGGGAATAATTGACACAAGGACAAATCCAAGCCAGTTAAATGCGGTTGAATTTCTGTGGGACCCTGCAAAACGCACATCTGCTTTCATTCAGGTTTGCATTTTTACTTTACTATGCATATACTAGCCTCGTCATTTAGAAGGTCATGGATGAGGTTGATTTCTTGATGCATGATATAAATTTCTTTAAAAGCTTAAACTATCTTATTTATAGTGTCTTTTAAAAAACACACTATATACTTAAATTGGATTTAATATACTAAATCTATTATTACAGACTAACACACGTGAAGGCAAGCTGATGTGTGAAGCATTATTTCAATATTTTACATTGGTAGTAACAGTAATCAAAACTTGAATTTTTCATAAGATGCATTTCTTTGGAACCAAAGCTGCCATATAAAAGGATGTGACTGGAAAAAAAGTGTACTGTTTTAAGATTCTGTTAGCAACATTCTAATACTGAAATTTTCAAACCACAAAAGTAAGAGAATAATAAGAGTGAATTCTCTGTGGATTCATTACCTTCCTTCCAACAGTTATGAGTAGTTTCCCCTTTTTAAGTTATTGATGGAATACTTTAAATCAACTCTCAAGCATTTCATATCAACCATAAATACTCAGGTTATATCTTTAAGAGATGAAGTTTAATATATATATATATATATAGTAAAACCCATGGTAATTCTAATACCTAGGATGTTCAGATTTGTAAATGGAAAGATTAAAAATACTGAGTAGATAATCTTACATAGAAAAAAAACATACTGCTTAATTGATGACCAGCCAGATGGTTTTTATGAACAGTAAAGAATCTTTGATATTTTGAATTTTTGTGGTCTGGCAAATACTATATCCCATCAATTAGTAGTCACTAAGAACATGGTTCATATTCGTTGAGTATTTTCTCAAACTGTTTGTCTAACAGGATAACTAGATATACAGTGAATGAAAGTGATGTCGGAGCTGGCCTTAAATCTCAGGTTGTGTACATCATCCTGCAGAGATCAGTTTTCACTTTGAGAGTCACTAGAAGACAGGATGTGTATCAGTCTGAAATGATAAAAATCTGTTTACTGATCCTGTGAAGTATCCTAAAGCTGTCTCCATGGTGAGGGTACAAAGTGATGGAAGATGCCCTTAGGACCCTTGGAAGGGTAGACAGAAGAGTCTAGATGGATACAGATAGGACAAGTGATGGGCTTTCTGGGCTGTGGAAGTTCACCAGGCAAAAGTATTCCAAGTTGAATAACAGTAAGATGGTTGAATGAGTAGCGTTAGGGTATTTCGAAGTAGAGGGCAGTTGTGGAAGCTCTGAATGATGAGCTCAAGGTTGCGGTGGATTAAGCCACGTGCAAGGCCTGGCTGGGTCTGAGAGCAGTAAACTGTCTGGAGTGGAGGTAGAGAAGTAGGCAGGAAGGCTCTGTACTGCACTGTTATACCCATGATCAGAGCAAGTCCTTCCTCAGGGGAGAGCATTGGGATGGGGAAAGAAGAGCTCATTCCCAGAAAGTTCAGAAAGGCCCAGCTGGCTTTGTGAAAGGAAAACCATATATTAAAAACAATCAGAGAAATCTGTAACAGATAGCTGGCTAAGATGTGGAAGTTTGTTTTAAAGGAACTTACGTTTATAACGGTGACAGGGACAAACCAGTGGATGGTACTTTGAACCCATCTCCCAACTGTCCAGGTACACTGCATCAGCACAGAATTTACTCCACGGAAGCATGGAGGTGAAAAGGGAGTGCCTTTTAGGATCCAGGTTGACACCTTTAAGCAGAATGAAAATGGAGAATACACAGATCATCTACACTCAGCTAGCTGCCAAATCAAAGTTTTTAAGGTAAGAGACGGAAACCAGGCTGCCAGTAATTAAAGCCTAGTTTTGCTTATAAAGTTGTTTGTAACCTGACAGACAAAATAACCTACTCTGTTTTTTAGCCTAAAGGTGCAGACCGGAAGCAAAAAACTGACCGAGAGAAGATGGAGAAGAGAACTGCTCACGAAAAAGAAAAGTATCAGCCATCCTATGATACCACAATCCTCACAGAGGTAATGCAGAGCAGCATTGTGGTGTCTGGAGAGAAGCAGAGGTTTGCATATTGGCACTATTTAAAGGATGAGTTTTGCCAAGAAGGGATTGGGGAAGGTTGGGGGGTAGTTTGACATATATTCTTTGTGAAATTTGTGGGGGAAATATATTATTTAAATTCTGGGGTTTTAATGGATTAGTTTCCTGGGTGGGATCTTGAATGAAGATGCTGAAATCCCAATCAGGTCTCAGAAACAGACCTTAAAAACCTTGACGTTGGCAAGAGATTAAACCGGGGCCTAGAAAGTTTGATTTTTGTCACTGCTGGGGTTTTGCATTTTCTTTAACTTTGAATCTTGCTAATCATGCAATTGTTTAATTGGACCGCAGAGACATAAAACAGGCTATTGGATCTTTCTTTGTATAATGAAAAGACATTGATCCCAATCTTTGGTGTTTGTCCAGATGAGGCTTGAGCCTATAATTGAAGATGCAGTTGAACATGAGCAGAAAAAGTCCAGCAAGCGGACTTTGCCAGCAGACTACGGTGATTCTCTGGCAAAGCGAGGCAGTGTAAGGGACTTCTTCTCCTTTCATTGTGCAGGAAACCTTGTGCAGTGTTAGATATAGGACCTACTTCCACGGAAAAGTAAAGCCAAATTTGTTTTTGATGCCCTTGTCTTGATTGAATTTGCTTTTGTTAAGACTTCTGCTTTCTGTTTGCTCCTCGCTGAGGAAA
Source organism: Lasiurus cinereus (assembly GCA_011751065.1). Lineage (NCBI taxonomy): Eukaryota > Metazoa > Chordata > Mammalia > Chiroptera > Vespertilionidae > Lasiurus > Lasiurus cinereus. The sequence goes on along the minus strand of JAAGEH010000125.1, from coordinate 29,800,654 downwards.
ATTTCCTAAATCTAACACTTTAAAACAAAGTTGACCTTATTGGGTGGTGTTAGAGGGGAAAACGACACTCAGAAATGTGTTCCCCCCCCCTGTCTCCTTCCCTTTCTCTCCCTCCCTCCTCGGCACACACACTTCCTTTAAGAGCACGGAAATTATTGGAAAATATATTCTTTAGTAAAATAGTTAGCAGTTTTGTTTAATTTTAAAGAGTTTTGCTTCCTCATGTGTATATCTGATAAGAAAATGTCATGGATATTTAGAGAAATGATGGCAGCAAGCTTGACATTAACATTTGCAATACTTTGTGTCACATTTCCCTGCATGTAGCGTAAGAATGTGTGTCTGTCTGTGCTTTTAAAAGCCTGTTTGGCAGCACTGGTAGGAAAATGGCCTTGACTGCATCAGTGTTCCTCTCAGCAATGCACTGTGAGCTTGCACTGCACCGTGAACTTGCATTGCATCATGAACTTGTGCTTCAGGCCAGAGCAGTGCAACTTGATATACTCGGATCCGGATCCCACCAACATACAGCCAAGGGAGTTTTGGTTGAATATGAGCTTTCTCTGCTTGAGTATAGCAAATTCTTCCTTTATTACAGAACTCTCTATCTAACAGTCTAGATCAGCTATGTATCTACAGTAAATGTAAACACGGAGCATTAACCTTTTATAGCTGAATTAATGGCTACACTATTTATTATTACAGTGTTCATTCTATCAAGGTGACAAAAAAATGGGATTTTTCACTCTTAAACATGTGTCTAACTTGTAGACTACAAAAAGTCACAAGCACAATCACTAGAACATAATTTCCAAGTTAAAAGCATTGACTGAAAATGTTTTAAATGCTTCTCTGTACAATAAAACTGTAAGTGACTAATCTGAAAGGATGGGGAGTACACTTGTTGCATTTTAACTGGTATTTTTATGCCAGTCAAAGGTTATATGGAACAGCTATATACTCCATCTGATTTTGTTTTTAGCCTCTTCTGATTTCCCAGCTGAAGAATCACAAGTGGCTCTTAAATTTTTTGGGGGAAATACTGGTAACTCGAATCACTCTCCACTATTTTTAGAAACTACTTCACTAATTAAAAGGAGTGGGTCCTCATAATAAATTAAATCTATTTGAGCCCAGAGCTAATCTGAAGATGGTAGAATTAATTTTAAATTATTAATGACTCAAGTCTAAAGTATGCAAAACGTCAGCAGTTCATTGGCCTGGGAGCCTGGGATTTCACATCTTCCTTGTGTGTGTTGCTTGCTGCTCGGGCTGCATTTGCTTTGGTTAAGATATTCCTAAGGGTGGTTAGAGCTCCTCCTGGAAACTGGTTTTTAAAGAAGCAGGGTACCTGTTTTAAAAAGAAAGTGCAGCATTTCATTGTTTCAAGTGCCTACAGAGGAAGGCAACATTTTTCTTAGTCTTGGACAGTGGCATGTGGCTGTCGGTAGAGAGGGATGTCCAGACTCATCTGTTAAAGGTGCTTTGGGAAATGGTCCCATGTGGAATAGAGGCACTGTGGTTGGTTCCTAAGAGCCAGCGCACAACAAAACCCTTACTTTGCCTCTGAGCTGTATTTTACTGGCTCAAACAGGGCTTCCAATTTCTGCAGTCTCAGGTGGGTCGTCATTTTCTAGTCCACCTGAGGAGGGCCTTGTCCCCAGTGCACCAGAGCCATGACTACAAGGGTCCAGGCCAGGTAATGGATTACAGGTTGCCGTCAGGAACACAGGCCTTGCACCTTAGCTTACTTTTAAAGACGGGGCAGAATGGCCGGGTAGGAGAACTGAAAATATTCCTTGGTAACCTTTACCCTCCTGGGATGAGACTGCTAGAGAAATCCAGGCAGGCAGGTCGTGGTGCTTGGTGACCATTTTAGAACATAGAATCCATTATTTTCTAAAAGTAGAGGCTTCCCCATAGAACCAGCTTTCATTGAACACTAGTTTTCTACTGTTGAGTGAATCGAGTTTCTTATTTATTGGGCAAGTTTTAGATGGCAGCTATTAACAGCTCTACTCTGCTGCAAAGAGTCTAGATCTGTTAAATGAAAATAGATACATTTATGAAGTTTCAGGCAATTTGGTGTTGCTACACTGCCATATTAACCCAAAATTTTTTAAAAAATATATATTTTATTGATTTTCTACAGAGAGGAAGGGAGAGGGCTAGAAAGTCAGAAACATCGAAGAGAGAGAGATATCGATCAGCTGCCTCCTGCACGCCCCACACTGGAGATGTGCCCGCAAGCAAGGTATATGCCCCCGACTGGAATCGAACCTGGGACCCGTCGTCAGTCCACAGGCCGACGCTCTATCCACTGAGCCAAACTGGTCTCGGCAACCCGAAATTTTTGATAGCTTCATTTCCTCAATAGACAATAGGCAAAAATTACAAGGAATATTTTGGGAGGCTTGACATTAAAAGGTTATATTATTTTGCTGTTACCCTTGCTAATGGTGGTATTTAGTATCTGAGGATGGAATGCAGGAAAATCTTCTGGGTAGTGGAGATGACGATAAGCAGGGCTCACTCAGAGTTATTTGATCTGTCAGTTGGCTCACAAGCTCTTAGGTTCCTCAAAGTGTATAAGCTAAGGCGGTAACTACTTTGTAAGGTGGAAAGTAAAAGAATGGCTTGTTGTGTGAAGTTTATAGTGAAATTGGTATGCTATGCAATATGCTTAGCAATGCTGTCCAGCCAGTAAATGCCTCTTTTTTGGAGTTGATAGTAGTAGAAACAGTAAGTGCAGTCATTTCCCCCATTTTTGAAGAATACATGATGGGCAGTTGTAAATAATAAAATCCGTGTTTCTGTTTTATTTTCCTTGTATTGATGCTTCTGATGGCTGTTAGTTGCTTTAAGCTCTGGTAACCATTGGAGAGACTTCCTTTCTGCCCCAGAGTACTGCACAGTCTTCTAGCTCCTTCTCTCATGGTCATAACTCTTCCATACTCAAGAGTTTTAAGAAAAAATATACTCCCTTCCACATTTTTACATTGACATCTGAAAGTTTTCATCATATATTTAAATCATTGCAAAAGGAGACCATTTTCTGACCTAATGAGTATTTGCATTTAAAATTTAAGATAAACCTATTACATTGCTTTTTGACATGTGTTCTGTAGATTCCACTACCATAGCAATTTCACACCCACCAGTGTTCATTTTAAAAGTTCATGAAACTTTGCTCTTCCTTCTTGATCTGTTTTCTCTTCTATTCCCCTTAAATAGTTTTACCGTGTTAGGACATATGTACTATCATGTCTGAAAATGTTTTAATTATCACTCTAATAACTTCTTTATCACTTATATATATTTTGAAATTTAATTTTTAGAATGTCCTGTGATCATAATAAGCTCTTTAGTCAGTTGAAAAATTTAAGCTTTATTATTGTTACCAACTTATCAAAACGAATCATAGAAATCACTATTTTTTTTAATTCTCATCCGAGGATATGGGTGTTTTTTTCATTGGAGAGAGAGAAATTTTGATGTAAGAAACATTGATCATTTGACTTTTGAATGTGCCCCAACTAGGAATCTGATCCAAGACCCATCAATATCGCGGATGATACTCAAACCATTGAGCCAAACCAGGCAGGCCATATAGATTTTGATGAGAATTTTTAAAATATAAAAATAGAAGTGTTATTGGAAATACATCTCAGGATAGAACCTAATTTAATTTTAGATTTTTTTTTTTAAGATAAGAGATTAAGTTTATTTAGATATTTATTTTTCTTTTGGCAGTGTCTTTCAGGTTTTGCAATTCCTTTTGAAATATCCCAGTGATGGATTTTACATGACCCTAGTACAGTGGTTGGCAAATTCAGTCAACAGAGCGGCTTGCGAGCCGCCGTTTGCTGACCACTGCCCTAGCACATTATTTCAATACTGTTAGCTGATGGTTGATCCTCCAGAATTGTTTTGAAAGCAAATAATTGGAAGCTACCAGACATGCAGTAGAATTTTTATTTTATTTTATTTATTTGTTTTTGAGAGGCAAAAGAAATATTAATTAACCCACAGACTATTGTTGTTGTTTTTTCCTTTTTATTGAACTTAGTGGGGTGGGGTGACACTGGTTAACAAAATCATACAGGTTTCAGGTGCATAATTCCACAACACATCATCTGTGTACTCTATTGTGTTTTCACCACCCCAAGTCAGGTCTCCTTCTAAAACCATTTATCTCCTCATGCCCTACACCAACTCCGCAGTTCTAGAGTCATGTACTTTCTTAGTATCTACCTGAGATTTTTGAATTTTGTTTTTGTTTTTTTGCTTTGATTTGGAAGAGTCTTATACCCATGGTTAGCCAGCGTGAGATCTGAAGCCTTTTTTGTGAAAAGTAGAAGAGTGAAAGGGGACCTTTGAAACAAGGACCACCCTCAAGCAGATTAGTTTTAGGAAGAATATGTGGGGTGAGTGAGTGGATTCCCCCCATAGCTCAGGCTTGAAGACTTTTACTTGACACCATGCTGGCATGCTTTTGACGTCAATGTGTCTTTGCAGCTGTGCTCTATCTTTGGCCAGAATTGTATCTAGGGCTGAAAAATACTTTAGTTCCCCATGCCTTGTCCAGAAAATGCAAGAAATAAACACATGTGGCTACGTAGGTATAGGCAATATAATACACAGGTGTATTTTGGCACTGCAATGGTCTCAGCTTAATCTTAGAGAAATGAAGGAAGCAAGTGGGTATTGGTGAGGGCAGGAGCAAAACTAGGTAGGACAGACACTGTCTTGGTCACCGTGTGATGTCAGATGTTGCTTATGAATCCTTTCTTGCCTCTGCTATTCTTAAACCTTGATAAGCACCTTTTGGAGAATTGATAAAGAGGGAGGTAAAAAGTTCTTGAAAGCAAATTGTATATAAATATACATTTAAAATGCTTTGACGTTTTGCTGCTGCTATTCTGGGCTTCTATAAATTAATCAGTATCTAGACACATATAGCAGGTAAAAATTTTCCTTGCCACATAGAAGGAAATATATGTTCCCATGCCATTGCTTGAGGAGTGTCAGGTGTCTTGTGTTTTATAATCTTATTTGGCCAGACTAGGTTGTGAAATACAAAGTATTCTTCCACATCCTTTAACAGCATATTATTAACTTATTTTTGTTTCTGTCCTCAGTGTTCTCCGTGGCCCGATGCCCCCACAGCCTATGTGAATAACAGTCCCTCCACAGCGCCCACTTTCACCTCCCCACCGCAGAGCACCTGCAGCGTCCCAGACAGGTATCTGCTGTGTGTCCTCGTGTGCCTGAAGCTGACCGATGCCCATGCTCCTCTGTTTCCCTTTCTCTCCATTTACAGCTACCTTTCCATTTGTTTATCTGAAGTATGTGGCCATGGGAAATAGCCCCCTCGATTTCAGGGGAAAATCACCTTTCCTCACCTTGCCTCACACACTCACAGACTATGGAAGTAGTAGAAGGGGAGCATTTCAAGATATATTCTTTGTGAGATAAAAACATTATTGAGGTTCATGGACAGATAAAGGTGAAACTATGAGTCAATATTAAGATTGCAGTCATTATAAAGTATATTTGTCTTTAATACTCACCGTACTACACACGGGTTATTTCTCTGTTCCATTTTTTCTCCTAATAGATACACTTTTTTAAGTAACTCTTTACCCTTAAAAAAACTTAAGTGGCTTTAGAAATGGGAATGGTTGTCTTTGTTCTACTCTTTGGCCTTCATGTGCAAGTCAGAGTCTAGTGAGTGGCAGGTGGGGGCGGGAGCTGTGTCTCAGGCCTCGCTCAGTCCCCCGCAGTGGTGCCCCCCAGGAGTTGCATTCTTAGGGGCTGGCTGAAGGAATACAGATCAGATCAGAACTTCCCTGTGGGTAGCAGGTTTAGGCCTCACCTAATACTATCTGTCATACTGTGGTTAAGATTCAATATATGATTTTGAAGGGGACACAAACATGCTTTTCCTCTGAGATGGAAAAGCTGATGAGGCAGCCTTTTAAGTTACTGTGTTTTAAGAGTAGAAAAACAATCTTGGGCTCAGAGACCAGGGAAGAGATCAGGAGAGTGGCATGTTGCCTTGTAGGGGCTCTTCTTTCGGTCAAGTTCAGCCTGAATCCTCTTAGAAAATGATTATGATATTAGAGATAAACTGTGAATTCATGTACTCAGTAGTTAACTGGCTATTTCTGAAAGCCCACTGTGCGCCCACCACTATTCGGGTGCTGTGACGTTTAAATAACAGACAAATCCCTCTCTGAGAAGCTTCAGTTCTAGTGGGTAGAGGAGGATGCTGAACAATCAACATAATAAACCTAAGTAAAACTTGCCTAAGAGTGCCAAGAAAGGAGTCGAGCCAGTGAGGTGGCCACATTTGTTTTACCTTAGAAACAAAGGATAGTGGTATGTGATTGTTTCTTTTGTTCTCTTGAATTCTGCCCTCTAATGAATAAATGTATTAAAAGGGATATCATTTTGATTTAGGATTATCATACCATTCCTTTATAGCTCATTGTTTTCTTAAAGTAGATTTTTCAGCTACTTTCAATTGTTTTTCTTTCTTGATTTCTCACATCCGCCCCCCCCCAACTTAAATGAATGAGTGTCCTTCATTTTCCTGTTCACTTGGAGATGATTGGGATCCTTTTGTTTCATAGAACTAGAATCTTACTATCAGATAGAGAAAGAAAAGGCAAAAATTAAGAAAGTCTTGTCCTAACTGGTTTGGGTCAGTGGATAGAGCATCGGCCTGTGGACTAAAGGGTCCTAGGTTCGATTCCAGTCAAGGGCATGTATAGTCTTCTGTCTTAATCTCATCGCATTCACCCGTTACCAATTGTGCCAACATTCTTTTTTTTTTTTTTTTAATTGATTGATTTCAGAGAGAGAGAAACATCGATGAGAGAGAATCATTGATCGGCTTCCTCCTGCATGCCCCCCACTGCGGATCAAGCCCACAACGTGGGCATGTGCCCTTAACCAGAATCGAACCTGGGATCCTTCAGTCTGCAGGCCTATGCTCCATCCACTGAGCCAAACTGCTGTTGTAGTTTACAGCAAATCTATGTGTTGTTTTTTTTTAAGTTTACCTAGTTTAATAGTCTTTAATATCTTGATTTTATATGAACATATAAGTAATAACTACCGTTTCCTTTTCTCTCCTTTTCCCACAGCAATTCTTCTTCCCCAAACCATCAGGGAGATGGAGTTTCACAAACCTCTAGTGAAGTAAGTGTCTTGTTCCTCGAACTATCATATGCTTTTGGGAGCCTGTATTTTTAAGGCTCTGACAGGCTTGAGTCAGTGGTTGGGTCACTGAGTAGTCAGACTTGATGTTCTTCTTGGGTGTTCTTTTACCTCAAATTTGGAGGATTTCTGTGTTTTGTTGCAATGTTATTTATAACATGCTAGAGGCCTGGGTTATGTTTTTATAAGTTTGAATAGTTCTTTTTATTTATATTCATTTTCTTTGTTAATAGCAACTTCAGCCTTCAGCCACCACCCAGGAAACACAGCAGTGGCTGCTCAAAAACAGATTTTCTTCCTACACAAGACTGTTTTCCAATTTTTCAGGTATGTTTGTGTGTGTACACGCACATGTACGTGTGTGTAAGCACACACGTGCATGTGCATATTTTGTCTCGGTACTTTCCGTTAACCTTACTTTTTAATGATGAAGTAATTATAAATTCATATGATGTTGTTGAAACACGTCCCAGGTAGTCCTGTGTACCTATCACCCAGGCTCCCCCCCGTAATACTTTGCACACCTATTGTACACTGTCAAAATTAGGAAACTGACATCAGTACAATCTACTTCTTCACCAGTTCTAGATGCCCTCATTTGTGTACAGACACATATAGTTCTATGCAGTTTTTTCATTTAATAACTTTATTTTGAAGTAATTTTTTCTTTAGAGTAAGTTGCAACGATAGTACAGAGATGCTCCAGGGTACCATTCACTCACATTATTACAGTATCCAGATCATGAAATTGACATTGGTGCAGTCTATATATAGTTCTGTGTCATATATCACATGCATAGATTTGTGTAACCACCCCTGAAGGTACAATGAGAGCTACGCCATCACAAGGATTTCCCTTATGCACCCCTAAACCTCCAACCCCCCACCCCTAATCCCTGGCAACCATGAATCTGTTCTCTGTCACTATTTTGTCATTTTAAGGAGGTTATATACATGGAATCATACAGTCTGTGACCTGTTGAGATTGGCTTTCTTTGCACTCAGTGTAATGTCTCTCCAGGAGGTGGTGTGTATCAGGGTTTGCTCCTCTTCATTGCTGTGTAGTATTGCATGGCATGAACTGCTCAGGGATGGTTTTTATAGTACTTAAGTGTAGACTTTCGTAGAAAGCGAAGAGAGTATTTACTGGGTTTTAACAGGGATTAAGCAATGCAACAGGAGAAAACTCTTTAGAGGAACAGTAACAGATCACACCAGGTGGGAGATTGTCCCCAAACACATTTGGCCCTGTGACCCGTTTCCTACCAGACACTGAGCAACCTGTCCTTAGAAACATGGGCCACAGGAAAGTGCCCACAGCGCTGTGGTTATAAACCTGCAGCTTGCGCCTTTTAAGAGGATAGAATGTGTGCACATACCCGGCAGAGAGGACAGCTTGATTTCACAAAGAATGTGGCTTCCTTTTCTGTGGGCCATTTCCTGCTATGTTTGTGATGATTAGTCATTCACATGTAGCTTTTTATCTCTCTAAAGTACTGGATGAGAATCTGTGCTGCCAGCCACATTTCTGTGATTAAGCAGAAACTGGAAATTTAAAAATTTCAGTGTGTGAGAGGGAAATGCAACTTAAATGCAACTCCCATGAAGACACGATGGCCCTAGCTGGTGGGCTTAGTGGATAGAGCGTTGGCCTGTGGACTGAAGGGTCCCAGGTTCAATTTCAGTCAAGGGCACATACCCGGGTTGTGGCCTCAATCTCCAGTAGAGGGCATGCAGGAGGCAGCCAATCAATGATTTTCATCATTGATGTTTCTCTCTCTCCCTCTCCCTCTCTGAAATCAATAAAAATATATTTTTTTAAAAAGAAGACAGATGAAGAGTAAAACCTACACATGAAACTCTGATCATTGGAGCTGAGGGAGGTCCTAGATCATACCTGTTAGATTAGGTACATATTTCCATCTAGAGAGTTCTGAGCTCTCTTCACTGTGACCAGTGGCTTGGCCTCTGGCCTTTGCCTTGTGAGCTTCCCAATAATAGAATGGTGAGGAGGAGATTGAGTTCCTTCTCTGAGCCTCCTGGGCATTCACATTTCGGAGAGGACTGTGCACATCAGTCTCTGTCCAGTTCTGTGGGGGTTGAGGATGTACACACACTCTTCTCTGGTGACACCTGGGAGCCTTGTTTTCAGAGGCGTGTGGTTGTCCCCAGTAGAGAGATGAGAGAGCCTGTCTTTGTTTAACTGACTCCATCGATGCTAGTGCCTCACAAGAAATGTGCTTCTCTTTTTCTTTTACCAACTTGTAAAGCTATTAGGCTCTCACATTCAAGCCCTCCAAAAAAGAAAGATAACCCTATTATCTAGTCGCATAGGTAAATGGATATTTGTCACATGGAAGTCATGTCTTAATCCCAGAGGGCATCTCATTTCTCCCAGTGAACTACATCTTGAGTGTTAATAAAAGGGCAACAAAAAACAAAAGATTACAACATGCATTCACACGTAAAAAGTAGAGAGAAGAAACGATGGACTCATGTAACCATCTCCAGTTTCAGGAATGACCAGCTTTACCGATCATTCTTATTCTTAGCCACTCCCTTTCCCCTTTTCTGTTGAGTTTACAGCAAATGTTTCTCCGCCATGCTCTCATATTAACTCTGGCTGCTGGTTACAGAGTGCTTGACATTGCTTGGTGCAGAGAGAGGCCTGCCTATACCTAGGTGTCCTTCCAACTCGTGTTACTTTAGGCAAGTTCCCAAAACTCTGGACTTACATTTTCTTTTTTTGTAAAATAAAAGATTGGTCTGGGTGATCTCATGGTAAATGATCTGAGGTCAGAATCATGTTTATCCACACAATAACCCCACATCCAGAATAATGCAGGCGGTGAAATCCTGTGTGCAAACAGCCACTCCTGTCGGCCCTGCTCATTGTTCTGATTTATCAGCCTCTGGGTTTCTAAGCTCCTTCTTCACACAGGACATGGAAGAGCCAGACTTTTCGTTGTCTCTGAGAAACCAGTGTGTGTGTGTTTTCTTAGGTTGTGTATATTGTATACACGTGAGACCTGTGATGGTGTGTGTGTCTGTGTGTGTATTCTTTGTGTATACCCAGGAGACCTGTGATGGTTTTGAAGGTCACCTAACTGTGTGAAGACAGATGTCATAAAGCCACCAATCTGCTGGTTCTTTTTCCATTTCTTTGAGAGGAATCTCTTTATGCTGTTCTCCAGGTGCCGACTTATTAAAACTGACAAAGGAAGATTTAGTACAAATTTGTGGTGCAGCCGATGGAATTCGGCTGTATAATTCACTGAAGTCAAGGTAAAATACTGTGTTTAAAGGAATGTCTTATGTACCTTTCCTTGTGTGGGGACCGGGGCAGAAGGGGTTTCCACACTGGGTTGGCGTGTGCCTGTGTGCGCTGTCGAGCCTCGGCAGTGCTGCGCTCACAAGAAGACTGTTTTGTGTACACCTTCAGGGCAGGCCCAGATTTGATGCAGGCACTGATGAGGGCAGATAGACTGTAAGACTGGTAGCAATGCACATGGGCAGTACTGATTTCTTGAAGACGACTGGGTTTGTTGCCAAGAAAACAAACTTCTCATTTAGGTGAGCTATACAGAATCTCTGGTTTTCAAGGTCATGTGACTACTAAACAGTTATTAAAAATGTAAACTTCTGATTGTGAATTAAAATGAACCGTAAACTGCTGGATATTTAGATTCATATACTATCATTGCTATTTCTAGACTTGTGTGAGAATTCCATTAAAACTGAATCTTACCGATTTTAAATTGCTGACTTAATCTTGGAACTTAAATTTACCAGCATCTGACAGACCATCTCAGTGGTTTAGAGTCTGGATCATCAGATTAGACCACCTGTGATAGTTGGTGTGAGGTGTGTGTTTTTATATTTTTACTAGTAATTTCTTTTGCATAATGAAGTAACACTGTAAAGTGCTCGTAAGGAAATAGAACGTAGCTTCCTGTAGTTGTCACTTGTACGTGCGGTGAGGCCGCTTTCTCTCCTTGGCTCATGAGTGGCCTCTTGTGCTTGCAGGTCGGTTAGGCCCCGCTTAACCATCTATGTGTGTCAGGAGCAGCCGGGCAGCTCTCTGCCGCCAGGGCAGCAGCCCGCTGCAGGCAGTGGAGCCGAGAATGGCAGTGGGACGCCCTACGGTGGGTATGGAGGGTACCTCAGCTTCCTGGCACTCCCTTCCTGACACTGAGGAACAACGGGGGCTTGAAGGACCCCTGTCCCCTTAGTTCTCTCGAGTTGCTGTTGGGGGAGTCCTGAGCTCCAGGGCCAACTCTTCTGGAGAGTAAGGAACTACCTGCCTGTCTCAGTTACGTCCGCCACGTGGTAGAGCTCTTTTTACATGGCCCTTCCTGCCAGGTACATCTAACAAGCAGAAGACTAGCTTGCTGCCTTTAAAAAGAAAAACCCTCGGGAGCAATGAGCATGATGACGTTGGCATCTTGACCAGAAAGGAGGGTTTTGTTTTCTTAATCCATTTTACTGACTGGGAGAGAAAATTTAAAATATCACCGATGTAAAGATGCACTCATGTTTCAGAGCCGAGTGCGTGGCCCTGTCTCAGACAAGCCTCTGGCCTGCACTGTGAGCTGTGTCACTAAGCAGACTCCACGTCATGGTCCTCAGAGTGCTGGCAGGGGTCCTTGGTTATGAAATAGAGTGGATCGGGACAGAGATAAAATCCCGGCCCCTCGCCCTTCCCCTAATATGGTCCGTAGAAGTGGGGGGAAAGCATGTGTATTCTTACTGTTTTAAAGCGTATGTGTTCTCATTGGTAAAGTGGCTATTGGTCATCTCTCCCCTCTTCCCACATTCTGAAACAAAATAAGGCAGCACACTAAGAACTGTCCCGGGAGAAGTGTGCCGTGGAATTCAGAGGCAGTTATTGGCCTCACATTGCAGAGAGCTCTGAAAACTACTGTGTGATTGGAGTTTTAGTAAAAGTCCCAAGGAAAGCATTTACTGTTATGATCTTTCCCATTTGGTATCATTTTGACTTCAAAAGCTGTGAATTTTAAAACTAAAGATACAAAGTCTTGGTCTTAGAGGCTACAAGTTCTAAAGGAACTTTGCTTGATGGTCTGTCATCAAGCTCTTTCCTCCCCACCATGTATATATGGTCAGGATTGTAATATTCTGGGAGGTATATCCTCAGACATGAGTATTGTGTAGGTGTATGTGGAAATACAGGCAAACTTAACCCTAGATCAGGGTCAGCAAACTTTTTGTTAAAGGCCAGGTAGGTAGTAAATATCTCAACCTCACAGACTATAGAGTCTCTTTCCCACTCCGCTCTGCATTGTAGCATCAAACCACAGTATGTAGAAGGCAGGTGTGACTGTGTTCTGGTAACATTTCATTTTTGAAAGGAAAGTGGAGGGCAGGGTTGACCCACATAGGCTGTAGTTTGGTGACCCTGCTCTCCATCATCTCTGTAGCCTTCCTCTAATTATAGTCCCAAATTCTAAGCTTTGCATGGTGTGTGATGGCAGAGGGTCCCCTTGTTTGGGAAAGGAAAGCGCCGGCACTGATATTCCTGATCAATGTCTGGCTTGAATCACTAGTAATTGAGCTTGACCTGCAAGAGTCAGACCCACTGCCGATGTGCTGGGTGCTGTGCCAACAGAGCCGCTGCTAGTTACCTGTTCCAGAAAGCAGCACAGGATACTAGGTGGACTGCCCCTGGGACCTTCTGTGAAGTAGCAGGAGGCTTCGTGGTCCACATCCTTAGCTTTTCGAGTACTGACTTTTACACTGTGTTTTATGTGGGGGGAGGCTTTTATTCCTTGGGATAAATGGATAAACTCCCATTCATAGGCTTACTGAATCAAAACTATGACCTTCTTAGGTTTTTGTTTGTAAACTGTATTGCTAGAAACACGTCTTTTTGAAAAGTTTCCTTTAGGTATAATTTATATACCAGAAGCCTCCTGTCGTAATGATACGTTTCAGTGAGATTTCAGTAAGTGTGCAGTTTTGCTGCCATCACCACAATCTCGTTCAGTTTAATTATTCCAGAAAGGTCCCCAGGCCCATTTGCAGTCAAAACATTATTTTAATGTTTATTTGTAATCTTCCTATAGATCTAGGTGGAACACAGATAAAAGATTACTGCTAAAATGCTGTTATGTTTGTTTTTTTTAATTTCAGTTTATCATGCAATCTACTTGGAAGAAATGGTTGCCTCAGAAGTTGCTCGAAAACTTGCGTTGGTGTTTAATATTCCTTTCCACCAGATTAACCAGGTTTACAGACAGGGTCCCACTGGTATTCACATTCTTGTTAGTGATCAGGTAACTCGAACTGACATGCCCGTTTGCTTTTCCCATTCACACTGTTCTATCGCTGAAGAGCTATAGAAAAATTCTGTGGCCTCTGTTCCAAGTACTCCTGAAAATCCTTTTCAAAGAGTTGGGATCACAATTTGTAAAAATATAACCAAGAGTTTCAGGTGTGCTAGTGATCTTAAGGAATGCACGTCAGGGGTAACTGGCTCTCCTCCCTCCCCTTGTAGTTCAGCCATTCCTTAGGGGGGGCTGCAGGTTAGTGGGGCTTTTACCCCTGCTATGGAGAGGGGCATTTGGATGGGTTTTCCTTTTGTCCACTATCCGATGACTAATTTACAAAGCAGCAAGGTTAGAAGTATAGTTTTTCCTCCAGTGTTCAGTGACAAGTAATAATAGAAGAACACTTAAGCAGTGACTTTTTGCCAGTTATTCCCAGGGGGCCAGATGGCCTAGTCACCCGCTAGCTACCCTTCTGGCCGTCAAGTCCTGTGTTTGTGCAGCAATATGTAGATTATACTATTTTCCTTTAACCTCGAGTTTTAACCAGTTACAAAGGGACAGTTGGATCTTAACCACATCTGCTTTCTCCTTCTAGATGGTTCAGAACTTTCAAGATGAGAGTTGTTTTTTATTCTCCACAGTAAAAGGTACTTTGAATGTGTGTATGTGTCTTGAAATGCTGGTGGCATGAAAAATAGCGTGTGCTTGTAATCACTCATCTTGGGTGTTTATTTTTGAAATGCTGGCTTTACTAATTTTAAGAAGAGTTTGAAAAATGAATTCAGAGAATATTTCTAAGGGTTGTAATATAAATTAACTAGCCAACAAGGAAGAGAAGTCAATCCTGAAGACGGGGGTGGGGGAAATTCTGTTTGTTCAGCCAACCTTTTACTGAGCACCTTTGTCAGACAACAAGCTTGTGATGCTAGACAAATCTTAAACTTACTATAGTGGGAAAAGCAAGCCAGAATTGGCCAACAGATGCACTTAATTACGAATGGGAAAGGGTAGGGTATTTGGGTATTTGTGGGCGAGTGGGTAGGGGGACATGAAGCTGTGGGGCAAGGTCGCTCTGAGGTGGTATCATTAGTGCTGATCATTGAAAAGTGAGAAGGCATCGACCATACGAGGAGTATGTGCGAAGGAAAGACCTTGGCTGCTCAGGAGGTTTAAAAGGCCAGGTGGCTGCTATGCAGTGTGTGAGGGTGAGAGAACAAAAAGGAGACAAAGCGAGCAGCAGTCCCGTATGCAAGACTGGGTGGGGCGGGCTGGGTTTGATTTGGATGCACTGGGAAGTCAGGGAAGTTGTTGAAACAAAGGAGAGATACAGATTTTTCTTTCACTCTTGAAACTCTGGAGACGGGTGGGAAGGTGGGAAGATGAGGCAGGTGTCCTCTAGGTGAGAGCTGGTGGTATCTTACACATCTATAGAAGCGTTCTGCTGGACTCGAGTGGTTGTGACTCTGGGAAGAGTGACTGGGCAGACGGCGGTCCCAGTAGAGGCAGGTTTGGATGGGGAGAACAGTCCAGAATTCCATTGTAGATATGTAGCAATGTCAAGTTGGCACATTACATCTCTCTCAGGCCTGGGCTGGAGGTATAAGGTTGGAAACCTTCAGCCTGTCAGTGGAAATCATTGATGAACTGTAAGGAGTGAAGTTGAAAGAGGGCCAAGACCTGGCACAAGTGAGTCCCATTGAAAGGGTTAGGGAAAGAGAAAAGTTTTCACTTTGGATTTTGTCTGTTCTTCTAGTTCCTTTAAAAGTGTAAAGTTAGATTTGGGATTTTTATGAGGTAGACCTGTATAACTAGGAACTTGCCTCTTAGTACTGCTTTTGTTGCATCCCATAAGTTTTAAAAAAAGTTATGTCAATAGTTTGTCTCCTGTTTGGTTTTCTTTGACCCACTGGCTGTGTATTAGAATGTTGTTTAGCCTCCATGTTTGTGGTGGGGTTTTTTTCTTCCTCTAGTCGATTGCTAGTTATATGCCATTGTGGTTGGAACAGATACTTGGTATGGCTTCAGTATTGAATTTATTTAGGCTTGTTTTGTGGCCTGACATGATCTAAACTGGAGAATGTTCAATGTGCACTTCGGGAAAAAAAAAATGTGTCCTGCAGTTTTTGGATGAAATGTCCTATTAATGTCTATTAAGCTGATCTTATCTAATGTGACATCCAAGACCATTCTTTTTTTTAATTTCCTGACTGGATGATCCATCCATTGATATGAATGGGTTATTAAAATCCCCTGCTGTTATTGTATTACCGTGGATGTCTCCCTTTAATTGCCTTCTATATTTAGATGTGCCTTCCTGTGTTGGTTATTAGGGGTTTGCTATTGTTCTATCCTCTTCTTGAGTTGACTCATGTAAAATTATGTTGTTCCACATATTTATACATTAATTGGTTGCTGTTGCTTGTATGTGCCCTGACCAGGGACTCAAACCCACATCCCATTGGGACCGTGCTCTAACCAACTGAGCCTACTCAGCCAGGCCTCCATTTTTGGTTTTAAAGTCTATTTTGTCAGGTGTAAATATTGCTTAGTCCAGCTTTCTGTTTTTTTGTTTGTGTGGAATATTTTTCCATCCCTTCGCTTTCATCCTGTCTTTCAATTGTAAGTGGGTCTCTTGGAAGTAGCATATTATAGATGGGTTAGGATTTTTTAATCCATTCAGCCATCCTATGTCTTTTCTATTGGTACGTATCTATTTACATTTAAAGCAATTATTGATAAATATGTACTTGTTGCCATTTTAAAGATTGTCTTTACAGTATTCTGTAAGAAGGGATTTTTAAATGTAAAATTATGTTTTTAATTTTTAATTTAAAGTCTGACAGGTTTGGATCTAAATCTAAAGAACACTCTTGAAGGGATTCGCCCAAAACAGTGCTAAAATTACCATTTCACTTTGTGCCTGGCATGTTGCATGTGCCATCAAGTCACTTGCAATGCTGAGTTTACTTTCACAAACATCTTCAGCTTGACACCCTTCTCAATTTTTTTTGTCTCGAAGCAATACAGTTTTTACTCTTCAAAACTCACATTATCTAAAGGAGGAAGTACACACAGATTGTGTGGTTGTGTTCTGTGGAAATGGTGGACATTTCCAATGTCAGGCATCATGGGGTATCCCCTCCAATCTCAGTGCACTGTTCTGTTCTTCAGAATTTGTGCTCATGAAAAAATTCATTTGTTCCTTGATGGATGCCTGTACTGCGTCTCCGCGTTTCCTGAGAACACGAGGGCATCAGGCAAAAGTAGTGATGTGTTTTTAAATGTTTCAGATCTACCTCTGCGGAGTTCAAAAATCATTTCTAGAAAATGTGGATGTAAGCCCAAGCGCTGTCTGTCATGCCTCCCATTCTTGCCGACAGCACTTTGCTGTGTGTCTTGGTACCCCCCCTCCAGTCCCTCACTGGCAAGTAGTATAGGCGCAGGGTGCTGTTGGGAGTATTGGCCAGACATGAAAAAGCAAATGTGTACATGAAGGTATCTTAGGGAAGAGGAGCCGGAGCAAGTTAACCAGCGTTTTCTCTGTAGAATTACTGAAAGATAACAGATGAACTGGGAGGAGGTTGTCAGTTTCTGGGAGTTTCAGTTTAGTAGTCCTGATATTCCTAAGTCTGGCTTAAAAAAAGGCTGTAATTGGTAATTTCTCTTTCCTTTTTCTGCAGTTGAAAATAGTGGAGGTATCCACATAATTTTGAAATGATTTCTTAAATAGTCTGAACTATATTCATTACCAAATAAAGTCACGCTTAAAAGTGTGTGAAGACTGAATCCAAGAAGTCTTGGGATTGGATTTTACTGTATGAATGTTTCATATTGAAAACACAAGATGACCTTTCTAACGAGCTGTATGAGAGGCGAATCTCCTCACTGCCATAGCCAAGCATCCTCGTAAGAGTGAGCACGTCGGGACAGCACGCCTGCTCTGGGGCCACGGTGCAGGCCGGGCTGCCGGCCTCTCTGGCAGAGGCCAGTAGGTCAGAGCTCCTCAAAGCAGCCTTGGCTGTCTTTTTACACTGTGTGTGGTTTGGAAATGAATGTAAAAACCTACTGTGGGCATTTACCTTTCTGTGCCAGTTTGGCCTGAGCCTCCTGCTGACCTGGGCGGGGACAGTGCTGTGTGGAGCCGGCAGGGAGCCGGTCTGCAGAGATGCGATGTGCTGACACAGTGACTGGTGGTCAGGTAAGAGGCTGGGCACTTCCCGGAAGAAGCGTGTCTAAGGGTGTGCATCTCACGTGATCATGCCAGGCTGGGAAGAGCCACGCAGGAAGACTGGCTGGAAGCGAGCTGCATTATCAAGAGTACCTTGGTGAGAGGATCAGTGTAAATCCTAATAGGTACAAAGACTGTGTTTTTGCTTTCTCACAGATTTATTCAAAAACTTTTGCTTCTGCTTCCATTTTTAGCATTTTATTTCTGGTTTTCATTTTTAAAGCCCCCTGGCCTTTTTAAAATTATGTGGTTTACTTCCTTTTTCCTCCATCCCTCTGTCTTCGACTGCCCTTCCCAGCTCACCCCCACACCATCTTCGACCCCAGACATTGGAAATAGGTAAGCAAGAGAAAAAGTATAGGTTCCAACATGGTGTCAAGGAGTCTTTATCAACAAATTGAAATTATTCTTGAACACTAGACATCATATATATCAAACACTAAGTTGTATCATGTAAACTCCTTACACTTCTCAGATATTGAGCTCTGGTACAATCATGTGGAAACATTCTGGTGATTATTTGGAGGCCTTTTTATATACCACATGGTTTCTTTTTCTATAAAAAATGTCTCTTTTCACAAAACCAACTTCTTGTCAGCCAGTGTAGTTATCAAAGATAACCCACTGTTTCTGCAATTTTTCCTATCCTTTACTGAAGCCTTTTCCAAAATTCCTCAGCAAGAATTGGTGAGGCCTGTGGTGTAGCACACCCAACTTGTTTTTAAACTTCAATTCCATTTTAATTGTAGCATCTCTGTCCATGTACCCAGGTATCTTGGTTTTGAATGTATTATTTGATCCTTTTCTTTGGGCAGAAATAGGAATGAGTCATTTTGAATTTAATCTTTCCCAGAAGATGAACTACTTCAGTGATTTAAAGCTTGACTGTTCTATTCATGGGGGGAGGGGGGGTGTGATACAAAGAAGCACTGTGTCTGTTTCCATTTTTGGTTTTAAAATATCTATAACTCTTATAGGCCATAAAGCAGGAGAGCCTTCCTTTCTGTCATGTTCCCTTTGCTTTTGTATGAGCACGTTTTCTGTACCAATCACTTGGCAAAAAAGAGAGTTTCTATTGATTGTTTTAGTTTTGCTTGTCGATTTAGCATTCCTTTTTGAGTCTCAAGACTTATGGAACAATAAATGTCATTCAATGCTGTGTGCTATTCTGAATTCCTCATAGGATTTTAGAAGTGGGGTAAAAAGTTAAAAGCTCATCAAACTTGAAATCACACACCAAGTGGTGTTGAGCATTAGTCTGTCCCAGTGAAACAAGTTAAATTATGGCACCAGCAGATTTGCTACTTTGTTTTTTTTAATAGTAGGATGTATACATTTCAGTGTAATAAATGTTTTCCGATTGTTTTTTGCAAGTGTGTGTGTCATTTAAAATCCCAGTTCCTACCAGTGTCACAGAACAGAAGCTCCACAGGCATGTTCTGAGGACACACCAGTCCAAATGTTACAGGAATTGAGACGCAGGTGGTTTTCTCAAAGCTGCTGCAACGGAGAGGTAATGTTATTCCAGTAACTTACTTTTCGTATTAGAGGTTCTCCTGTTTTATAAATGGGTCATTGAGCAGGGAGTAAAGTAGTTGTGATAATGTCCTGGTTCCAAGGAGATAATGAATAGAAGGCCCATCTACATCAAATAGAAACTAATTCATAACCACTGAAGCAGGTCTGTGCTGTATGTTTTATTTAATAGCATCAATCATTTCTCCCCCACACGGTGTTGCAAATGTATATTTAAATAAGTACTGTGGTATACACACAATTTTTAGACCTGTGAGTACCAGAGTATATCATAAAGCAATAAAATCATCAAGACTTGAATGCTTATTCTGGTAATCCCATTAAGTCGATTGATGGGGTTCTATGTCTTCCTAGAAGCAGCTGAGGTACTGTGTCCTGAATACCTGTAAAACTGCCCATCTAGAAGTACTGCTAGTCGTGGGGAAAAACGCCTTGTTTGCTGTTTCACTTCTGCTTCTCGCCAGCTCCGGACTCCAGTCCAGGAGTGGTGGGTTCCTAATTCCAATGAAGATCACAGAGGTGAACAGCACAGGCAGAAACTAGATCATCTTAATGCTTAGGTAACATTAGGAAGGTCTTAAATTTGGAAAGTGTTTGCTCAATTTCCCTGCCATAGATTATAGCAATAAAACCTCCTGGTTTAAGTATTGCAATGGTTTATTCATTTTTATATTTTGAGTCTAAAAGGTGCCAACACTTGACTGATCTCAGTTTTAAATGTATAAAACTTTTGACGAGTTCTGGTGTAACTTGATTTCTAAGATTTTAAAATAAACTTGGAAAAAATTACACCCATTCTACATGCATCCATTCATTATTTTTAATTTATTATAACTTAAGCCTTATTCAATTCTATTGCTTGTAAGGTCCCCCAAGTTTTGTGAGAGATGACATTATAGCTTTTCTCCTATAATAAAACTGTGCTATAGCATACACCAGAGCTTCTAATTTCCAATCAGGCAACATAAACTCTAGTTTTTGGTTTTGGTCCCCAAGTGACAAATAGGTGAAGACCCAGCTTCACCCAGTGTAGAGTCCTCATTTCTTTGGTGTCTCATAGAAACTTGCCTTCCACATACAAAACTATTAGGTACGCATTACGAATTTGCAGTACAGTCACTTTGATAAAGGTGCATCAAAGTGGGAAAGCCCTGCTAATCAAAATGGAATTGTCATGAATTAAAGTAGGCCGCTATCTTAATGGTCAGGTAGAAAATCAACGGCTTGGCTTTTCTGCTCAGTTTGTGCTAACACTGATGGTCTGAGGAACGCTGACAGAGCCGAGAACAGAACTCTCACCCCTAGGGGGTAAGCCCACCTTAAGAAACCAGGTTTCTTGCCCGGTCCGAAAACCACTCTTGCTGTGTGTGTACTGACAAGGCTTTGAGTTGATTGTATCACAGCAGACTAAAGTCAAAACTATCGCCAAAGTTACTGCAATCCCTACGTAAGTCTTTTACCTGTAAATACCTTTCCCAATGGAGAATCAACAGATTTCGGTGACCGAGGAGAAGGTAGGAAGACTGGGGTCTTCTCTCCAGATGAGCCCCACAGCTGGTGTCAGAGAATGACGCAACACCTGCACAGCCGATGGCCGCTTCCTCCCACGGCTGTCGGTGGTGTGACGGGTGCGAAGTAGGCATGCACTTTGACATGAGGGAGCTGAGCCTGCAAACAAGAAAAAGGTGGAGGAATCTTCACACTGGTATCTTTGGGATTATAAACAGCCCTAGAAAAGCCCACAGTTATTCCCGGGGAATTGGCTTCACTTTACTAGTAGGCAAATAGTGCAGAAAGCATTTTGGGGGTACGCTAGAGCTACTCCTGTTTACATAACCCATACCCTAAATGAGCACCTTCTAAAGACAAAGGAAAACTAAGAATATGTCTGCCCCCAGTGCAGTTCCACCAGCTATAGCCTCCCAGGGCAGCTTCGGCCTGTAGATGCAAAATTAAAAATGGAACATGTTCAAGAAAACAATGTAGATGAACTACGTGTAGAAAGCAAGCCACATTCCATTAAGTGCTCTCTCGGAAATTAGCCAAGACCACATCTACCTCCTGATGATGACTTCAGGCCCCTTTCCTTGTAAGGGTGCTGATCACCCGACTACATCGAACCCGGGCTGGGGTCTGATTGAGGAATTTTTCAGAAGTCTCCGGCGACATGTACACTGTGTGTGTGAACATGCATGTTGATTCTTGGTGTATCTGCTGCTCAGAAATTGTGCCAGGTGGCCGGCTCCTGCCCCACTTACCCGCATCCGCTTGATGCCTGCCCGGGTCACCTGCTGGCAGTCGTACAGCTCCAGGCGCTCCAGGCCACGGCAGTGCTCCAGGTGCTCCAGGGCCACGTCGGTGATGAGGAGGCAGTTGTCCAGTTCCAGCACTTGCAGCCGCTCGTGGCCGCAGGTGCTGTTGCTCAGGTGCAGGATTCCGTCGTCCGTGATGAGCTCACAGTGGGACAGGCTCTGCAGCAGGGAGGGGACATGCTTGCCAGACCTCACTCCCCCGCTGACGGCCGGGGGAAAGCAGCGAGCAGCCGTTTGCCTACGGGGTCGAACACGAAGTCCGGGCCCTTCGGCCGTGGGACTGCTGCAATGGGGGGGGGGGGGGGTTCTCTCCCTTTCCTGAATACAGAACAAGACGGAATTGCTGGGGGCGGTCTGGTCACCTCCCATGTACAATTACAGCTACACATGAACAACCTGCTCTGAAAAAAGCCTAAAAACTGGCTTAGCGCCTCCTACACATTGGACCAGTGAGGGGAGGCCCGTGACAAAGCAGGTAGGAGGGGCTGGGACACAATCTCACCATAAATGCCACTCGCAGTGCGACCCAGAGTCAGAGGGGGCACCAAAACCTGGAGCTGCTTCCTGAGGAGGGAAGGGTTAAAAACCCACATTGCCCCGCCCCCACTCCCTGACTTCAAGACCTATACCTGAGTGACGCCCCCCAGAGAACTAGCTTGGCAAAAGATAGGCTCAAAGCCACAGCATGGCAGATCATAAAGGCCCATCGTGGGAACGGCCAGTAGAGGGACGGGCCAAACGGGGAGAGGAGCGCCAGCCTGCCGGGTAGGCATCTGATTAGACACCCATTTGGGGGACTGCGGGGGGGCGCTCTGGTGATGGAGACTAGTGGGTGCCATCTGCACTCCCTTTCTTTACCTGGAAGATGCCATTTTTTAAAACCGCGTTCTTTCCTTTCCCGGTGAGCACCAGCGTCTCTACATGTCTGGGGCCCGTTGTTGTGGCTGCCGCCAGGGGATACCTACATCTCCTGGCGCTGGTGGCCCCAGGACTAACCAACAGAGCAAGCGTTCCAAACAGCTGCCACCTCAAAGGCACGACAGAACCACAGGAGCTCAGTCTTTCAGCGAAAGAGGACTGTTAGCTCCATCCTGAGGGGCAAGCTTCTGATTGAATACACAGTACAGCTAAGGCATTCAGTGAAGTTGCAGGACACAAAAGCAATATACAGCAAGATGTTGTGTTTCTAGATACTAATTGCCAGAAAGGGAAATTAAGAAAATCCCACTTAGTTCTGACCAGTTTGGCTCAGTGGATAGAGCGTCGGCCTGCGGACTGAAAGGTCCCAGGTTCGATTCCAGTCAAGGGCATGTATCCTGGTTTCGGGCACATCCCCAGTAGGGGGCGTGCAGGAGGCAGCTGATCAATGTCTCTCTGATCAATGTTTCTGGCTCTCTATCCCTCGCCCTTCCTCTCTGTAAAAAAATCAATAAAATATATTTTTAAAAAAAGAAAAATAAATGTTGAGAACATGGATAAAGAGAACGCATTTGCATTGGTGGGAATGTAAATTGTTGAAATTACAAGGGAAAACAAGTTTCATTTTTAAACAATTTTAAATACAACTATTACAGTTGATCCAGCAATTTCGCTTTTGCGGTTTTTGAATAAAATGAAAACAATCCAAAAATATATATATGCAGCCCCGTGTTCTCTGCAACACTGACAACAGGCAAGAAGTGGAAACCTAAGGTCACCATCAGATACGTGGGTGAGGAAAATGCGATTAGACAGCTGCACATACACAGTGGAAATTCAGCCATAAAAAATCTTGCCATTTGTGACAATATGGACGGACCTGCGAGCATTATGCTAAGTGAAACGTCAGAGATGAATACCTTATAGTCTCACATGGAATCTGAACCAACTGGGGAGAAAAGACATCAGACTACAAAACTATATATGTAGGTGGGAAACGAGAACAGTACAGGTGGATTCATGACTGGGGTCTGAAATCTGACCCAAAATTCCTTTTTTTTTTTTTTTTAGTGTTTTTCCTACCCCGAACTCAGAAGTCCCAGAGTGAATGTGGAAATAAGGAAGCGGATGGGGAGAGTAACCTCAGGCCAAATGGAGCTCTGGAGAGGTTAGAAATTCTAGCCTCTGAGGACGGCCAGCTTCAGGGGCAGAACGCTGGCGTGCGGAAATCTGCTGTGTGTCGGGACTGGGAAGACGGGGGCCTCTGGGCAGGCTCCTTAGCGACTCTGGGCTTCCTTTGGCCTTTTCCCTCTGGTAAAACCGTGCCCACAGTGCCTGCGTCACCCGGGCTGTGGGTGGCATTGAGGGAGAGTAGGCAGCACAGTGTCCAGGGCCTTGCTCCCTGAGCGGTTCCATCCCTCTCCCCGCTCCGTCCCAACAGCTGGATGGGAGGCGCATGGGGTGCCACTGCTATTTCCACTGCTCGCTTTGGACCTTTTCAACATCTCCGAGTTCCTTCCCCGTACGCATGCACAGACGGACAAGGGATTAACCACGTGCAGATAGAAAGCACACATGTAACTCCAGGATGGCCTCCATCTTTCACCTGAGGTTCTAGCACGTTAACATGCTAATTCTCTCTCTCCTTGACAAGATGAACAGGAACGTAAGTGATAAGGGCACGGTCCCCTAAATTAGGCTCCTATCCTAATGGAGACAGTAACATTCAGATGCCCTGTCTGCCACATGAGCCCACAGGAGTTCCAGACCTGGAACCCAGAATGATGGCACCTGACGGGAAGGAAACGCGGGTTCCTGCAGTGGTGGGGTGAAGAGAGTCACCCCCATTCAGACTCACCAGGGCTTGCAGGTTGGGACAGTGAATGGAGAGCTGGATGAGCGTGCTGTCGGTGATCTGGAGAGAGACACGCTGGGTTAGTGTGGCTTCTACACCAGAACCGAACCCTGGCTCTGGCTTCTGAACAGGAGCATCAAGGAGCAAAAGAGAATTAGACTCATCGCCAGCCCTCAGGCAGAGGCCCCTCATTCATCAGCAACCTATCTGCCCGCTGCGGGGACTCCACGCTCTCTTCAGTCTCTTGGAGCCTCAGAGGGCTGTAGGTGGGATTTGGACAGGGGGAGTGGGCAAGGAGGGTCCCCCATGATTGTATGTCATCTCCTCATCCTGGAATGCAAGCTTATTTTTCTCTTTAGTTCTGTGAAAATAATTTTTTTTTTTTATGTCTGGCAAAAGATGGAGCAACTTTGAACTTCTGGGCTGTGGCTGGCTGAGGACTGAGGGCTGAGGGCAGGCCGAAGCTTACACATTCCCCCGCCAGGGCCTGCATGAGTTGCCTAGCCCTGACCCTGCACTGGGTGAGGGGTGACCAGCAGCCCGTTAGCCTGCCTGGCTGTCGGTCAGGGACTAGGGCAGCCCTGCAGGGCACAGGGGGTCCACTCACCAGGACACATTCTTCCAGGTCCATCTTCTCGAGGTCATGGCAATTCTGAAAGAGTCCACAGACAGCCCTCACCACGCAGCTGGTGTGAGGGCAGTCCTGGGGGCTTGCCCTGTTCCCAGAGCGCCCCGGCAGGCAGCCGGCATCAGCAGGCGCCCTTTGAAAACCCATCCACGTGGGAATGGGAACAGGCTGCCTGTCTGCGTCTCCTCGCATCCTGAGAGGTAGCTGCTCAGTCTTCACAGATGCCAGCGCAGAACAGGCCCTTTGAGGGCCTCCCTCCGGTGGGGCACTGAGCCACAGTTCGGGCAGGTGGGGTGGGGGGGCAGGAGGAAGTGTGCCAGCAGCCCCAGGGAAGGGTTCTGGCAGCAGGCCAGAGGCCCCCACAGCGGTCTGCGTTTGCAGAGACAGAGCTCAGCCCCGTGAGAGGAAGCGCGGAGAGGCCGAGTCAGTCGGGGTCCGTGTAAGGAAGGCCATTTCCTCCCAGGAAAGAGGCTGGTCTACTGGGGTCCCACCTGACCCCGTGTGAGAGGTGTAGACCTGCTACAAATCGCTCTAGGCTCGCCCTAGCTTTCTGACCAGCTGGGAAAAGGCACCACACACCCTGAGGCTCTTCCACTGGGTGCCTGTTTGCTTTTTCCACTCCCAAACCACTCCAAGTCACTCCGGACGAGGGAGGGGAATGAGAGTTTGCTTTGGTTTTGAAAACCTCCGCCTTACCCGAGCTAAGAGGGTAAAGCCTGCATCGGTCAAATGGGAACAGCGGGCAGCCTCCAAAATCCTGGGATAAGGAGAAAAAGCAGCGACTGGTCAGCGACCGAAACTCATCCTCTATGGCGCACACTGGAGTTCCTTCTCTCCTAGACACACTCTGGCTTCTGGTGACAGCCCTAAGGTTGTAAATGCAGATACTGTCCCCACTGGAAGGACGAGAACAAAGCTCAGGGAGGAATGCGACCTGCACCCTCCCTCTTCTGTCCACTTAGCAGCTGGTTTAGAGGAGAAGCTGGTGACACTTGGAAGAGAGGCTGTCACCCTGCTCACGAGCAGATCGCTCTGATATCA
The DNA here is from genome assembly GCA_011751065.1 of Lasiurus cinereus. Taxonomy (NCBI): domain Eukaryota; kingdom Metazoa; phylum Chordata; class Mammalia; order Chiroptera; family Vespertilionidae; genus Lasiurus; species Lasiurus cinereus. Next base: position 29,774,619 of record JAAGEH010000125.1, on the reverse strand, counting down.
GTAACAGGATGAGGCAGATCAGGCGGGCCTGTGCGGCCCATCGAGACATTAAGGTTCCTATTCCCTGGTGTGGACAGTTTGGCGCCACCTCTACCTTCCAAAACGGCCTGGGTACCACACTGTCCCGCCCTGACCCATCCGACACCGTAACCAGTGCCCCCTCCGCCAGCACCTGTCCCACCAGCGGCAAGCCCTTCCCCGCCGATGGGAGCCTCCTGGCCAGGCCAGCCCACCACCGTCTGAGCAGCAAAGCATGAGGCATGCACACTCACTGAAGCCTGGGGCAGTTCAAGGCCAGGGCTGTGAGGGAGGTGTCCGTGAGGTTGCTGCAGCCAGACAGGCAGAGCGCCTGCAGCCGGTGGCAGCCCCTGCAGATCTGCACCACGCCTTCGTCCGTAATGCGCTGGGAACCCAAAACAGGAAGCGGGTCAGAAGGCACAGGCAACGGAAACGTGGGGTCTACTGATGGTCCACTGCTCTAGGTTGCCAGTTACCAGCACTGCAGCCTAGTAATTTAAACAAAATACAGTGATGTACTCGGCAGATGGGAATTTATGTTATTTCTGCACAGCTTTAAAAATATTCTAGCATGACTCATGAAAACGATATTTTAAAATTCCACTTTCCCAGATCCATTGGATTTTCAGAAAAAAACAACAAAAAAAAACACCTCATAAACTTATACAAAAATCAGATTAAATAAAAAGCTTATGAGACTTGGCTAAGTGACATTAATTTTTGGTTGAGCTTCTATAGATAAATGCTTTAGTTATCTACCATATAAATGCTATGTGTCTATAATGAAAAAATTAAATCACTAAATTATTGATAAGTCAACATTCAAAATATTTATTTAAATATACTAGTTTAGGTGGAGATAAAAATGCATTTGTTATACTAGAGGCCCGGTACACGAAAACCATGCAGGGCGGCTGGGGAGAGGCCGGTGCCTCAGCCTGGCCTGCACTCTCACAGTCCGGGACCCCTGCTCCTTACTGCCCGCCTGCTTGCTGCCCCTTATCACTGCCATGGAGGCGGGAGAGGATCCTGCCACCACCACTGCCATGCGCTTGCCAGCCGTGAGCACGGCTTCTGGCTGAGCAGCGCTCCTCCTGTGGGAACGTAATGACCACCAGGGGGCAGCTCTGGCCTTGAGCATCTGGCCCCTGGTGGCCAGTGTGTGTCTTTCAGCGTATTAGGGTTTTATATAGGATTTCAAGTCATGGACAGTGCTAGCCTACATGCAATTCGAGGTCTGACTCTGAACAGCTGCAGGCCCATCGGTCAATGTATGTCCAGAAGATAGTTTCTCCTTTACCTCCCATTATCAGGGACTCGAGATTTACGATTCATGTGCTAAAACCTGAATGCAAGGGACTTCTCGCCTGAGAAGCCAGGAGATTAGAAAGCATCCTCCTCAGTTACAGCATCTCCACGGGCGGGGAGAGGAACCGCAGCTTCTCCCGGGCTAGCGGCTGCTGGAAAGACCCTGTCCTGGCACAGGCCCCATTCCTAAAGCATTCTCATGGCTGTTGTGCCTTTTTATTGACTGAGACAATGTGAGAAGTGTCAGCATCCCGGTTTGTAAATATAAAAGACACTGAGGCCTCACCATGAATTGATGAGGCTAGTGACAGCCTTCCTAATATCTGAAATAAGCCCAGACCCCGAGCTGTATCATTCACAGGGGAAGTGCCAGAGGCTTTGTACAGGCCTTTCTGTTTACAGTGTTGTTTTGTCTTGTGGCAAATGGACAGGTCAGAGAAGGACACAGGTTAAGAGGTCGGGTGTGGCGATCAGCCTGCCTGCAGGGGAGCATCAGGGGGAGCCCCAGCAGTTTCTGAGGGAGAACACGAGCCGGAGGGTGCACAGTGGAAAGGCACGCTACTTACTGGGCAGGACTGGAGGTTGAGGCTGACGAGCTCATGGCAGTAATTCTGGATGTGTTTCAGAGCTTCGTCTTCTAACTGGGGTGGGGAAAACAAGAGGGGTGGGAGCAGGTGAGAGAACGGTGGGGCACCAAGGAAAATGCAACAGCCAGGCCCTCAGGAAGTGCCCACCCCGAACCGCAGACACGGGGTAGTCAGCGCGGCGGCGTCAGCCCTGGTACCTGCGTGCAGCCCCGCAGGAGCAGGGCCTTCAGGCCTCGGCAGCCGCGCACCAGGGCCTCGATGCCATCCTTCGTGATCTGATCACACCACGAGAGGTTCAGGTACTCCAGGTTCCGGCAGCCCTCACTGAGGGAACAAGAAACACAACCACGCATGTGCAGTCTAGCCTGTAGAGAATGCAGTAGCAACACTGAGTTTAGGGAGTCGCAAGCCATTCTGGGGAGAGGACCCCGGGGACCAGGAGGAAGGTGTCGGGCACATCGTGGCTTCGGGTGCTTCTCCTGACCGCAAACAGCAGGGCTCTTACCTGATCCCCTTCAAGGAGCTGTTGGTAATGGACACGCAGGAGGTCAGATCCAGGTGCTTCAGCTTGGCACAGAATCTGCTGAGACTGTAACACGTGCTGAAAAAGAGCAGAGGCACTAAAGGTATTTTCAACCATGTTTCTCTCCTCTCTGTCTCCCCATAGCCGATTCGTCACCAAGCCAACCTCCCTGCTTACCTGTCGGTGATTTTTGTGCACCCATTGAGGTTTAAGTGTTCGATGTTGCGGCAGTTCTGTGCAAAGGTCCTAAAAAGACAAGGTATTTAAGAACTCCCTGCAAGTTGCTGAGCAGCCACTAGAGGGCGTGCATAACCATTCACACTTAGAACAGTGCTCCTCAAACTTAAATTTTTATATTGTTGGACAAAGAACACCTAACATGAGATATATTCACTAAGCAAAATTTTAAGTGTACAATATGTTATTGTTGACTAGTGCTCCTCAAACTTTAATGTGCACACAGAAGAGCTTGGGGTTCTCGTCCCATCTGACCCCAAAGTCATGGCTCACCCTACACTACACCAGGGGGTGGGGAGCGCCCGGCCTGCAGGCGGTAGGAGGCCCGCTAATCACTGGGCCTGGCCCTGCCCAGGCATTGGGGTGAGTTAATTAAATGTGTGACCACATATAGCAGGCTGATCTTTAAGCCCATAATGTTGTATGGCCCCCGAATGACGTTATAAATGTCCAAATGGCCCCTGGCAGGAAAAAGGTTCCCCACCCCTGCCCTAAGCCAATCACCAGGGAAGAATTTCACGGAAGAAAAGCAGACAATAGGTGTGGCGGGTTCTCGCCGAGGGGAGGGGAGGGACGGAGATGCCACCCACCTCAGGGAGGAGTCCCCCACACCCACGCAGCCCCGCAGGCTGAGCTTCCGCAGGAACCCGCCGCAGCGCCGGGAGATGTTTTCCACCACGCGGCCCTGGGACAAGGACGTTGGAGAGAAGTTTTGTTTTTCGTGTTGCTTAGCTAACAGAGCCATCACCTGAAACTCAGCCCGTTCAGAAACTGCTTATTAATATTAAAGCTGTTGTAAAATAAAATTTTCTCATTTGGTCAGGGTTACCACTCTTAAATAGAGGTAAACATATTCCCAGGTAAATATGCCAGAGTCCTGGAATCATAAGAGGCTTGGAAGAGTATTTTATAAGCAATAAAACTGAGGCACTGAGAAATTACGTGGCTCAAGTGGCCGAGCTGAGCTGGAGTGACACTTCAGTGACACTCCGCATCACTCCTGGCTCGTGCTGCTGCCCTTTCTCCAGTCTTGCTATTTATTTTATTTTTTTAATTTTCATTGATTTCAGAGAGAAAAGGAGAGGGAGGGAGAGAAATATCAATGTTGAAAATCACTGATCGGCTGCCTCCTGCATGTGCCCTACTGGTGATCTAGGCTGCAACTCAGGCATGTGCCCTGACCAGGAATCAAACCGTGACATCCTAGTTCATAGTGGATGCCCAACCACTGAGCCACACTGGCTGGGCCCTTTCTCCATTCTTTACAGTGAATTAGAATTCTCAGTGGGTCTTTCAGACCAACAATTTTTTGTCAATGGTCCCCTCATATTAAATCACAGAAGCAGGTGCTAACGAGGCAGGTGAGGCTTTAAGCTATGGGATAAAACTCAGATCATAAACATGAAAAAGTAATCTGTTACCAATACAGAGCAAAGTAAAATACAAGCAGAATTTTGGTCTTGATGCATGGAAATATGTTCTAGTTTCTCACTCTATTCTACTTTTTGCCACCTTAATATTAAATCTAAATGCAACACAATAAAAATACAGGAAAGAAGGAGCAGTTCACTTATCTTCTTAAAAAGTCTTTTGTCTGAAGAGGGGTGAGGGGTTAATGGGGGGATAATACACATATGTAATACCTTAATCAAAAAAGAAATTTTAAAACAAGTATTTTGTCTAAAGCACAGTTAGCTTACCTCTACATCTGTTTGAAAGTTAAAAAGGTCTATTCTTTGCCAGTTGCTTCCATCCAGGGCTAAGATGTTCCAAGCCTGGGAGGTGGGAGTAGAGGAGGAGGGGTTGGGGTGAAAAAGATACATTTATTGAGACCACTAAAGAAAGTCTTGATTCAGCCTGTGTGTTTTCAAGCTTATGGTCTTGATACACATTAAGTTTATTATCAAATATGGAATTACTAGAGATCACATGCATGAAATTCATGCATAGTGGGGGAGGGGGGTCTCCTCAGCCCAGCCTGCACCCTCTCCAATCTGGGGCATCCCTCTCACAATCCGGGACTGCTGGCTCCCAACCACTCACCAGCCTGCCAGTCTGAGCACCCCCTAACCACTCCCCTGCCAGCTGATTGCCCACAGCTGCCCTCCCTTGCCAGCCCGATAGTCCCCAACTGCCCTCCCCTGCCAGCCTGGTTGCCCCCAACTGCCCTCCCCTGCTAACCTGGTTGCCCCTAACTGCCTTTCCTGCTGGCCTGATTACCCACAACTGCCCTCCCTGCAGGCCATCTTGTGCAAGGGTGTGACAATCAATTTGTATATTACCTCTTTATTATATAGGATGACAACAGTGTGTTAAATTAAATATAAACAATTATATTTTAATTTTTAATTATTTACTTGAACTGAAACTCATCCTCATTCTAATAAAGCTTGAGAGTTACTGGTGAAAAATCTGATTGATACCCTACCTTGGAAATCTGTGCACATCGGCACAAAGTTACTATATCCAAGAAGGAAAATATTCTAGGAAGAAAGGGAAAAAAACACAAAGAATGAAATGGTGTTAACATTTCAGGGTATATCTATAACTTGAAAGATATAACCTATCTAGATAGATCATAGTTTTTCTTTCAAGATTCTCCAATTTGCAACACACACAATTATGCTATAATTTTACACACTACTGTGAAATATATGTTTGCATGTTCCCAAGCTGTTTCAGATGCCCTACACACAAATCCCCTTAAAATGGGACTCATTACACTTAATTTCCCTGGCTCTAGGCATGGACATGAGTCAGACCATAAACTTGTTCTATTCACAGACCAATCTCCCAGGAACTGAGCCTGATAAGAGCTGAATCCTCCTCATTCTGAGCCCTGCCTCACGGCGCAAACCCCTCTTTTGGTGGAAGATGCCCTAACCAGGCTCAGATGTCTGAGCCTCAAACAACGTGTCCACAAAAAGTTCGATGATAAAAACTATTTGGGCAGAAAGGTGGAGCTCAAGGTCTGGAAGTGATCAGTTTTTTTGTGACAAAAGACTTTTTAAGAAGATTTGGGGCCTATCTTTAAATTTGAGAACTTCTCGGTTGTGCCTCAAAAGCTAAGAAGCCATAGAAGATGGGAAAGATGGGGGAAAAGAAAAACAGAGAAGCACACGAAAACCGAGGTGACAGCAGTAAGCCCCCGGGGAAGCAGGAGCCATGGGCAGGGGCCTGGGCTGGGCCCTGACACCCTGGCAGTACAGGAGATGAGGTGCTGAGGACAGCATCGTGGCCAACAGCCGTGTGCGCCTCAATCATGGGCAGTGACAGTGAAAACAATAGCTTCTCTGGAACACAGGAGCATGGGATGAGGTCAGGGACAGTAAGGTCAGGGACAGTCATAGGATCTCAGGTCTTATAGAGAATCTGTGTGTGGAAGGGGGACACTGATAACTTTCTCTCCCTCTCCCTTCCTTTCTCTAAAATAAGTAAAACCGTATTTATAATAAGATTCTCCAAATTAGGAAATTCAGTTTGAAAAAATATATATTTAAAAGAAAAGAAAATGATAAAGCATTACAAGATATCTAAGGAAATGATCCACCATAAGGAATCGTAAATGGATTAAACATCTATTGGATGAAGCTGAAAAGGTAATTAGAGAACTGGAAAACAGAGATGGGAAATTAATATATATTAGTAATTCAGCATAGAAAAATAGATATGGAAATATAGAAGAGATTAAGAGACCCAGAAGATGGAATTAGGTGATTCAACGTATGTATAAAGGAAATTATAGACAAGGAATATAGAGAAAATGTAGGAGGGATAATATTTGAAGCAAAGTAGCTAAAATATTTTTAGAATAGATTAAATAAAATTTCATGAGGCCAGTATTACCTAATACCAAACTGAATGTGGATGTTATAAAAAAATTAAATTATAGGCTGGTATTTGCCTTCAAGTAGGTAGAACAGGAGGCAGCTGATCAATGATTCTCTCTCATTCTTTCAACAAATTGTTTGTTTTCAGGAGTTCTCTGAGCTTCCTGAATCTATGTTTTGAGACAGCATGATTTGGGGCCTATTTTTAAATTTGAGAACTTCTCGGTTGTGCCTCAAATATTTCTTCTGGGATTGCCATTATGTGCATGTTACATCTCTTATAGTTGTCCCACAGTTCATCTTTTGAGATAGCATAAGGTTTTATTCCTTAGTTCAGTGGTCGACAAACTCATTATTCAACAGAGCCAAATATCAACAGTACAACTATTGAAATTCCTTTTGAGAGCCAAAAACCGACTTCTGCGCATGGGCCACGAAGTTCCAATTGCACCTGTATGTGTGCGCCCACACATGGTATTTTGTGGAAGAGCCACACTCAAGGGGCCAAAGAGCCACATGTGGCTTGCAAGCCGCAGTTTGCCATCCAGTGCCTTAGTTCTATTAATATTGTGGCTTGCAAGCTGCATTTTGCCATCCAGTGCCTTAGTTCTATTAATATGAATTACATTGATTTAAAATGTTAAATCAGTGTTAAGACTTGACCATGATATGTTAAATCTTTATAATTGCTGGATTTGACTTAGGATTTCTGCATTATGCTCACAAGAGACTGGTCTATAGATTTCCTTTCTTGTAGTTATTGGTACGTTTCTGGGTTGGAAGACTTAATATTGTAAAGATTTCAATTTCCCCTAAATTCCTATACACTCAGTGAAATCTCATTAAAAATTTCATCAATTTTTCTTGTGGAAATTGATATGCTGATGCTAAAACTTAAGTGGAAATTCAAAGAACCAAGAATAGCCAGGACTAACCAAGGTAATCTTGATGAATGAGAACAAGGTTGAAGGACTTACATTACCAGACATCAAGACTTGTTATAAAGCTTCATAATTTTAAAATGATATTAAGGTGGACAGACAGACTATGGATCCGAATACAAAGTCCAGAAGTACATCCACTCTATATGCCCCTGTACGTAAGTACTGATAACCAAGTTGCCATTGCAGTGCTTAAAAAAATTATTGATTTGAGAGAGACAGACAGACAGATGGACATCAGTTTGCATTCGTTAGCTGATTCCCCTGATTGGAGGTTAAACCCACAACTTCGGTGAATCAGGACACTCTAACCAGGACCTGCCATGCTTTTCTAGTTCAGGGTGAAGTTACCAGAATTAAGGTAGGAAATAATTTCTGGGGGGGGGGGGGGGTGGAGGGAGAGAATGCTTCCAAGGGCCAGATCTCAATCTCCCACGACTCTAACTCCTCTGTCTCTCTTTGGCTTGCCAGGGTCCCAGGCTCTGTCAGTCAGGGCATTTATTTCATTCATGGGCACATGACTCAGGAACTGAGCTGAGGCCGCAGTTTGCCAGTTTGGAGGCCTAGAATGCATACGTGTGCAAACTCAACCACAGAGAATCCTGGGGGCGCTGGGGAGATGGCAAACAGCCACCTATAAATTCTTCAGGATTCTTCAGAGGAACAAGCAGAGGTGAGCTGAAAACCTGTGGCTCGAGGAGGAATAGTAGAAAAGCACCAGCTTACCCTTTGGCAATGCACCCACAAGCAGCACAAGGCCCCATCTCCTTTCTCACGGTAGCAGTGAAGTCAGAGCCACCGACAGTCTGCTAACCACTCCAGTTATGAGCACACAGAGATTATTTCTTTCTTAAACTATGTATTTATTTTTTGTTTTATCTTACTATAATCACTGCTTTTCTTTGTGTTTTCATGCTAGACCAATTACAAGGTTACAGAATCCAGAAGTCAGGTGCTCCTTTTCTTTGGTAACAATTAACAATGTAATATAGTGTGTCCCAAAAAACATATACACACACACTTTCAATAATTATAAAGGCAGTGTTTATTAAGATACATTTCATTTTCAAAACTGCGCATCAGCCGTTCAAGTGTGTAAACATTTTTTGGGACACCCTGTACATAGAATGCTCTACAGGGTATTCTATGTAGCAATTATCCTTCGCTTCCATTACTGTAGCAAAAAACAGCAGCAGCAACAAAACACTAGGTACATGAGCTATTCGATTAGACTTATGACTTATAGTGCTGAATAATCTGTTCAATTAGAAGTTTTTGCTTATAGCCGAAACCGGTTTGGCTCAGTGGATAGAGCGTCAGCTTTCGGACTGAAGGGTCCCAGGTTTGATTCCAGTCAAGGGCATGTATCTTGGTTGTGGGCACATCCCCAGTAGGGAGCATGCAGGAGGCGGCTGATTGATGTCTCTCTCTCATCGATGTTTCTAACTCTCTATCCCTCTCCCTTCCTCTTTGTAAAAAAAATCAATAAAATGTTTTTTTTTTTAAAAAGAAGTTTTTGCTTATAAAGGAAGAACATGAGAGTTAAAGTCAATAGCCCTTAAAGCCTCAGACCCACACAGACCCTTCACACTCCAAAGCTCATGTTTTTAACAACCTTGGAATTTTGATCAACTCATTCAACCGTTGAGCCTCAGATTTTCCACCGATAAAATGAAGGTGATTAAAACTGTTCTACCTCCTTTAAGAGATTATTTTGAGTACCAAGTGATGTTTTCGAAATTGCTGCAGTGTACTCAAGAAACATCCTCCCTTCCCCAAATAATCATCAGGAGCAAATGTTAGACTGAAGGGGTGATACCCACTGAGAACAATTTCTTAAAAGAAATACACAGAAATACCAACAGTGTCTCTCAACTGGAAGCAGAACCTTACAGAACCTTAGGGAAGTGTGGAGAACTTTATCACGTGCACATCCCTGGTTCTGCTGTAAGTTAAGAATGGCAATAAGGCCCAGAATATGATTACCTCGGATCAGCTAGGATAACCAAGAATGATAACGGCCCTCCCCACACTCTTCAGAGAACTGCCAGAGTATCCCCTAAGATAAAAACACAGGCTCAGTTCCTCTGTGCAAAAGACTGGTCTTGGAAGTGTGGAAACAGAAGATCATTTTTTTGTAAAGCCCAGAAAGCCCGTGTTCACGCATCAAGGTACATTAGTGAACACAACTGTTCTGTAAGCAAATGTTAAATTGGTCTTGTACTGGTTTAGTGTGTTATGTATAAAAGAAAACTGTAAGTTCCATGAACCTTCTTTTAAGCCCATCTCCAAAGAACTCAACTATGAGACAAACGAGTACATAAACTTGAACTGCTGAGATGAGGAGATTCTGAGACAAAACCACCACTTTTTCTCCCTAGAGTCTAACCCAGTGGTCAGCAAACTCATTAGTCAACAGAGCCAAATATCAATAGTACAACGATTGAAATTTCTTTTGAGAGCCAAATTTTTTAAACTTAAACTTCTTCTAATGCCACTTCTTCCAAATAGACTCGCTCAGGCCGTGGTATTTTGTGGAAGAGCCACACTCAAGGGGCCAAAGAGCCACATGTGGTTTGCGAGCCACAGTTTGCGGACCACTGGTCTAAACCCCATCAGAACTACATGAGGCAAAGGCTCCGATTTTCTGGAAGGAAATCAGATGCAACCTCATGTGAACTCTCACATAACAGTGAGTATGAGCTAGCACTAGGAGAGTTTACCACTTCAGAAATGTTTCCACAAGGAGAGCCACTGTTTACACTTGTTATCTGAACGTGAGACATGAAGTACGTTAGAGGGAGATCGATCTGTCCTCGATGCATGTTTTTATTGTGTCACTTGCTAAAATGATCCAGCACTTTAATTTAAAATCTAATAAAGAAAAGATTAAAGAAAGAAAATGACTCCAGAAGAGCAAAACTAGCCTCACATGAATGAATGGACAGTCTCTCTTTGGTTTGGACCCTCCATATTTTTAAGGGAAGTCAAAGCTAAGTTAATTAGTTCATTATTAAAACTGTAATCATTACATTTTCAGATAAAGAATAGAGAGTTTATGGCTTGGTTCCAATTATCCTATTACTAATTCATGAATCAAGGTTTCATCATAAATACTAAGCACTAAATGGTAATTAAAACACACCCTGAAAGGAAATCAGCCAGCTTCTGACTAAGTTTATTTAAAAGGCATTTTAACAAGAGCCCAGTCAAAGGAAGGAGCAATGACTTCGTGCAAATATAGGAGGCTGGAACAATGATGAATCCACTTCTGCCATAATGCTAGTGATAGTAAAGTATCCATAATAGAGTTCCTAGAGGATGAAAGATTTAATTTTTTAAATATAAGTGGATTGATGGGAAGGTGAAATTTTCCAGTTAGACAACTGCAGCCTGGAGCTGGAGCGATCAGCAAAGTCAACAATGGACAGGAAATCCAGATAGGCTACATTAAGATTGAATCAAATTACAACAAAGGATGAAGAAAGTAACTCTGAAGTTTAATAAAAGCCTTTTTTAATATATATATATGTACATTATTATTATTATTATTGATTTCAGAGAGGAAGGGAGAGGGAGAGAGAGAGAAACATCAATGATTAGAATCATTGACCAGCTGCTTCCTGCCTGCCTCCTACTGGGGATCGAGCCTGCAACCCTGGGCATGTGCCTTGATCAGAATGAAATCTAGGACCTTTTAATCCGAAGGCCGATGTCTATTCACTGAGCAAAACCAGCTAGAGCTTAATAGAAGTCCTTTGAGAAATAAGCAGTGAACACAGTAAGAGGCTGGAGCACAGCACATGAGAACAGTTCTGAATGAGAAATGGGAACAAAATATTCATGACGATAAGGGACACGACCCTACAGGAGAGCCAGGGGAGATGCAGCCCCGAGAGGACCAGCCACAGGGACAAACCCAGTAACGAGAAGACATCCAGGGGGACAAATAAAACGCAGTTCGTACCTTTCCAACTTTCACAAGGGGTTTAGTTGGAATATTTTGATACACACAAGACTACACGACACTCTGTAGTCCCGAATAATAAAACTGCACGAGTCACCACTCAGACTTGAAAACTAGACCGTTCCCCGCATCACTGCACCTACTTTGGGTCCCTCCCTTGTTTCCTTTCTCAACCAGCCAACGCCCGTGTGATCTGTTCCTTGTGCTTAACAGTTTTATCACAGTGTATACATCCCTAAGCAGTATACCAAGTAGTTTGTGGCTTGATTTTTAATCTTACAAAAACAATACATGCTGTATATAGACTTTTGCAGCTAGCTTTTTTCCACTCAGCATTATAACTAAGATTTGTCCATGCCATTTTGTGAGACTGCAGTACATTTCTCTACACATTTATAATTCACATCACACATTATGTATCACATTGCATTTCCCATATTCCACAGAGGTTAATGAATATGTGGTTGTTTCCATTATCTTTGGAATTACAAATAGCGTTCCAATGAACATTTTTCGACATGTCACCAGGTGTACTTCTACAGGAGCTTCCTTCGAGCATACCCAGAAGTAGCAACGCTCAGTCTCAGAATGTGCTAATGCTCACCTTCCCGGATGACAACTGTTTCCTGGATACACACCTACACTTCATTTCCCCGCTTCCCTGCAGGTATGTGAGGCACATCACCGAGAGCCAGCCAGGGAAGTGAGCTGGCTGGCGGGAAGCTGTGCTTGAAGACAGCAGAGCTTCCTTCAGCCAGGTCCCCGATAACTGCTGAGAGCAACTGACAGCTTCATCCCCCACCCCACACCCCAATCTATCAGGTGAGCAATAAGAACACTTGTGTTGTGTTAAAGACATTAGATGTATATTAGATATGTATGTCACATGAGCCTACTGTAACTATACTAATACAGAGATACCTTGAGTGGGGTGCTTCTAGAATAAAAGTCTAAAATATGACTCATCTGTCTACTGGCTGACAGCACAGGAAACCTGTATCAGAGCTGGAAATATGAATACTTATCTCCCAGAAAGAAGCTTTATACTTATACCTAAGAAGTTGATTTATTTATTTATTTTGCTGCTTTTATTTAAAATTCCTTGTTTTTAACTTTTGACACTTTAATTATAATATGCCTTGGTATGGGTTTCTTTGGGTTCATATTATTTGGACCTTTCCGGGCCTCCTGGATCTGGATTTCCTTTTCCTTCCCCAGGTTAGAGAATTTTTTTACTCTGTTATGGAACATAAAATCCAGGAAAAACACAGGAAATTATAAAATGCTTAAAGGACCTATAAGCACACTCAAGAGGGAAAGAAGATGGCCTTGAACTTAGGAAAAGCTTTAGGTTCAACTAGATGAAGAAAACATAAGCAAAAGAGAGATACTGTCAACAGGTAGAAAGAATATGAGAAAGAGCAAGTTAGAAAATGACACTTTCAAGGACTGAAAATAAATCAGTTGTCAGAATATGCAAGGAAGTTGGAAAAGAGTGAGAGATGAGATAGAATAAGAGTTAAGTTAATAGTTCTGGAAGAATAATTCAAGCCATAACAACTTAGAAAATCATCATAATAATCATATTTAATAAAAATATTAGCTTTAATCATTAAAATTCCAAATTGCCCTCTTATAAAGAGTATTACATTGGGACACTATATAGAAAATTGGGTGAAGAAAAATATAGAAAATTTAGTAATATTAAAAACAAGAAAAAGAGGGGAAAAGAACTACAAATCACTAATAACCCAGAGGCAAAAATTTAAGCATACATTTTACAGCAGAGGAAATGTGAACATATAGACAGATGCTCACCATTACTAGAATTCAGGAAAATTCAAATCAAGAGAACAATGAGATGCTATTCTACACTTTAGACATATAACAACACTAAATGTTGGAAAGGATGACACATCTTATCAATGTAAATTGATAAGACCACTTTAGAAACACAATTTAATATTCCTACACGAAGTTAAATATTTGTATAGCCTATGACCCTCAGCAATTCTACCTCTAGAGCAGCTTGTATATTTGTACCAGGAGACATTTGCAAGGATGTTGGCAGGAGGCAAACAAAGCAACATGGATCACTGTGAGGAACATAATTTTGAGTGAAAACCATGTTTCAGAATATATACTTTTTTTTAATAAAGATAAGCATAAGTAAACATATTGTAAGTTACTGATACTATCAACATGATGGTGAGGAGGGAGAAAGGGCAATGGATGGGTCAATGATGAACTGTATCATTAACCAGGAATTAGAAGTAATTCAATTCTGTAATCCAATTTAACTAGTTTTTAAAAGTTGCAGTAATCATCCTGTATATACATCTTTGCTAATATATCTGTTAGCAAATTCCTAGAAATGGAATTTGTGAATATGTACATTTAGCACTTAGAATTCCCCCCCCCCCAGTGGCCCCAAAGAATAATTACAAATATATTCCCACCTCTAAAGTGCCTAGAGTATCTGTCTCTTACCTCTTTGCCAAAATCTGGTATCACCAAACTTTGGGTTTTGCCAGTCAGATAAGCAATATTCATTATTTTGATTTAGACTTTATACTTAAATATGGGCCTGACTGAGCATCTTTTTATCGCCATTTTATTTCTTTCTTTGTTCATACTTCTTCAAACTCTTTTTCTAAGAGTTAATCCATTTTTATTAATGATTTTAAGAATTTTTGCTTTATATATTGAAGAATATAACCCTTGCTAGTAATGTATATTCCACTTATTTCACCCACCACTGTGCTATTTATCTTTGCCACATTTTACTATTCATACAGTCAAATTTGCCAATCTTTTCAGTGTAGCTACTGAACACAGAGTTTTTTAAGTTAACAAATCTCTAATATAACATAATGTCCACAGATTCTCCCTATCTGTGGAGTTTTATTGGTGTTTCATGCCATCTCAGTGTAGGTAAAAAAATAAAATCCAAATACATCATCAGAGTTTTAATGTATAAGCATCACTCCAACCCAGATTGAAGGAATTTTGCTGTTTCCATGATCTGGACTTCATTGTCAACCCTAAAATAGTTTATAATAGTATACAGAGGTAATAAAAAGAATGGGCCTTTAAGCTTTTGTATCTGATTCAACACATTAATTCAGTCTTGTATTGGCTTACGCAAGGCAAATACAACTATGAAAATGAATGAACAACAACAAAAAACCTCTTTAACAAAAAAGAAAAATCTGCATAGATGCTCAAACTTGAAATTGCAGATCCTCCCACCCCTCCCCCCAAAAAAAGCAGCTTAGGTATGAATTCAGCTGTCTTGGAATATATATAAGGTATCACAGACAGCAGCTGGTGGAGGCACCAGTCCTTGAAAAAGTCCATGGAGTGCTGAAACCAACCAGCAGGCAAAGACACCCACTCAATGATGCCCCAAACAGGAATGAGTTCTTCACCACACTGCTCCCCAAGGTCCCAAAATTACACATAAGCACTGGGCTGTCACTTAATGATTGCAACAAAACCCACAATTATTTCTGCCCATAGAATTGGCTTCTAAATTTTAGAAAAGGAAAATTTGGAAATTTTATGCGCCAGTCATTTCATAATTTTCCCTGGCAAACTTCTACACTGGCAAATTAGATGTAATTGTGTGGTTGATTCCATTTGCTCGAAATTATTAGGCTCAGCAATCCTCTTTGGGGCAATCAAACCTTCCTTCCTCAAGCCAACAAACACTATTAGGGCTTAATTATGTCCTGTATCCACATACATTTAAAACGGGAAGGAAATGACATAAAAATGGTGATTTAAGTTTTTAAAAATATCTCTAAAAAGAGATTGTTTTCATTATTGCACGTAACAGGAGCTTTGTCTTTTTAGAATGTTTAAAAATATTTACTCCCAATAACAACACATTAAATGTCCTCACTGTTATAAGCATTACATAACTGACTCCCAAGGAAGAGGGAAATTACAGGCTGTACGGTTGATCTGTGTGAGAGCGAAGGGTAAAGAGGAGAACCTGAATACCTTTAATTTGGTAGAAAAAGCAAAAATCACAAAAAAGTGTTAAATAACAAACTGAAAATGGTGGGTAAAAGAAATCTGTGAGTTAATAACACCCAACTGTCTTAAAACTAGCAAGAGGATGATCTGCTGAAAAACCTCAGATTTTTCTGAGTGATTCAGAGCAACATAAATAGATGAAGAAAAGCACATAATCCAGGTCATGCCTGTGAAGGGCTCCAAAGGGGAAGCTGTGGCTTCATGATGTGCCCAGGGATGGGAGCTGGCAGATTTAAGAGGGTGGTGACAGATGCAGTCAAAGATGGCAGAAAAGAAAATGACTTCAGCTACAAGCAAGATTCTCAAGTCAAAGAACCACACCTCGTGATGAAGTGAGACTGCCAGTGAGCAGGGATCCCACAAGAAGAGGAACCACAGCCTGCATGGCCACAAAGAAGCCTACAACAGGAAGCCAAAGCATAAGCCTAGGACAAACCAAGTATGAAGGCGTCACTTAATGAGCAAAAATAACCAACACTTAAGCTCACGCGGCAGAGACCACTGCACGCGCTGGTGTGACTGGGGAACTGGCTGACGGCTGGAGGATGGCTGCTTTGGTCACAGGCTCAAACCCTTCAGAAGCCTGCTCAGGAAGGTTAGCGAGGCCAGGGGAGGGCTACTATTGCAATAGAAAGTCTGAGAGTAAAGTGGCAGAAAGGGTTTAAAGGCCAATAAAAATTAAAATTCCGTGATTGGCTAGTTTTGAGACTCTTGAGCCAGAGACAACCTGTATGGCAGCACTTGACAGCTTAAATAACCTTAGAGACTCCAAAATAAGAACACAAATGGCCCTAGCCGGATTGGCTCAGTGGACAGAGCGTCAGCCTGTGGACTGAAGGGTCCCGGGTTCAATTCTGGCCAAGGGCACATGCCTGGGGTTGCGGGCTCGATCCCCAGTGGGGAACATGCAGGAGGCAGCCGGTCAATGATTCTCTCTCATCATGGATGTTTCTTGCTCTCCTTCTCCCTTCCTCTCTGAAATCAATATATTATTAAAAAAAATTTAAAAAAAGAATACAAGTGAATGATACATTTTGTATATTTGCTCTCAAATGGCAATTTTAAAAAAATGATCTATATATGAGCCTTGTGGCATAATTAAAAAACTGTAACTCCAGGATTCTTAACAGCTGGCTCCATCAGGGATCTTAAAAGAACTACAAGTTCTAAAACAGCAGTTCAGAAATCACATTAGCACAGAAAGTAATATAATTCCCTTCCCCCTTCCCTTTATCAAATAACAGAGGCCCGGCGCATGAAATTCGTGCGGGAGTACAGTTCCTAGGCCTGTCCTGCACCCGGGGCCATCTTCCCTGGCTGCACACAGCCAGCCCTGTCCCCTGCCGCCACCCCCCGGTTCCCTGGTCACCATTGGGCTATCGGAGCCTGACAGCCAGGGGGAAGGACTGACAGGTCAGCCATTCCCACCCACGTGCCAGCCCTGCCCCCGCTGCAGGTTGCCCTCTGTGTGTGGGGTGCCTAGCAGGGCAGGGGCCTTGGCCTGGTGCCTCCTGCATCCCCCCCCACCTACCCCCGGTTCCCCATTCGCCATCGGGTGATCAGAGCCTGCTGGCCAGGGAAAGAGACCAAGAGGTGGTCAGTGTGCCTCATAGTGACTGGTCAATGATGAGAGAAAACCAAGATGGCGGCATAGGTGAACACCTAAACTGCTGCCTCGCACAATTTCAAAACTACAACTAAAAGACAAAACAGACATCATCCAGAACCACAGGAAAGCTGGCCGAGTAGAAATTCTACAACTAGAAGGAAAGAGAGGGGCTCACGGAGAATCAGAGGAGCTACAAAAAGCTGAATTCCGGAGACACGGACGTGGAGAAGACGGGCAGCAGAGTGCCTGGCTGGCTTCCTCTAGCAGGAGGAAGACAGAAACTCCCGACTGCATTGAACCCCAGTTCCAATTGCACTGAACCCCGGTTCTGGACTGCCGAAAAAAAGGAAGGAGTGCATGGAAACTCAGGAAAACTCAAGGGAGCCATGAAAGGCGGAGGACTGGAGGCACTCGCACATGTGCACCCAGGGAGGACTACAGCAATTACTGAGGGACTCTGAGACCCAGGGGCCTCATAGGGCAGGGCTGAGGGGAAGCCAAGGCTGTCTGCTCAGCCCTGAGACTCTACCTCATCCAAGCCTAACACAGAGGCATTTGCAATTTTGCAAGTCTTGTATCATAAGGCTGACTCCAGCAGAGAAGTTCTCCTGGCGTAGACACAGCTGATCCTCACAACCAATTGGCTTGGAGGTCAATTCCTTCCAGTGATACCAACAACAATCAAGACTTAACTACAACAAGGCAGTCCACGAAGGGGTGCACCAAGAGAGTCCACCTCAGGTAACTGGGGAGGCAGAGCTACTGGGCCACATAGAACACCCAGCACACAAACCTATTCTACCAACTCAGGGAAGCAGCAAAAATGTGGAGACAAAGGAACAGATCACAAGCGAAAGAAATGGAAGAAAACAAATGACTGGATATAGAGTTCAAAACCACAGTTATTTCCAAGAATTTCCTAGAAAAGATGGATAAATTTAGTGAGACCCAAGATGAGATGAAAAAGGACCAACTAGAAATTAAACATACACTGACTAAAATAAAAAATATTATACAGAGACTGTTATGCCCAGATTTCAAGATCCCCAAAGACCACCAGGAAGCCGAGTCCAATGCAAAAGCAAAGAGCCTTTATTCAAGCCCCGGGCTTGGCTCTCTGCCTCCACCGTCACAGCGGGAGGATGCAGGAAGAGAGTGAGTCTTGAAATCACAAAGGTTTTATATGGCTGGTCATGTGAGTGGGCTGAGGTGGAGGAGGTGAGCGACAGTGATTGGTCGGTTCCGGGTCAGGTTTTATTCCAGGGTTTTACAGCAGGGACTTACAGCAGGAACTTAGGGCAGGGAATGATTAACTCATTCCTGGGTCTGAGCTATGCCCTGCTACCTCCTGATTAGTCAAGGGTGGCGGTCGGGGAACCGGGACATTTCTAGCATTCTTGCGGTGTTTCCCGGAAGGGAGATCAGGTCGGGGACACAGCTTTACAAGGTGGAGGATAGTCAGTCCCGCTTTGTCCTTTCATTGCCCCCCTTGTCTTGGAACTTACAGCTCAGTCATAAGACGGACTGCATTTCTACCTCGCCCTCCATTAGAGGCCTGTACTGAGGGCACAGAACCATCAACTGAACCGCCCCTTTGTAAGTTCTAAAAGGGCCCCTATGTGCTGAGGCCTTGAAACCTCAACCAAAGACCTGGCCTGGCCTGGTGCCAGCATTGTAATTTTGTCCAGGAAAGGTTTAATGGCCTCTCAGCAGTTAGAATAGTCTCATTTTCCTTATTATTTAAGCAAGCAAATTTTTATTTTTTAAATATATTTTATTGTTTTTTTTTACAGAGAGGAAGGTAGAGGGATAGAGAGTTAGGAACTTCAATTAGCTGCCTCCTGCACGCCCTCCACTGAGGATGTGCCCACAACCAAGATACATTCCCCTGACCAGAATCAAACCTGGGACCTTTCAGTCCACAGGCCGATGCTCTATCCACTAAGCCAAACTGGTTTCGGATAAGTAAGCAAACTTTTACAGAAGCCAATAGCAAGGTTAAAATTTCAAACAGTGGTTTTTCAATAAGATGGATACTTCAAGACCTAACAGCAGACTAGAAAAACGCAAGAATCAAATCAAAGATTTGAAATACAAAGAAGCAGAACACACTCAACTGGAAAAGCAAAAAGAATCCAAATATTTGAAGATAGTGTAAGGAGCCTCTGGGACAATTTCAAGCATACCAACATCAGATTTGTGGGGGTGCCAGAAGAAGAGAGCAAGATACTGAAAACCTATTTGAAGAAATAATGACAGAAAACTTCCCCCACCTGGTGAAAGAAATAGACTTACAAGTCCAGGAAGCGCACAGAATCCCAAACAAAAGGAACCCAAAGAGGACCACACCAAGACACATCATAATTAAAATACCAAGAGCAAAAACAAAGAGAATATTAAAATCAGCCAGAAAAAAACTTAATTACCTACAAGGGAGCACCCATAGGATTGTCAGCTGATTTCTCAACAGAAACTATGCAGGACAGACGGGAATGGCAAGAAATATTCAAAGTGATGAATAGCAAGAACCTACAACCAAGAATAATCTATCCAGCAAAGCTATCATTCAGAATTGAAGGGCAGATAAAGAGCTTCCCAGATAAGAAAAAGCTAAAGGAGTTCATCAACACCAAACCAGTATTATATGAAATGCTATAAGGTACTCTTCAAGAAGAGGAAAAAGATAAAGATAAAAATCAGGAACAACAAATACGTATCTATCAACAAGTGAATCTAAAAATTAAGTGAATTGAAAATCTGATGAACAGAATAGAATAAACTGGTGAATATAATAGAATCAGGGGCATAGGAAGGGAGTGGACTGACAATTCTCAGGGGGAAAAGGGTGAGGGGGGTACAGGGAGAGACTGGACAAAAATCTTACACCTATGGATGAGGACAATGAGGGGGAAGTAAGGGCAGAGGGTGGGGTGGGAGCCGGGTGGAGGGGAGATATGGAGGGAAAAAAGAAGAACAATTTTAATAGTCTGAACAATAAAGATTTATTAAATTAAAAAAAAGAAACATCAATGATAAGAGAGAATCAGTGATTGGCTGCCTCCTGCACGCCTCCCACTGAGGATTGAGCCACAACCTAGGCATGTGTCCTGGACCGGAAATGGAACCAAGACTGAGCAACACTAGTCAGGCAATACAATTCCATTTTGTTGTTGTTTGCTCAATAAATAGAAACTGTTCCATGACTGAGTACAGTGTAAAAGCTAACCCTACCAGAAGGGAAAACATACTAAGTTAGCAGCCTCAAGTCACTGACAGCAGCAGCGCTCACAAGTGGAGTTTAATCACACCCATGAATGACTACGATGGGTCAACCTGGAGTAAAGATGACATATTCATATTATAGCTCAATGTCCGTGCTACATGGGCAGACAATAGGGGACACCTCCCATTTTGTAGTGTGTTGTGGATGGCATCCCTACAGTTGTCTACCAACAGCCTGCCCACCCTAACCCAGCCATATTGGTTCTAGCGGCTTATGACGCTAAACCAAGACCTTGAGGTTGATATGATAACCATATCATTCCTTCCTTGTTACCACTTGCTTAACTTTAAAATACCCTAAAAATGCCAAAGATATTGTCTGACCCAAACAACTATTTGTTTTATTGAAATAAAATATAGTTGATGCATGTTTTTACATGATCCTGTCATGAGTTAATTTTCCTTTTTATTAGCAAAGTAGAGTGAGCTCATGACAACAGTGACAAACAGCACCTGATGACTAATGAGACGCCCTAGGAAGCCCCGGAAATGCGATCACCACCACAAAGAAGCTAAGTCCTCACTCCGTTTCTGGCTCAAGAGAAAAGTCAAACACACCGTGGACAGCAGAGGTCAGTCACCTGTGGCATTTACAGTGACTCTGTGAGGCACTCCAATCTGTAAACAGAATTCATCCTCATTCCCCAGAATTAACGTGAGATTTAGCACAGCCAGGGAACGGAGTCATCTGGCCGGTCTCCGACTAGGTGTCAGCATTTCCCAAATGTTTCCCATGGAATATTAAAAGGGTGCCATGGCGAGTTCAAAATGCCACAGCCATCCACGAGGGAGCATCGCTGTGCCTACTGGCTTACTAAGGCTCTGAGAAGTCATGCAGTGAGGACATTGGTTTTGTTCACCTGGTGTTCCCCATACTTATGTGTTCACAAAACCTGTTTTTTCCCTTTTGTTTGGTGGAACATCAAGGATATGGAAGAGTCTCGGAAACGCTACTCAAAGATTACCATGGATATCTGTACTAATAACTAAAATATAACAACCAAACTAAACTAAGATGTAGCTGATGATGCAGAGTAATAAAGGAAACCGCAGTGCAGGGTCAACAAATGTGGGTTGAGAGCTCTACTTGGTAAAAGTGACAAGGAAAATACCATTCAGGGACGCCAGAAACCAAGGACAATTCTCTTAGCACACAATTCTCATAAGATGGATAAAAACATATCAATATTGGGGCCCGGAACATTTTAAATGCTCAGTAAGAACCTAAGTGTACTTCTTTTAAAACCAATTTAGCAGAAAACAACTAAAAGTCTAGGACTGCAGGAACTCAGAACCTTTAAAAGTCTCTCCTCACGTTATAGACTACATTGGGATTTTCTACGGATACCAAGACAATGGCACCTACTGAAGATTATTACAATACTTACCACATTACAAAAAGAATCCAGACCAATGCTATGTACATACTTAGTACATTCTGGATTAGACCAAGTAAAATTTAACAACAAGCTGAACAGCATTCTATAAAACAAAAACAAAAAGTCGGTTAGGCTAATTCTGGCTGTTTTTCTGTGCTACGGACTCACAGTGCGCAAGAAGACTGTCTTGGAATTTGATGACGGAATCAAATCTGAGTTCTTTATCTAAAGTTTATCTACATTTACCTTAAAAGAAGTTCTTTTGGTAACTTTTTGTTAATAAGGCCTTCATCATTATTTGAGAAAACCTAAAAGAAAAAGAAAAAAAAAGAAAACTGTTAGTGCTTCTCGATCAATTTTTTTTTAAGTTACGTGTTTCTTGGATCAGGACAGCCCCAATCACTGTCCTATAGCTATGATACCAATTTCATGAAGCCACCACACTTCAATCTTGATAGCTATAAGAATAGATTATACCCTTTCACCGTTTTTATAAAAATGGCAAAATCCATTTCTATACTACCTTGTATTGGCGGTTCTAACCAAGGTTATTAGGCAAGAAAATAAATAAAAGGCATCTTGATGGAAAGGAAGAACCAAAAGAATCTGTTTACAGGTAACAATCTTGTATCAGTATATAGGTAATTCTTTAAAAAAAAATGACAGAAAATTCTATCAGAACTGATCAAGGAGTTCAGAAAGGTCACAGGATACTATATAAAATATATAATTACTATATAAAAATAATTTATATTTCCATATATTAGCAATGAGCCACCTGAAACTGACGTTAAGAAAAACAATCTTATTTACAACAGCATTAAAAAGAATAAAATACTTAACAATAAATTTAACTAAAGAAGTTCAAGACAGCCCTAGCTGGTTTGGCTCAGTGGATAGAGAGTCGGCCTGCGGACTGAAAGGTCCTAGGTTCAATTCCAGGCAAGGGTACATGCCTGGGTTGCTGGCTCAATCCCCAGTAGCAGGAAGCAGCCAATCAATGATTCTCATCATTGATGTTTCTATTTCTCTCTCCCTTCCTCTCTAAATCATTTTTTTTTAAAGGGGAGAGGGATGCAAAACATATATTGAATACTTACATAAAGCCTTGTTTAGAGAAATTTAAAAAGACAAATATACTCACATCCCATGTTCACAAATTGGAAGATTTAAGTGTTAAGTTAGCAACATTTCTCAAACTGATCCAAAGATTTAATGAAATCTCTATAAAAATGCCAGCTGTCTTTTTACTGAAAAGTTTAAAAGTTGACCCTAAAATTAATATGGAAATGCAAGAGACCAAGAATAGCCAAAATAAAGTCATGCACTGCCTAATGATGCTTGGGTCAATGAAGTACCACCTAGACAACAGTCGTCCCATAAGATTATAATGGAACTGAAAAATTCCCATCACACTAGTGATTTCACAGCCATCATAACATCGTACTGTGATCATTCCTCATGTCGTTTGTGGTGATGTTAGTGTACAGTGTTTATAAGTTGTGGAGGAATTGGAACACTCATACACTACTGGTAGAGCCATTTTGGAAAATAGTCTGGCAGTTCCTCAAAAGTTAAACATGAAGTTACCATATGAACCAACAATTCCCACCACAGGTAACTACCTAGAAGAAATAAAAATGTGTCCATTCAAAAACTTGAACATGGATGGTCAGAGCAGCATTATCCATAATAGACAAAAAGTGGAAATAACCCAAATGTCCATCAGCTAATGAATAAAGTGTGGTATATCCATACAATGGAAAATTATTCACCAATCAAAAAGAATGAAGTACTGAAAAACAAACAAACAAGATGGCGGCATAAGTGAACATCTAAACTGCTGCCTCGCACAACAATTTCAAAGCTACAACTAGGATGGCGGCATAGGTAATCACCTAAACTGCTGCCTCACACAACAATTTCAAAACTACAGCTAAAAGAGAGAACGGACATCATCCAGAACCACAGGAAAGCTGGCTGAGTGGAAATTCTACAACTAGAAGAAAAGAGAGGGGCTCACAGAGACTCAGAGAAGCTGCAAAAATCTGAGGTACAGAGACGCGCGTATGGAGAGCGCAGGCAGCAGTGTGCCTAGCTGGCTTCCTCTGGCGAGAGAAGACGGAACTGCGAAAGGGCAGAAGTCTGGGGCGCGCAAACCAATGCGCACAGAGAGGACGGACTACTGATTGTGCCGCTGGCTCTCTCTGGTGGGCGGGAGACAGAGCCTCTCAACTGTGCCACTTCTAACTGCATTGAACCCCAGTTTTTGGGTGAGACTCCGAGGACGCAGACTCATACTGGTCCCGGAGCGCAAGGGAACCAGAAAGGCAGAGGTCTGGAGGCACCCGAGCTTGTGCACAGAAAAGGCCGCAACGATTACTGATTACCGAGAGACACTTGAGACCCAGGGGCTGCGCAGGGTGGGGCTGACTGGAAACCAAGGCTGTCTCTGCTCAGCCCTGAGACTCCACCCACCAAATCTGAACAGAGAGGCTTTTGCAGTTCTGCAAGTCTTGCATCATAAGGCGGATTCCTGCACAGAAGTTCTCCCAGCATAGTGAAAATGCAGAAACAAAGAAACAGAACACAAATGAAAGAAATGGAGGAAAACAAACGACTGGATATAGAGTTCAAAACCACACTTATAAGGTTTTTCAAGAATTTCCTAGAAAAGATGGATAAATTGAGCGAGACCCAAGAGAGATGAAAAAAAACCACAAAAACAATTAGAGATGAAAAAAGACCAACTAGAATTCAAACATACACTGATTGAAATAAAAAATATTATACAGAGACCTAACAGCAGACTAGAGGAATGCAAGAATCAAGTCAAAGATATGAAATACAAAGAAGCAGAAAACACTCAACTAGAAAAGAAAAAAGAATACAAAAATTGGAAGATAGTATAAGGATCCTCTGGGACAACTTCAAGCATACCAACATTAGAATTATGGGAGTGCCAGAAGAGAGCAAGATACTGAAAACTTATTTAAAGAAATAATGACAGAAAACTTTTCCCCACCTGGTGAAAGAAATAGACTTACAAGTCCAGGAAGCACACAGAACCCCAAATAAAAGGAATCCAAAGAGGACCACACCAAGACACATCACAATTAAAATGCCAAGAGCAAAAGACAAAGAGAGAATATTAAAAGCAGCAAGAGAAAAACAGATAATTACTTACAAGGGAGCTCCCATAGGATTATCAGCTGATTTCTCAACAGAAACTATGCAGCCCAGACGGGGAGTGGCAAGAAATATTCAAAGTGATGAATAGCAAGAACCTACAACCAAAAATACTCTACCCAGCAAAGCTATCATTCAGAATTGAAGGGCAGATAAAGAGCTTCACAGATAAGAAAAAGCTAAAGGAGTTCATCACCACCAAACCATTATTATATGAAAGCCTGAAAGGTATTCTTTAAGAAGAGGAAGAAGAAAAAGGTAAAGATAAAAATCATGAACAACAAATACAGATCTATCAACAAGTGAATCTAAAAATCAAGTGAATTAAAAATCTGATGAACAGAATAAACTGGTGAATATAATAGAATCAGGGGCATAGAAAGGGAGTGGACTGACAATCCTTAGGAGGAAAGGGGTGAGGGGGGTGCGGTAAGAGACTGGACAAAAATCGTACACCTACGCCGAAACCGGTTTGGCTCAGTGGATGGAGCATCGGCCTGCGGACTGAAGGGTCCCAGGTTCGATTCCGGTCAGGGGCATGTACCTTGGTGGCGGGCACATCCCCAGTGTGGGGCGTGCAGGAGGTGGCTGATCAATGTCTCTCTCTCATCGATGTTTCTAGCTTTCTATCCCTCTCCCTTCCTCTCTGTGAAAGATCAATATAATATATTTTTTTAAAAATCGTACACCTATGGATGAGGTCAATGGGGGTGGGGTAAGGGCAGAGGGTGAGGTGGGAGCCGGGTGGAGGGGAGATATGGGGGGAATAAAGAGGAACAATTGTAATAATCTGAATAAAGATTAAATTTAAAAAAAGAATAAGGTACTAATATATATATTACAAAAGAAATGAGCCTTTGAAATATTATGTCACATGAAAGAGGACACAAACAAAAGGCCACATGTTGTATAATTCTGTCTCCACAAGAACTTTCCCAGTGACTGCCCTGTTCCACTTCCTTAGACACCTCTGCTCCAGTCCCATCTCTTTCATAGTCACTCCAGTGCTGGGAGTGGCAGTGCTGAGGTAGGCAGTGCAGGGTGCAGGTGAGACACAAGATGAGGGAGGGAAGGCAGAGGTCAACGTGTAGTCCAAGACATGGCTGTCCATACTAAGTTTTGTTGGTCTGCGGAAGGCAGGGGGAGTGGGGGTGGGGGGAAGAAGGGGCGCGGGGGGGGGGGGGTGTTAGTCAAGTAAAACCTGCAGGGTGTCATTAGACATTACAAATCGAGAGTTTTTCATAAAATAAATAGAACTTGCTGGCTCAGCTGATAAGACCCTGAGACTCCTAATCTTGGTGTAGTACATTTAAGCCAGGCACTGGGCACATTCTTTAGGCTGGAAAAAAGCCATGGAATAATGGCTAAGAAGCCAGACTTTGAAGACCGGTTGAGTTCTGCTACTGGCCAACTATTTGACCTTGGGCAAGTTGCCTAAT